>JAIWND010000030.1:0-344402 GCA_025330725.1 Chlamydoabsidia padenii | reverse complement strand
TTGATCTGCCACAACCTCAGTCCCTGCGTCGTCGGTACTATATGGTAATATTCAAATCCCGACATTTTGTCATTTCCAAGCTAACTTTTTTTTTTCCCTCTTTTCATTCTTTACAGCGTCATCCTAAAACATCCGCTGATGGCGAACAACCTCCTCATGGTGAACAACCTTCTTACACTAAACGATCTGCTTCGAAAAGCAACACAACTCAAATCGTCAAACAATTGAATGCGCCCTGGAACCTTGCTCGCATAACTGAACGAAAACCTGATCCAAAAGCACCCTATCTGTATCCTAAAACTGCGGGGTAAGTAAACCAACAACAACTCATTCTCACCTGCTTACAACTAATCTTCTTCCTGTTTTATAGTGAAGGTGTGCGTGTTTATGTGATTGACGATGGCATCAACAAAGACCATATGGATTTTGGTAATCGTGCATCTTGGGGTTATTCAGCTATTAGCAAAGACGATGACTCTATTACCCAAATTGGTGGTGGTCATGGTAAACACAGATTGAAAAAAAGAAAGTCATACTTGTGACTAAACCTTTTTCTCTCCAGGTACGCATGTGGCTGGTATTATTGGTGGAAAAGAACATGGTGTGGCCAAGAATGTTGATTTGGTGTCAGTACAAGTCCTTGCAAAGAATGGCAGAGGCGCTGTGTCTTCTTTATTGTCTGGTATTCAATGGGTTACTCAGGACGCTATGAAGTATCCCAAGAAATCCATTGTCAACATGTCCCTTGGTATTCCTTCCATTGCTCCTAGCGCTAATACCTTGGATCAAGCTATTACTGCAGCTGCTCAAAGTGGATTGCCTATCATTGTTGCTGCTGGAAATACAGCAAGGTAGGTAGGGCGGAAGGTGCAAGACGACTGGATATTGAAATTCTTGCTTTTACATTTTATACATAGTGATGCGTGTGATGTAGTACCTGCCGGAAATCCTAACGTCTATACTGTTGCCAATGCTGATAAAACTGATACATTGGATTATCGAAGCTGTTATGGAAAATGTGTTGCCATCACTGCTCCTGGTAAGGTTGAATAGGATGATAGATGGGACAAATCTAACAATGTCTTTTTCTTTTTTTTTTAAGGTGTCAATGTGGAAAGTGATTACATTGGTGGAAAAAATGCTACAGCTGTCATGTCAGGTACCAGTATGGCTGCCCCTCATGTCACCGGTATTGCTGCTCTGATCCTTCAAGAACTCGATGATCCTTCCCCGAAATCTTTGTTTGCTGCTCTTACCTCCATGGCGACTAAAGGTGCCGTCAAGAAAAATCGACCCGATACTGTCAATCTCCTTGCCTATAATGACGTAAATCAACATAATGGCAAGCAAACCCCTAGCAAGAAACCTGTCCCCAAGAAGAAGAAATTACATCGCCGTCAAACCAGGGCCAACAAGGACTAGACATTGCATTACTTTAGTTATTGTAGTTTTTTATAAAAAATATGTATTTCTTCTCCTACTCTATAAATGAATAAACAACTTTGTTAACGTTACAATCATCATTAGAAATGCCCCCACCCTGTCTTTAAACTCAATCATAACATAAAGCCAAACAGTATTATATAATCATTTTAAAAGTAAAAAAAAAAAAAGTATATTTTTATTTCAACAAGTATTAATACCTATCAACTAAAAAAAAGGGTGTGTGTGTGAAGGGGGTGTGAAGAAGGGTAATGGAGGGGATGGGTAAGTAGGAAGGAGAGGGTATCTCTGTTAGTTATAAAGACGCCAACAGAAAGCCTTCACCTTACATGATCAAAATTTTCAATTGGTTTTTATGTTGTTATTGATGTTGTTGTTATAATTGATGTTGTTTACTATAGAAGAGGGGGGATTAGCGCTCTGACGTAGACAACTCTTTTTTTATGATCGCAATACTTACGTAACCAGTACCGATCAAATGATCAGCCAATCCTTCAACCACCTTGGTGCAGCTGCCAGGTTGAATACCTTCCTTGTATGTACCAATCACGAGAGCCTTGTTGGTTTTGACAATACAAGCACCATTGGCACCCTAATAGAAAAGAAGGATGAGTATAAAACCCCCGTTTATCCCATCAATGTTTATTTGTTATTATTACCTGCTTGACATAAATGGAGCGGTCATCAGCTCTAAGAGTAAGGTACTTGACACCATTAAGATGGACACCACCAGCTTGAACCTTGGAAGGGTCGCTGAAGCCAGTAACAAGTTCATTAAGTTCAGTAGGAGACAACTAGAAAAGAAGAAGAGCCGAGTTAGTCAACATATACCCCTCAACAGGTTATACCATTTGTTTTGTTTTGTTTTTGTTTTTTTCATCAGCCCATCCCCGTGCGTGTTCATACCTGGAATCCAGCAGATTGAGCCCAGAGGGCACCTTCCAAACCGTAGATAGCACCTTGAGAGACGTTACCAGTACCAACAAGGGATTGATCGATGAATGCTTGCCAGGACATGATTATATAAATAAAATGTAGTGAGAGAGGGAAAAAAAGATGATGAAGAAGAGCGAAAAAAGAAAGGGAACTGAAAAACAAAAATAAAAATAGCACGCTGTCGTCGCCCGCCGGGGCTTGAAATGCCACTGACGAAAAAAAAAAAAAAAAAAAAAAAAAATAGTAAAAAAGTGTCATGACAGGTGGTCTCCATAACCCAAGCCCTACCAGTCAAAAAAAATCAAGTATTATATCAACAATAAACAAAAAGGATACTTTGTAGTGGATCTCTTGCTTACTCGTACCCAGCAGTAATGAGAAACAAGTGTCGGGATTTGAAACATCGAAAAAGTGCTAGCGCATATATTGCCGTCATTTCCTCTATCCCGGTGATATTCTAAGCCCGCCAATGTCGTACAGACTCCCCATTTCAACCGTATGTACATGATCCAATGGTAAAAAGAAGAAAAAGATAAACAGCATAACTCTCTCTCTCTCTTTCTCTCTAGGTGGCGATCCTTTTTAGGGACTTTTCCTATTCTTGTCATGTTGACCAGGTGGTTTGAAAAAAAACGTGGCTAGAGGGAATACTAATAGACCAAAGACTGCGTAAGGAAATCGAGACGCTCAGCATACATTTCATATAAAGTATTCCTTTTTCTTTCTTGCCTAGACTACTACGTAGAGTAATTGACCCCCATTAGAGAGAACATAAATTCAGGCACGGGGACTCAAAAAAGGAAAGAGTAGGAAGAGGGAGGGAAAAAAAAAAGCACAGCATAGGATCATATCGTCCAAGAGATTTATTTTCGTATTCAAAAACCCTTAGCATGATTGGATCAAGAAAAAGAAGAGTGTGCATAAATGTACGTGGTTAGTCATCTTACCGCTAAAAAAGAATAAAAAGGGATCTCCTTGTTCACTTTTTTCCCTCCTCCTCTTGATTCTAATACATAAATGAGTTATCAATGGTGTTATGCGGCTGGATCGTATTGGATTCCTTTTGACAAGTCCACACAATGCGCTATTGAGAATCTATGGCGACAATCATCAGCTGCTTGGATATACGTGGGAACTTTTCGAGATAAAGCCTATGTAAATGGTCCGGGTTTGTATATTCACTATGCCGGGAATAATTATACTATCTTTCGAGACAGTTTATAACCTATAGTTTGATTGTTCATGAACAATAATACCCAACGCACAGACAGACAATGATCATTCATGCAAAATAAAGATATCGTCACACACACTCATTATATATCTAAAGAGGTATTTAAATCATGGTTTTTATTGTGCTATATATGTATTTTTTTTTTAAAAATAAACGGGGGAGTTGCATATCATTTTAGCCCAGATACAGGACTACTACTAGAGGGACCATTGCTAGTGACTACATCATCATCTGTGCCACTTTCGTCTACGCTGGATCCATTCGAGTCGCTATCATCATCATCTTGTTCATCATCATCATCATCATCCAATTCGTCGTCGTCGTCTTCTTCTTCACTAGAGTCTTCTTCTTCACTAGAATCGTCTTCGCTTGAATCATCTTCGCTCGAATCGTCTTCGTCATCTTCGTCGTCGTCATAGAATGCATCCAAATCGTAATCACCGTTTTTCTTTTTAGTTGCCAAAGAAGAAGAGTTATACGCATTACCCATTGCCTCGACACCAGATAGAGCCACAGAAGCATTGGAAGAGAAGGCACGATCACCACGATACCGGGCATCAAAGCTGTCACTACCAAATCCGGTGGCCATCATTGTTGTTTGACTGCCTGCCCATCCATCCATTTCTTCCACATCACGCACCGAGGTATCAGGTTGCTCTTCGGGATAGTCGGGTAAAGGTTCGTAGCCAGGCAATGGTTGACTAGCAAGTAGCGAGAGAGATCCAATGGTATAATCGAAAGCATCTATTCAATAAAAAGTCAAATCATTCACAAGTGTTAGATTTCCTATATCACATTAGTATGACATTATTTGTTCTCCATTGTACTTACGTTCAGTCTCGTTTTCAATCACTGCTGGTGATTTATCGTTCAATAAGATGTGTGGTGCATGTTGCTTGAGTTCATCGAGACCAGGTTTATCATCAGCTGGAATTGTCAATGCACGAAGGAAACGAGCCCTATCACGGACATCATAGCTGAGATCATATCTTGCCAAGTTGAGTACATATTGATTTAATAGGTTGAGTGTGGTGTGTGTTGGGTTGAGGCTGATCAGTTTGCTGGATAAGGTGATAATTTGGAGCTTTGTATTATTAGTCTAATAAAGAAAAAATGGTTAATTTCCTCTTTCCGTCCTGTTGATCTACTTACTTCATTGGCAAAGTTCTTGACAGCTTGACGAAGAACGTCAGGACCAACTTGAGGTAAAGTTTCAGCATGTTGACCGATTAACCAAAGAATATTCGCCCGAGCAGTAGGCACCTTGATAGTTTCCAATAACTTTGCAAGAGCAATGACTGAGTTTTTGTTTTCACTTGCGGTGTCCTTTAGTAATTTTGTCACAACCAGGACAGATTCCGCCACCACCAATTCTAATAAAAGAAATCAAAGATTAATATCCATTCAATTGTATGCCTCTCTTGTTATATTTACCATTCGAGCTTCGTAGTAGCTTCATCAATAACCGGAGGCATCGATCAGCAGCTGAAGGCACAATGGTGGCACACCTAGCTATGGCTTGAATTGAGGCGGCTACGAAATCTTTGTTTGGGCTTTTAACGTATTGCTGGAATATATATATAAATGTGTGTGGGTAGATATTCTTCAATCTGATCCAAGTTACAAATTCGCCCGTCATCCCTTTTTTTTTGTTTTTACCTGTAATTCATTCAATAGTACGTGTATGTTTGAATCAGTAGCAATGTTGGCAAGAATTGTTAGTTTGATGTCACGGATAAACGCAGGTTCAGTGGATTGTACATAGAATTGTTGAAGAAAGGATTCAAAGAGGTACTATAGGATTATAACCAGAAGGTTGATAAGTTACCTTGTTTCTGTTGACCGAATTACATCACACCACTATACTTACTGGACGACGCAATGACATGGTGGCAATATTGTTGAGGACGACGTATTGTTGTTCACGATGATTTCGGAGGATACGCACCATAGGTTTGGCCACCTTTTCGGCTTGAGAAGCAGGAGCTAGATGATAGAATAACCTTGCTACTGATAACACCACCTATAAAAATACAAGAGTTTTAGTTTTATAAAATCAATTGGTATCATCAAGCTTACCCCACTATTCCGACTTTGTAGTAACGGGATACAGCTCTTGAGTAATAGTTCGTGATCTTCATCCATTTCAATTACATCTTTACCAATGACTGAATCATTATGATCAGCATCAGAGGAGTCCGAGTCAGAATAGAATGCCCGAGACTTGGTCACGGTTGATGATTTCGGCGCCACACGAGTCTGATCTTCACCCTATACCACAACAAAGTAAAAGAATGTTAATATACATAATATAAAGTGGCCCATTTTCATACAACTTACATGAGGATTAGGGTTCAAGAATTGAGTTCTATGCATATTATCATTTAAAGAAAAAAAAAAAAGAATGTGAGTCGGTATAAACCTCTTTCAGCATATATATATATATATATATTACCTTCCATAGCGCAACATGAGTCCTAGAATAGCCATTTGACCCCATTCATCACAGTCCGCCAATACTGCACAAAGTTTCCGGAAGCATGGGTGAATCAGATCGAATCGATTAGGACATACTTCATTGAATGCCATGATGGTGCTTCCAATAGTGATGTTGGATCGATCCTTTAATAATGTAGCGACAATTTCAATCAAAGCATCCTTTTGAGTATCATCCAAACTATCAATCAAAGAGAGAGAAGGTTAGTGGTGATGATATAGTAAAGAGTTTCTTTTTTACCTGTAACATTTTGGAATAGCATGTGCAGCCGTCTTGCGTACATAGGGACTTGAATCAGTAACACATTTCTTGATACCCAAGAGGACAATAGGGCTAATCACCGGGACACGGATGCCACTCATCACACGCAAAGCCATAGCACGAATGATTTGATTCTTGTCACTCAAATCCTTTTGGAACGAGTTGATGGATAAGAGGGCGAGATCAGGTTCTTGTTCAGCATAGCGCAGTAAATAGATATACACCAATTTCCGTACTTCAATGTTTTGAGACACCACATTCTTGACCACATCAGGGAAGAATTCAGATACATCGCGACCTTTGGATATCATCTAATTGTTCATTCAAAAAGTGAGTTTATCTGTCTGTCTGTCAAACCTGTCCCATTCTATCAAGTACTTACTGCAATCAGTCGTTTCAAGCCATCCAATTTTTCCCTGTCATTTTTTGAGTCTAGTTGTCGTTTAATGTTGCGCATCTTTTCTTCAGAGGTATCAAAGTATTGTGCACCAGAGTCGCCACCACTACCGGGAAAGCCAAGTTCACGAGCATTTTCAACCAGGCCTTGAGACATTTTCTGAGAGAGCTTGGCTGCATTTTCCGCAAAGTTCATGGCCTTGTTGATATAATCAGATACTTCCATGATAGGGTTGTGTTTGGTATAGGAGTGTGTGTGTGTTGGATTATGTTTTAATGTAGCAATGAAGTGTTATATAAAAAGGAAAGAGGCAGATACAAAATATAAAGTTGGGTTTTGTGTATATAATCAAGTCCACCACTATTCAAAGTAACTAATCGTACAAGTGTATTGTGGTGAAGACAGTAAAAGGGGGAGAGATGGGGAGGATGGGCAAAACAAATAAAGTAATGGGACAAAGAAGAGGAAGAAAAAGAAAAAATGGAGGGAAACTTTTTTTTTATCCAACGAGGGGCGACGAAGCGAGACTTATCGGGATTTAAAAAAAGACGGTAATTAAAAAACAAGGATTGACCGAATCAGTTTCAGATGGACCGTGATGAAGTTTATTTCATGGAGAGTATGTATGTAACAAAAGATAAAATGGTGTAAAACTGTGTGTATATAAAAAGAGGGACAATAATACTATTACTAAGAAAAAAAAAAATAAAGGACTAGAATAAAAAAAAAAAGATAACTATTTCTACATATCATCATCACTGGCAGCCACAGCATCACCTTCGTCTTCATCACCACTGACAAGTTCATTTTCCTTTTCAGCTTGAGCCAACAGAGCAGCAAAGTCCTTGTCATCAGTTTCGGATACCAATTTAGCTTCCTTTTCCACCTTGAATCGAGCCCATTTGTGGCTTTCCAAACTTTCCTTGATAGCACCAATGGCCTTTTCCATCACCGTGAAGCCGACAGATTTTTCCAAAGCATCGGCAGTAACAACGTATAAAGGAGCAGCCAAGTAAGTCACCTTGATAGGCACGTCTTCAGTAGATTGGCTTTCACCAGCTTCCAAAGCAGCCTTGATAGCCAAAACACCATCCATGCCAGTACATCTAAGATCGAGTTCTAAAATATCATAAAGTATATATTTTTAATATCTGTACATATCCTTTTGTTGTTGTTTGATAATAGTAAATAACTTACGAGCACGGATCTTGACAGGTTGAGGGGTCATACGACGCTTGATGTTGTTGACCAATTCAGCACGAACAGCATCAGTCATTTCAATACCTTCAAAGACAGCAGTAGGATCACTATAAAAATTGGTTCCAAACTAAGTTATCCATCCTCTTTTTTTTTTTTTTTTTGTTAGTTGACAACTTACGCAATAGCCACCTTGAATGCATCATAAGCATGACCAAACTTGCGATATAAAGGCCAGCCAACAGATTCATAGAGATCCTTGAGGGCAATATCATGCTTTTCAGCAACATGACGCAAAATGGAATGGACAGCCTTGGACTTGTTATACTTTTCTTCGCATCGAGCAATATCTTCAGGGGTCACACGGCGTTTGGACAAATCGATATAACCTAGTCATTATCAAGATGATGCATATTCAATAGAGTTAGTGTCAAGTATTTCCCCGCCCCCTTTGCCCATCTAGTTACCTTTTTCTTCGTCCACTCTGAGCACCACGACCACTTCGTTTCGTCCAACTCGAATAAGTTTTTGTACGGATCGGATACGTCTTCTAGATAATTCGGACAACAAGATCATACCTTCACGATCTCCGTATTCGAGCTATGGTTTAAAAAAATAGATGAGTGACCCAGGTTGTTTAATTTACTACTTTTTTTTTTTTTATCAAGGCAATGGATACTTTACCAAACGGACATAAGCACCCATGTCAGCAATTTGTCGAACGTTGACCATGACAACATCGTCGACTTGAGGGAATTCATTTTCGTACATTCGGCAGTGGAATTTGTCACCCATGTTGGAAGATTGATTTAAAGAGAGGGAAGAATGGTTTCTTTTGCCCGCGTTTAGTTTTTTTACTTTTTTTTTTTTTTTTCCTTGAGGAAAAAAGTCACAGCCTGAGGGTATTAAAATCCCGTCATTCTTAGGGGGGGGCTCCTTGGCATAGTGAGTGAACTTGATCATATTACTATAGATTTCCCAGTGATTACCTCTGTCATGGAGAAAAACATGTATTCTTGTTGATGGAAAAAGACTCGGGTAGTTCTCAGATAATAGCTACCACACATACTTAGAGAATCACCCACTTTGATCGAACCAGGGCAAATTCAGGTTCTTCCCATATTTGAATTCCCGACTGGAAACAAAAAGGGCTCAGATTTTTTTTTTACCTTTTCCTTTTTCTTCACTTCCTCATCACATCCTCTTCTATAATAACACCTTTTGTCTTAAAACATGTCACTGACACCCGACGCTGCTGAGCTAAATAGTATGACGTCTAAACCACCTGCTGCGAAAATGGGGAAACGAAACCCAGGACTCAAACTCTCACCTCAACATTTACAAACGACTTCAACGAACGGTACTTCACCTAACGGCACTCAGGCTAGTAATAACACTTTACGTGAAAAGATAGGACATCTTATGGGTAGTAGCTCTGCAAGCTCGGGTAGTAGTTTGTCTTCGACCAATGCAGGCTCTGTAGCAAGTTATTATGGTGGACCACCTCCAGTTGAAGAAGAAACATCTTTAGCAGCGTCTTATCTTGCCGCCTCTCAACAACAACAAGAACCTCAAGTAACATCAAATACCTTGGAACCTCATCACGATATAGAAAACAACAACAACAACAACAACAATCTTGCACCTTCTTTACGGACGCCACCACACTCTATGGATACCAAACCTTTATCAGTCAATAACTTGTCACCACCATCAACACAGGATCAACAACATGAGCACGATGCGACCGACCTTGATCCCAACATTCCACATGATGTACAAGCTCAGGACTTGGAACTTTTAAAACGACTTGGCGAAGGAGCTGCTGGTACAGTGCGTTTGGTCTACCACAAACCCTCAGGTTTAACAATGGCGAAAAAGGTAAAGAAAAGGACCTCTTTTTGATGTGATACAAAATAGTTTACTCATTTGATAATTCCATCTAGTCTATCTCTACCGACCCCGATCCAGCTGTCCAACGTCAAATCCTTCGCGAATTGGCATTCCTCAAAACATGCAACTCACCTTATATCGTCTCGTTTTATGGTGCGTTTTTGGATGAAGGTGAAACCACGGTATCGTTATGTATGGAATACTGTGAAGGCGGTAGTTTGCATGATATCTATACTCGGGCCAGGGATCGTGGTGGTGTGATTGGTGAAGCTGTGTTGGCACGCATTGCTGAATCTGTCTGTAAAGGTTTGGTTTATTTGCACTCAAAACGGGTGATTCATCGAGGTAAACAAGTGGCATAAAAATCAAGAACAAGAGGTCTCACTTGCTATTGTTTAGATATTAAACCTTCAAATATTCTCGTCACAAGAAAAGGGGAAATCAAACTATGTGACTTTGGTGTCTCGGGCGAATTGATCAACTCTGTGGCGGAAACATTTACAGGAACCCAATATTATATGGCAGTAAGTAATGAGAGAAAGGGGAACAAAACGTACAATGTACAACTCATCATTCTCTCTTTATGGTAGCCTGAACGTATCAAGGGAAATGCTTATGCTGTCCAATCAGATATTTGGTCTTTAGGTCTATCCTTAATTGAAGTCTCACAAAACGAACCTGCTTTACCTCCACCCGGACATCCTGATCTATCTATCTTTGAATTATTGGACTTTATTGTGCGACAACCTGTACCTGTCATCCAAGGAGATCATATCTCTGATGTGTGCAAAAACTTTGTGGCGATCTGGTAAGAATTCATAAAATAGGGTCCAATTCTCACAACGCGTTACTAACTTGTATATATAAAGTTTGACCAAAGATCCTTACCTACGACCTCCTCCTGCAAGAATGTTGGAACATCCATTTATCAAAATGTGGGAAAACTGTTTTGTGGATATTGCTCAATTCGCTAAAGAAGTATGGGGCTGGTAGGCGGCGACAAAAACAACAGCAACATCCATCTGCTCTAGTTATAGTCACCCTGGTCATCTAGTTTTTACCTTGTTACTATTAAAAAAATTATTTTCAATCAATAAAGTATATTTATGCAAAGGTTTTTGTATACCTGTTTTTTTAAAATCACGATTCAACCCCTTGCCTGTTTGGGTTCATATAGATCTCTGATTATAATGTGCTATGATCATCATCAATATTATTAAAGAAGGGGTATTTATGTGCGTGGGGTAAATTTAGATCTTACAGCATTACATCTGTACCAACTCACATTTTCAAATCCTGTGATCCTTTCTACTGGCAAAGTAATGCGGGGAAGATATCCCTCGCTCCCCCTGTCTGAATTTCAATTTCACATTGTCCCAAATCAAAATGACGGTGTTCCAATTTCAAGTTGAAATACTGTATCGACACTTCTTTTTCCGTGATCGGGCCCAAAAGTCTTTATTACCCTTCTTGGGGAAGGCTGGTGGCGGATACCAAAAAGGGATCCAAAGTTGTGGCGGAAACTCAAAAAAGGTTTTATTTTCCTGTGACTCAAAAAGTGTGGCTGGGAGTTCCGTATACGGAACAAGAAAGAGTCAAAAAAAACCCCATATTCTAAATCAATCCTACATTACGTCTACGTATACCAATATGAGTTGAAATAATTACTCATTCATGTCGATGTTCAGCAATGCGCTAATGACAATGATATCAGCGCGACTCTTTACAAAAAAGAAAAGAGCTCAGCACTGAAATACAATAGCAAGGAACAAGCCGACAATGTGTTATTTGATCTTGGACTTTTTTTTTTTTTTTTGCTATGATACAAGATCCTTCCGTTTCTACCCACACGTTTTTCTATCGGATTGGGGTTTTTATGATTCATCCAGGGCATAAGGTTTAAATGAATGATCGTGGATGAATGACACATAGACTCCGTAATATCAAGAGTCACCGCAGTGAATGATGCCAGGAACAAGTTGCCAACGAAATCAGAGGTCTTTCCAAAAAGGAAGCCGATAAGAAAGGAAGAACTTTTTTCTCCCTCTTCTCTCAGTGAGATACCTTTTGTGAAGGTCTTTTGCACAGCACGGATCACATCATGCAAAGGTTTATTTTTATTTAGCCAATCAGGATGGAACATTATTGATAGCAGGTCAGCATTCAGTTCTGGAAATCATGACTTTATTCAACCCCCGCTGCATAGTAGTAAAGTTTGTGCGATACCCCCGCATTTTTTTTTTATCTCTGTCCCAAATCACTCCTACCTAAAGCAAGTGGCAAAGCTCCAAACGGAGAGTCATGATCTGATTATAAAAAGCTGAGATTTTTTACATTTCTTTCTCCTTCTTTTCCTCAGCTCTCGCAACAACAACTTTTTCTTTTCTTATAAACGAATCAAATTAAATATCAATAATGGGTTATCAATGGTGTTATTCCGCCGGCTCTTTATGGGTCCCTTTTGACAACTCTACACAAAGCGCTATTGAAAATTTGTGGCGACAATCATCAGCAGCATGGATTTACGTGGCAACTTTCCGAGGTCAAGCTTATGTGAATGGTCCTGGATTATATATTCATTATGGTGGTAATAATTATACTATTTACCGAAATGGTTCCTGAATTTATTCAACATAAATACCCCCCCCTATTTTTTAAATCCTGCCCTATATCCAGTCATTCCTTTACCCCACACCTTGTAAAAAGTTTATATTCCTTCTCCTACTATTCTATACCATTATGACATATGCACATAAGATATAACACATCAACCACACCCCCTATACACACATTCATTTATGGTTTTATTATAGATAGATGTCCTTGTTTTATTGTTTGTTTGTCAAATAAACTATGCTATACATATATACAATTACTACTAGATTATAAAAGGATCACCCTCATGTAGAATTAAAGTGCCAAGGGATCTTGTTCAAAAGGTATAGGATCATCTTGAAAGTCGATTTCTTCCTAATAACAAGTTAATGATTAGTAATTCTTTCTCTACCCTTCTTTTTCTTTCTCTGTGCTACTTACCAGCAGTTCAGCTTTTTTCAGTGGCATATTTTCCATCATTGCGCCCAAGATTTCCCTAAACTATAGTGTATGTTTAATACAGTTTTCCATTCCATCATTTACTTACTAGTTTTCTTCGCTGAGACCATAGTTTGCGATAAGATAACAGTAATTGATCCACCCGTTTTCGTTCTTCTGGTAATATCTGCACAATCCCTTTTGCCTTGATGTCTTCCAATTGTTGTTGCATTGTCGTATTGGAAGCAAGGATTTGATCCAGTTGAGTCTTGGCATCGTCTGTCTTGGGTAACGACTTGAGTTTGGCAAGTTCTAAGAAAATAATCAAAACCGAGTTGGTCCGTCATATTGTTGCTGTTTTACTTACTTTGTTGTCGTTGTCGGTTTTCACTGCGAAGTTGTTCCACCTTTTCCGTTGCTGTTTCGAGCTCTTTACTGAGCGTCAAATCGTTTTCTTCGCCTTCACTGGTCTTTTCCTAAAAAAAAAAAAAAAAAAAAAAAAAAAAAACGTTCGTATAAAAAAAAAAACATACAACTTGATTTTACCTGTTTAATGGTGTAAATGACAGCCTTTCCAAAGGTTTTGGAGACCACCAGGTCTTGATCAATTAGTTTTTCAAGTGCTTTGCCAATCGTTGTTTTAGTGTATTTGCCTTGAAGGTGAGTGCACATATCGGCTAATAAACAATATACAAAAGGAAGAAGAAGAAGGAATTAGTATGCTGGAGTATAGGTTGTGTTTCTTTCTTGTACTTACTAGCGCTATAGGGGCGATTCACTCTACGAAGAAAGTGAAGCAAATCTATGTCAAAAGAAAAAGAAGAAGAGTACAGGTTAACATAAAGCATTCATGTTGTGCATAGAGTAATGACTAACCATCTTTATCGGAAGTAGGAGAGTTGGCTTTCTTTTTAGCCATTGAAGTAAAGTTAAAGTGAAAGAGAAGCGGAAGAGGGAACCAAAAAAAAAAAAAGAAAGGAATAAAGGGCGTTTGGGATTTATTCAATCCCCGATCCGTCTGTTATCTTAAGAGGACTTGATCCATTTCCCGTCGGTATAATGCACCATTCATCAAGTAACATCATCATTCGATCCATACAACGCATACACGGAGAGAAGCAATTAAACCCCGCTCCCTGGCGAGTGCATGATACCATAGTTGATCGCCTGTACTCTAATTGTATATGCAGTAAAGAGTTTTATTTTATTTTTTTTTAAATAAAAAAGAGAGAGATATAAATAAAATGACAAAGGTAAAAATATGTATAAACAGACTAGATTAATAAAGAGGGATGGGTGTAATGATACTACCGATGTAATTCATAACGGAGGTAGAGTTCGTCTTTAAAGTGAGCATGCCGGATTCCAGGGGGTCTTGCGTCGGCAAAGGCTTGAAGAGCATCAGTGACAGATACACCTAATCGTTCGATCATATAACAACAAATGAAAAACCCAGTTCTATTAAACCTATAATAATAATAATAATAATAATAAGTGATAAGAATGATAGCTAGTTATTATAAGCAAGCATACTTTACCCGTAATGGCAATGTACTGCAATTTGAGCACTAGGTCGTTCCACCCAGCACCGAGAAGCCAACTCGATGAATTTGTCCACATCTTCCTTTAGAGGCGGGATCTTGGACACAGTTCTAAACTTGATATATTCGATAGTCGAGTTGTCAAAATCACTTGTACGATAAGGTGGTGTGTCCTTGGAGAGATCGATGATAAACCCAATTTCAGGATAGGTTGCCAAAAAAGCAGGAGGACAATGGACGGGATCGGTTTGTCGCATCACCTTCATGGCCCGGAAGAGGGAAATACCGATAGGACCTGCCGTGATATTTGCCGTTTGAGACCACTATACATAAACCACATGAGATATACATAACGTCTGTCACTTTATTGTTTGGACTTACCTTTTTGTAGTTTTTGAGATCCCAAATGTTTTCCCCTTTTGTTTTGTTCACGATTTGCCAAGCACTACTGAGTGTATCCAGACCACAGTTTTTGATCAAGAATTCCGAGATGACAGGGTTGACAAGTTCTGGTTTGACAATCATTGGCATGTGTCCGACATTCGCGATAACGTAAGGTTCAGGGATTCGTTTGAGGGTGTCTGTTGAATCTGAAGGGTCAGTTCCACCTCCAAACAAAAGATGTCCACGTATCAAATGCATATCCGATGGTAAAGTTACTTGATCCTATATAGTTAATTAGAGAGTGAGAGAGTTATATCATCATACCATAAAATACACACTAGTTTCCCTTACCGCGCTTCCCCCAATGAGGAGAACACCTGCTTTGACTTGCTGATAAATTTGACGATCGGGGAAGCTAGCACCGCAAACAATTCGTTTGTAGACTGATGTTCGACTGGCCAAATTCCACTGTAATTGTCTAAAAAGAATATAAACATGAAATGAGCATCCCAATCCCAATTGTCATTATTTTACCTTTTCCGTAAATCTGCAGGTACCTCAGGACCTAGTAAGCGTTCAATACTAGTACTATGTAATCCACCACGACGATCGGCAGTCCTTGCAAAATCAAAAAGCCAATCAGGCACCCATCGGAGTTTCTTAAGTCCCTTGACTTGCTTGTCATCCATACAATCCTTGGGTGAGATCAACACCAACGCCTTGATACGTTGTTGCATGATTGGAGATGCCGCAATAAAGGTAGCTAATGAGCATCCATAAGAATGAGCAATTAATACCGTGCTCGGGTTTTTATATCGGTCCATCAATAATGCTTCGATATCTTGTACTAGTGAAGATGTCGTATAGGGGTACCACCTAAGTTTGGGATAAAAATAAAAATAAAAAAAAGTTGGTTCTGATTAAAGATATAGTGGGGGAGACTTACTGTGAAGATACTTCGCTTTTACCACAACCCAGTAGATCAATGGCAAGTACGTGTGCTGTTTGGGAGAAGTATTCTAATTGTCGTTGCCATTGCGCTACCTATACATTAAATAGAATGTTTGAGTTCAAAAGATAGACCTGTTTATATTTTCCCCCCCCCATTATGACATCGTACCTGACCACCTAGACCATGAATGAATACGATGAGAGGCACTTTACTTCCTAGTTCGTGGATAATATGTACAATGCGTAGTTTATGTCCATTGATATCTACAAACTGTGTGTGGTCGGTGATAATGGAAGGTTCCGCTGAGATGCAATAGTTGTTTTGGTGACAAGACAAACAAAACAAAAAGGACTAAGTCAATAGAATGTTATTGTCATAACAACTTACGTAGTTCCAAAAGCTTCCTTTCCATGTCCCGTTCTTTAAGATCGCGCTGACATAAAAAGAAACTGACCCGTTCCCATGCCCGTCGTTTCCATCGTTTCGGATCCTTGTAGATACAATACATACTGGCCGCTACAGTGATTAGTGCTATTCCTTTGGCTAGTTGACCTTTGTTTAATAAAATTGGCATTATTGGTTTGAAAGAGAGAGAAGAGTGGAAAAAGAACTTTTTTTTTTTTTTTTCATCATGTCTTTGAAAAATTGATATTCAGATCCCGCTAGAGAGGATTCTTGATTCAAATGCCGGCATGTGCCTCGATGATAAAAAGACCAAATTCATAATGTGGGGTACATGAATATCTCTGTCATATCATAGTCAAATGGATTCATGAGCACACATGTACTATAGGATACGAATAGAACCTTAATTGGATTCGCTTCCTAAAGGTACTCTTGTCATATGATCCAGCTCATTTTATTATGTAGATAAACTGATAACTTGACTGCAAGTTGGAAGTATTAATAAAAATTGATCTTTGTCGTAGGTATTTAAAGGCACATGGGTATCTACATCATCGTTTGACACATACAAGAAGAGGAAAATTATTGACCAAGAAAAAAGACCACTAACTCCCTGTAACCAAAAAAGGTAACTGGTTGGGTCATATTTATGCGTCAGTTACACTCGTTCAAATCCAAGAAGACCAGCATGAGCCTTTCTTTCAATCATTTAAAGTTTATTATAAAAATTAAAAAAAAAGGTGTAAATAGTAGGGCAATAGACTATTATTCTACGACTACACAGTCCACTATACATCGTTGATCGTCATCGCTTGATAGAGGGATATCCACAGTAGATTCGATTTGTCTATATAGTTTCGCTGTGTCCATAGAGTTGGTGATATCCACCTAATCCGTGTATGTGTGTTTTCAAATGTTCCTACCAATGCCTCCCTGATCCACGTTTCGTTGTGGTAAAGTAGGCAGGCGTTAGATACTGGTATGACTATTTTATATTGTTGTTACTTTTTTCATAAAGGTCAGTCAATCCACTTGTTGGTTCCAAGGCAAAGAAAAAGGAATGAAAAGGCGAACATCAGGGCTTTTTTTAATATATAGCAGGGGGTACTAGGGCTGTTTTAATTATTACCTAATCTGATTCACTTTTTTTTTATAATACTGATTGATTTTCATTTCTCATGACGTTATCACGTTACAAAGAAGCATCGATCTTGATTATGAAATGAGTGAAGATCATGTTTCTCACCTCCTGTGGGCGGGTTTTTTTTTCCAGGTCAGACTGAAGAGGCGCCTGGAAAAGGTACCAGAACGACAAGTCCAATCAACGCCATCGGCGGGATTTTAAAATTTCAGTTTCAAAAAAAGAACAAGTGCTAACTTTTTTTTTTCTTTTTCTTTTCTCTTTTTCTTTTCCTTCTTTATAAATTTACTTCTCACATATACACCTTTTATATATTTAACACTTATGGCCGAATTCGTCAAATTATCTATCTTTGGTACCGTTTTTGAAGTTACTACCAGGTAAGTGTTAAACTATAGCTTAATAAAGAAGAAGAAGGGTGGATTACTTTATGATTGTCTGTACTCACCTTGTTTGTTTCATTATATAGATATGTTGACTTGCAACCTGTAGGAATGGGCGCTTTTGGATTGGTATGGTAAGTAAAAGAGAAATTCATCAAAGTGGGATCACCTGTAATGTATACGTACGTGCCATTAATCTTGTTTACATGTATACTGTATTATAGCTCTGCCAAGGATCAATTAACGGGAATGAACGTTGCTATCAAGAAGATTATGAAGCCCTTCTCTGCACCTGTATTGGCTAAACGAACATACCGTGAACTCAAGTTACTAAAGGCTTTGCGACATGAAAACGTAAGTGCTGTTATTTTATTCGGGTGGGGCGACACCTTTTATTTTTTTTAGTCCTCTTTTGAATGACCAGTTACTAACTTTATTATACTCCCGACACTTCTTCCATAAAAATAGATTATCAGCCTAAGTGATATCTTCATCTCACCTTTGGAAGACATGTAAGTGGATGATAATGATGATGATAGTAGTAGTATATACATACATATATATATATATATATATATATAAGGAATCATTGACTGGCTTGCTAGCAGTACTATGTTTTGGATGACGTGACTAACTCGATATCTATTCTTTTATAAAACGTAGTTACTTTGTCACAGAACTATTGGGGACTGATTTACATCGATTACTCCAGTCTCGACCCTTGGAAAAACAATTTATTCAATACTTCTTATACCAAATATTGGTAAGTCGCGGTGTGAATTCACTACGTCATGTTGTACTGATCCTTCTTGTTTGGTATCTCCTTTTCGATTTACACGTTGCACATGTAAACAATAGAGAGGTCTCAAATATGTCCATTCTGCCGGTGTTATTCACAGGGATCTGGTAAGTCATGAAATAGAATACTAATTACTCCTCCTTATTAACACTGATCTCATCCTTCTTATATAGAAACCAAGCAATATCCTCATCAACGAAAATTGTGACTTGAAGATCTGTGATTTTGGTCTTGCTCGTATTCAAGATCCTCAAATGACTGGTTATGTGTCTACTAGATATTACCGTGCTCCCGAAATCATGTTGACTTGGCAAAAGTATGATGTCGCTGGTAAGTCTGAACTTTTTTTTATATATATAAGAAAAAGCTCGGGGTATAACTAGACTAAATCTTTTTTTTTTTTTTTTTCGGTAGTGGATATCTGGAGTACTGGATGCATCTTTGCTGAAATGTTGGAAGGAAAACCCTTATTCCCAGGAAAGGATCGTAAGTATCAATATTAACTGTAACAAGAATAGTCACGATACTAAATGAAGGGCATCACCTTTTATCTTTTTTTTTTTTTTAATAGATGTCCACCAATTCTCTATTATTACCGAACTTTTGGGTACTCCTCCTGACGATGTGATTTCCACTATTTGCAGCGAAAATGTAAGGAACGACAACACAAAGTGGATCATCATGAATGGCAAAGGAGGGGACAAAGGATAGATCATTAACAGCATGTACTTTTATGGCTTGTAGACCTTACGATTTGTCAAGAACCTTCCAAAGCGTGAACCTATTCCATTCCGACAACGATTTGAAGGTCAAGATAGTGAAGCGATCGACTTGTTGGAAAAAATGCTCATGTTTGATCCTCGTAAACGTATCAACGCCGAAGAAGCTTTATCTCACCCATATCTTGCTCCTTACCATGATCCTTCAGATGAACCTGCTGCTCCTGAAAAGTTTGACTGGTCCTTCAATGAAGCTGATTTGCCTGTGGATACATGGAAAGGTAAAAATAAAATAGAGAAAGACAGACATGAGGGGATATATACTAAAATGATTGATTTTGTTAATAGTGATGATGTATTCTGAAATCCTTGATTTCCATAATGTCGACAATGTGGATGGGTCTCAATTCATTGGTACTCCTCTTACTGGTCCTGTACCTGATGGTCAAGATGGTGCTTTCCAAAATTCTTCGGCGGCTCAATAGGGGTTGTTATTTGGTTATTCTCCACTCCTTCCTCCCCTACTGATATCATTGATCCCCCCCCCAAATCTCCTTTATTTCTTCTTCTTTTACCATTTGTATGTCTTGTTTACTGTTCCCTTAGCCTATAATCACATACTATTTTTCTTCATATAACAAATAAATCCAATTATCATACAAAAAACTGACTCTGCACCATGTTTGACACCGTAGATTGATATGACGCATTTTGTCCCACTGTCGGAATTTGAAAATGTGGTACAGTAAAAGGGGGGAATCGGGGTCTCTCTTCCTCTTTTTAATCTCACACCTGGGTCTACCTGAGAAATACATTCCAACTTACTCTTGGCTTATTCTATCAACAATGTCAGCGCCTAATTTACACTAATGACACCAAACCAACATGAATACAAAAAGCAACATTAGTGTGAAAAGTCGTCGGTGATACTCTTTTGGATCTTGAATCACTTGGCTTCATAGGTAATGTCTCCTCCATTATTACAAGTCAATGACTAACCAACTCCAATGTATTGTTTCCTCTTTTTGTTTGGTTTAGGTGTAAGGTTGTATTCGATCAATCAAGTAATCGTCTACTTTTTTTTTTTGCCCTGTCATTTATATCTCAAGAACAAATATACCTCTTTACAGATGTGTCGCATGAGTAGAATGGACCCTGAACACACACACATACTCTCTCTCATTGGTTGGTTGGAACAAAGAAGCAAAGATGATCACTCTCTGTATTTGAATCTTAATGATAGTGATAACTCTCATACTTGGTTGGAATCAGTGGCAACATGGATGACTCTCTTTGACTAAAATTGAATGAATATCTCTCTTCTTCTCCTCTCACATACTCCCCTTTATAGATATCATCTACTATAGATTTAATTATTGTTTACTAATAAAATAAAAACTATACTTCTTACTATATGGATATTTGATAATTGGCGAGATTGGAACCATTAAAGTAGTAAGATCTGAATCACCTGTCAAGCAAGGGACACTTGATCTGTGATCTTGGGTAAATGCGGTATGATATCAATTACTAAAGCTTGTTACCATGTACTTTTATTTTATGACAAACATCTAAAGAAGTATGATGAATCACTCGCTCGTTTCACCTTGGACACAGTTTAGTGTATGTTTACGTCTCTAGTATTCATGTAACTCATCTATTACAGTAATACCCAAAGTATTTACAACACTTTTCGTCTTGTATGATGTTGAAGGAAAAGCATCAAAAACAAAACTGCATGAATATCGGTGTTTAAATTTATCTGGATAGGTGGTACAGATAAAATTTCGATGTGGTTGGACAAGTCTAATAATGGCACATATACTAAGGCAGGGTAAATTTGTCCACGATAAATTAATCATGTGAATCATTCAGCATCCCTTCAATTACCAAGATATACATCCCCCAATCATTAATGATATACCAAACAATCCATTGTAAAAAAAAAAAAAAAAAAAAAAAAAAAAAAAAAGTTTATTTCGGTTAAAATACATAAAAAGACAGCAGTCTACTGTTATTAAACTATTCTACGGGTTCGATGATCCATTGTTGGTCTTGGTTGTCTTCGAGTTTACGCTTGAATGTAATCACCTTGGTACCTTCATCTTCATCATCACCCTTGAGATCCAATACAATACGAGGATCGGCACGGATGTAAATGAAGCCATCACGGTAACCCCATCGTTGATTATGAGCTCTATCAAAACCAAACAAGAGTTGGTTAATCCACTCTATTTTCCTTGTTTTACATTACCTAGTATGTTTGCGGTCGTATTGAAGAATCTTCTTTTCAACCTTCAAGTCACCTATACAATAAACAAAAAGATGAGTCCACCTAGAGGGACTCTTGATAAAAGGGACGTCCTTTTACCTCCTTCAACATCGAGTACTATTTTGATAAGATGGATTAATTAATATCTTGCCATATGACATCCTTTCCATTTCATTGTTTTTACCTAGTTCGGATTTCTTGTTGATCAAAAACCCATTGTCGTATTTCCAGAGCTACAAGAAAGGAAAAGAAAAAGATAAGGGGTCAGTTTGAGAGAAGCAATAAGGAGATAAACATACCTGATTGTCGCTATCTTCATCGGTTTTCTATGACAGGATATAAAAAAATAAAAAAAATAAGTAAGCAGGTGCTTTAGATTAGTTGTATTATTTTATATATTGGGTAAACTTACTTTTTCCCAAATAACAATATGAGTTCCTTTCTATAAGGTAGTAAGAGAGGGTTTGATTAGTCTAGTTGACAAAACGAGGCATCACAACCTCCATCCTGTCACATTACTTACATCAATCTTGCCTTCGTGCACGTCCACAACGTTTTGCCCGGTGCTTGTTTTGATATAAAAGTAGGTATCTTCAGGAAATCCAGATGACATTATGATAATAGAATGGAAGAAAAGAGAAAGAGAGAGGGAAAAAAAAAAAAAAGAAAGAAAGCGCGGTCGGCCTTGTTACTTAAATTGGTGTAGTTACTTTTTGAGCTGAAATTCGAAAATGGGTGACACAGCCTCGAGCTTAATAAATTTTTCACTTATGACACCAGAAGCCCATGTAGGATGGATGATGGATCTTACTGTTGCCCGGTTAAACTATACGTGTGAAGCAAGAAAGTGCTTCACTTCGGAGATTCAAAAATAGTGGGATGCCACGAGACCTTAGCTTCACAAAAAAATCGCGGAGAATTCAACCCCCGCCAGGCTTTTCGTAGGCACGGGATTCTTTTTCGCGAAAAAAAAAAAAAAAAGGGGGGGGGGACCCTGACAACCAAAAAAAAAAAAAAAAGTTGGGGCGATCTCAAAGATAAAAATAAAAATAAAAATAAAAATTTTCCTTCCTTTCCTTTTCATACTTCACTTCTACCTCTCTACTTTATTCTTGACTTTTATTATGAACACTCCAACTCCCACTGACCCCTCTACACTCATCCGCTGTAGCAGATGCAAAGGCTATAAGCGACACGAACTTTTCATTGGTGTTAGAGCCGATAAACTGTTTAAAACTTGTTACAATTGCCGTGAAAGAGATGTGCCAGAACCAAAACCTCCCGCTTTTCTTATGTACGACTCTGAAATCCGGCATCACTTCTTGGACCCTAGCGAAGTCGGTGACGATGGCGTTTATCTGGCCGCTGATGTTTATATGTCGCCTGTTCTCTACGACTTGACAGATCAGCAAATGCACCAAGCAATTTTGGATCTTGTCAAGGATATCGATCACTACGAGTATCACCCGCGGTATATGGCCACGCCTGAGTTGCGACACTGTGTGGCCTTCGAATTCGTTTGCTCGCAGGATGATCATGGTAAACATGTATAGAAGTCGGTAAAAACATTAATCTCTTTTTTTTTTTTTTGAAGCTTGCCGCCAATTAGACCAATCTATATTGCGACGACGTTATCAACGGATGGATTCATTCGACTGCAGAGGAAAAGTCTTCGGGTTCATTAACCGCAAGTACAGATGGATCAACTTGAACGTCGTCCATAATATTGACCATGAAAGACCTGAAGCATTGGAGTTGCGTATGATTCGGGCAACTCCCATGCCTCAAGCGATCAAAACATTCATTACCTCGCGAATCGATGTCCACGATCTTAATGCTGTGGGCCTGTATGAGAAAGTTGTTGAAGAATTTGGCTACGTTGTTAACCGGGGGCAAGTGTCCTCGGCCTGGCGCAATGCGTTCGTGGCGTCGTACAAGAAAGCCGAAGATCAACTTCAATCAAGTCGCATCCTAGTAGAATCGCTACAAGAAGAATTGGATTGTGAGGAGGTAAGTAACAAGTATGGGTTTAGTGAAGGATTCTGTAGGAAATGGTTGTGGGTGCGAAGAGTAACTAGATATAGGGTATAGTACATAGTAAAGATACTGTAGTGTAGATTATTTGTCAATATTTACTAATAAACTTATTGATCTACCGTTGCATTTAATATTGAATGATGTACTGTAGTTGATGTTTCGAAACACTGCTGGTGTAAAGTATTTGGGCTTTAAAACTGGCTTTTTTGATCTCCTTGTTCAAAGCGACCAGGTTACAGAATACCATGTCGACTCGACGTACAAAACGAATCGCGTCGGTTTTGAACTATTTGGTGTTGTTGCAAATGTCTACGGTTCAGGCTACCCCATTGCTTATCTGATTATGAAGGTTGACAGCAATGCCAATGCCTCATCTGAACCATATGCAGATACAGGAAGGATTGCAACCCTGAAAATCTTTTTCAGAGCGATGAAGGATCGGGGTTTGAACCCCACTTTCTTCTTTACCGACAAAGATCAAGCTGAAATTGCTGCAATTGAAGCTGTTTGGCCATCCAATGGTCGATCAATTGTTCGTTTGTGTCTTTGGCACTTGAAGAGAGCTGTCAAAACCAAGTTATCTAAACCAAAAACTACCATTCTCCCAATTTACAATGGATTCGATGCACACAATGAATATGAGTTCGTTGATCCTAGCTTCGTTCCCGTTCACGATGCTCGAAGAAGGGGCGGAAATCTGTTAGCGACAATAAGCCAGAGAACTATTATATTGGAAATGATGGGGAAACATTACAACATGCACCACATGATTCCCGAAGGTAAATGTTTTTTCAGTAATTCGGGGCATTTACTAAAAAAGGAATTACAATTCATGCATCAGGTCCGACATATCATCCATCAAATGAAGCAATTCGGACGCGTTCGACAGAAGAAATATACAACTACTGCCACGCCAACAACCTTCAGGACACTTGGGCATACCTGTATAGAAACTGGTATACTAAATCTGCATATGATCGCTGGGCGAAATCTGCCGTAAACGGTATGATCCCAATCGGAAAAACGACCATGATGATTGAAGCCCACTGGAAAGTTTTAAAACGAACGCACTTGTACCATTATAATCGCGCAAGGCTGGACTTGGTTACATTTGTAATCTTGAAACATTATTACAGAAAACTGAAAGTAAAATATCAATCAATGGTGGTGTACCGGTCTGAAACATCAACATTTGAAGCACGGTTCATGGAAGAATGGATTAAAGGAAGGGCTGCACAGGTTTCCGGGCGCTACTACTCGACAAATTTGTCTCAGTGGGTATGTGGCTGTCCCGCGTTCTTGCACAGTCCTGTCACACTATGCAAGCATTTAGTGAAAACATATTTGCTAGATCATGATGATTTGGTGAACAGAAGATTTTTTATAAAACGATCACACACGCCACCATTCATCAGTTTCCTGCAGGTAATTATATCTAATCGACCTAATTTATTTTAACTATGCTAACTATTTCTACGCGTAGACCATCAACCCCAATCCTTACCATCCTGGTAATCATCCTCGTGAAGGCGTTTTGCCTCGTCCTCCTATGCGACGTCCGTTATCCTATATTGCACATGATGCTGAACCACCGGCACTGATAATCCCACGCCGAAGACTAGAACAGCAACAACCATCACCTTTCACCATCCCTGATTTGGTGATTCCACGCAGAAGGATTCCTAGGCGAGATCCAGAAGAAGGTTACCAAGGTAATGATGAAGCCCCTGTCGTAGATGAGGAGCGTAATTTGTTGGCGTTGGAAATCAGGTACAGGAATAAGCGTGCCGATGCGAGAAGGCTCAGAGAGCTATTAGCAAGAGTTGAAGAAGAAGAGGAGGAGGCAAGAGGCGAATATGCCAGTTTGTTGGAGGTGTCAAACCCAACACAAGCAACTGTGTTTTACCGTGCTCAGAATGATGGTAGTGTCGATGCTTACATTGAGGCTGTCATCCGAGAACGCCAACGTACAACTTTACCAAGAACGTGGCAAGACGATGATCCATATACAAGACACATCTAGTTTCAAAAAATAAAATGTCTCAAGTCTTCTTTTTTTATGAGAAAAGCGAAAGAAAAAAAAAATTATCTTTGAGATCGCCCCAACTTTTTTTTTTTTTTTTTGGTTGTCAGGGTCCCCCCCCTTTTTTTTTTTTCGCGAAAAAGAATCCCGTGCCTACGAAAAGCCTGGCGGGGGTTGAATTCTCCGCGATTTTTTTGTGAAGCTAAGGTCTCGTTGGGATGCCATGTATAATCGAAAAAGTAACTCCCACCCCACTGCAACTTTTTTTTTCTTACTTTCTTTCATTATGACATCAGAAAGACTAACCAGAAAGACTAGTTTGTTTGTTTTGTTCTTGCAAAAGTATAGACTTTCCCAACAAGGGCAGTGCGTATGTTAATATTCAAATTCCGAATATTGTCGGGATGTGAAAATGCATGACATTCGAAACGAATAAACATGATGGATCGAGCCAATTGCCCAACTCCCTCCTTTTTTTTTTTTTTGGGCGCATCATCATGTGATCTAAATGGAAAAGAGAGGAGACTTCCTTCATGGGTTTTTCCTTGCATATGATCATCCTATATTTAAACTTTTAATAAAATCCGTGATGAAAGGCGGTTGGTTTGATAAACAAAAGAAGAAGAGGTCGTTTCAAATTAGGATAATGGATATAGACAGTTATTTTATTGAGAGTACTAAAGTCAGAAATGACATAACAGATAGGGAGGGGGAAGTGAAAGATGTATTTATTATAAAGTAACTAAGTATAACTATCATTATTCATCATCCACTTCATAAGCGATGATTTCCTTGAGTTGATCCATGAGATTGGGATGAGGAGAGAGATATTTCTTGATAGTGGCTTTCCATTGATTATCCGAGAGTTGACCAGTAGGAGCAAACAAAGTAGATTCCAATATTGACATGGCTTCTTTTGATAAAGTGTGTTGGCAGTTGATGAAGAATTGAGGATAGGATGATTTAAAGGCATGTAATCGTTCAGGATAGCGGCGAATATGACAAAGATCTACATGATTCAAAAAAGGATAATCATTGGCATTATCTTGACTAGTATCATCATCGACATAGCCCACCAATTCCTTGAATGTCCCCACCATGCACGGTACTTGATCCAATAAATCTTCAATCTTGATCATCCATTGTTTGTCTGATAATTGTTGACGGCTACAATAAAGGACTTTTTCAAATTCAATCCATTGATCAGGGCCCAAGTGTTGTTGTATAGATTGGAAGAAGGGTAAATTATGATGTACTAGTCCTTTCATTTCTTGTTCTCGATCCAATAATGCCACCAGGATCGAGTCGGGTACCATATGCGCATTAATATCAATCGATGGTGAAGGTAGTTCTTCTTGTTGTTGTTCTTGTAAAGAAGGGTGATCCTTGTTATTGGCTTCAGTAGTGATGTTGCCCAAATTAAACTTTACTGTTGGTTTCTGCGTTTCATGTTCTTCATGTTGTTGTTCTTCAGGTGGTGTAAGCGGTATATGTACATCCATCATTTTGATTAATTTGATATATTATGTGTGAAAAAAAAAAAAAAAAAAATTAAAAGAAAGAAAGAAAGAAAGAAAAAATTCGGAAGTCGAAAATAAAATCAGAGTTTCTTTAAATAGGTGCTTGGTTCATTTGACTGAAAGCATCCCCCCCCCCTGTTCTTTTTGTGAAAAGACTACTTTATTTCACTCCCCCATGTGCTTTCCCACATTTGGGTATTACATCGATAAAGACCACCAGGTAGTAGAATGAATGGAACACACCATGTATTACAATGGTGGCTACTTTCTCATCTGATTCATTTCTCCCACCTACCAATGCAAATATTTAAACACCGAAAGTCCCGTTCTCATCTTTTTGGGGGGAAGAGACGGGAATTCTTCTCTTCTTCTTTTCCATTCATCACCAATCTTACTGAACATTCATTATTCACCTTGGTAATTGCAACTCGAACTCAAGTTAACATAAAGTAACTTTTTTTTAATTTTATAGTTGGGGTTGGATTTACATGAAACATGGTCCACACCCTAGCTTGGAACACAAAAACGCCGCCTTTTTTTTTTTTCTTTTTGAATTGAAACGTATCAACTGGGGTTTGGAAAATACCTCAATAGCATAAAAAACCACTCAACTCGGTGTAATATAACTAACATTCATACTCTTTAGATGTGGTCAAATAGACAAGTGGTTGTTGGAATCGAGTAAAAAAGGTAAAACTGCTGTAGGTATTGATTCTCGGATACTAAAAAAAAAAAAACCTTGTTTATTATATTATTACAAAGGTACGACGACGACAACAACAACAGGGGGATAATAGACCTTAGTATAGTTAAACAACTGTAGATACATAGTTAAAACAATCATTTATTCCAATAAAGAGTGGAATACCACCTGTATTATGATGATCCGTGTTGGGGCGATTGCATGTAAAAGAAATCAATTTAGAATAGGGTCAAAATATGTATAAATGAAATCTGATAAAGTACTTTTTTTTTTTTATAAAGGGGTGAACATATAAAGTAAAAGGGAACAGAAGGATACAAGGATCAAGGATGGTGATACAATGACAGTAGCACGAGAATGTTGCTGATTACCTTGTTGTATGGGTGAAGAAGGACTGGCCGAAGGGAGAGAGGATGGATGGGTGGAGGAGGAAGCAGCAGCAACAAGGGTTGGTATGGCCATCGAGGAACTACTGGAAGAAGGAACGGCACCACAGATACTTTTGACAGTACCATCATGAATACTGGCATCGGTAGCATAGCTTGGGCATAGATTATAGCATTCTTGAATCAATTTATGAGCAGTACACATACACGCATAATCTGCAGGTGGACATCCACTCAGTTTGGTTTCTTGGATGGCTTTACAGCCTTGGAAACTATATAAAAATAAAAATAAAAAGAGTTAATAGGATGGCTGTCAAAGGGGGAAGCCTTACTTTGCTTCAGCAGCACAGGTTGTCTGAGCCCACGTCGGTTTGACTACCACCATCCCCATCATCATAAAGAGAGTCCATAAATGGAAAGTGAACATTTTGTGGTGTAGATGAGTAAAAGAGGTCGAGAACTGATATATATATATATATATATATATATATATACCTTGATAAATCTTTCACTCCCTATTTATATGATTTCAATGGTCATCAGTGTTATGATATATTAAACTGCACAACCTAGGATCGCCTATTTTCTTTGTTCGTTCGATGTCGGAATTTGAATTGTACGTATGCATAAATGACTTTTTTATTTCTCGGAGGTCTCGAGACTATATGAGCTCCTTTGAGAACATAATGAAATACCTTGAACATTGATAGAATACATTAACGTATATGCAAAGGGGATGGGAGAGGGAGTTATCACCACCCCTTGTCTGTTCCTGAAAATTGGCCCATTGGACAATGTACTGGCATGAACGACAATTCTTTCACATTTGATGACAACTTGGAAGGGAATGTCAACTTTTTATAATGTATGACTAAACTAACTACTTGTCAGATGAAGGATAAGGACGATTACTCTCTCGCTCCTGCCTTTGCTTTCTTTTTGAGTCTTGGGCTGCGTTTGAAAAGTATTCCATAGGATATCGACATGGTCAAGGTTTTTTGTTCTCCATATATAAACCAAGTATGTCAGCCGTCAATCACATATCAGATCATATATCACAGGGTTCTGACATGGGCGAAACTATTTCTCCTGTATTCCAATCTCCCGATTAGGATTTTGAACTTTAAATCCCGCTTTTGAAGACCCCGCCACTGGCGACTTTCAAAAAAAAAAAAAAATCGGGTCTTTCACAATTTGTGTACTCCTTCCTTACTTGCTTATCCTCATCACATCTGTTATAATGTAAGATCTTTGTTTAACGACATGATTGACAGAGTCAAGCTAACTTTGATATTGTTTCTGTTTGTAGGTCTGATTTCTGGGTATCTAAACAAAAACACTGGTGCAAGTATTGTAAAACATATGTTTACAACAACAAGCCTGTAAGTAATTATACTGATCACCCTCATCCTCACTTTCACATATTATTATTGGTACTAATCTTTTCTTCTTTTTATTCATCTGTAGAGTATCGACAAGCACGAAAGCGGAACTTTCCACAAGAACAATGTCGAACGATTCCTCAGTGATGTCTATCGAAAAGGGCGACAAGATAAAAAGGATGCTGAAAGCGTTCGACGGGAACTAGAACGTATAGAAAAGGTAAATATACTGACATTGCTATAGTAGAATGATGGAACCAACTAAAAAGAAATGTATTGAATAGGCTGCTCTTCTATCCATGGGGGGTGGGCAATCTACCGATCGCAGTGCACCCACCGTATCCACTCCTTCCACCTCACGACCTACACCTCCACCACCATCATCAATATCAACCCGACACCAACAATACAGTTTACCACCACCTAGTTTGGAATCCCTCGTGGCACCCACAGTCAAGTTACAAGGTCGAGACGAATGGGCCTTGCCTCAAGATGATGCCATGATTGGAAAATGGCAAACAGTAAACACACCACAGACGACGACAAGGAAAAAGAAGGAGGAGAAGGAACAAACAACGACACATGATCAAGCACCTGAATTCCAAGATGATGATGAAGACCAACAAGAAGATCTCAACGAATTTAAAATCAAGGAAAAGGAATACCCATTAGATGATGATCCTACAGCGGAACAGGTGGATTCGGCAGGGGGGTTGTTTAAAAAACGAAAACTTGGTGGACAGAAAGGTAACCTGGCGACCAAGAAACGGATGATTCGGAAAAAGGACGACTAGAATAGAAGTAGTAGTATAGCTAGATATAGGGTTAAAAAATAAAAATGGATATGTTTACACAAAGCAAGACTAGTTTATTGATTAATTACTTTTTTTTTAAAAAAAAAAAAAAAGAGGGAAGGAGTACAGTAGATTTCTCTTATAAAAAATCATTGAATCTCAAACTCAACATCTTTTAAATCCCCAGTCTTTTTGAAATGTCGATGTTGGCTGCTGATTGGAGCGGGCCCCTGTCCCCACCAAAAAGTTGTATTGTAACTCTACACCTAAACGTAAACGTATCGACAAATTTGCACCGCAGGCAGCACCCGAAGGGTACCGACCGTTTGGCCAAAGACCAAAGGGAGCAGGGGATATGAAACATAGACTATATCATAGCTATTGATTTGAAATATAATAGTACAGTTGCATTACAACAAAACACTCTTCTATATAAATAAAATCCTGCTGTTGTTTTTAAACGCGTACGGACATCTCAAACTTCTTCCTCAACATAAAACTTTGAAATCCCGCTTTTTGCGCAACAATGTGTTAATAGTAATAGAAATACAATGTAGTGCCCTCGCAAAGAGGGGGGCACGGGGAGAAGTTGGGTGGAGAGAGACTGCATATATAAATTTGGGCTCTACAACCAGTAACGAAATCTCGACTGACAACGCTTTTCCTCCATGATCATGCCCCCAAATCAGCTAGGTGCATTGAATTTGGTCACCACACCCCGAAAATTTCAGGGCCAGTTAGGCCCTTCCAGTTTGCACCGTTTGCACAGCTCCATCCACACCCATCCAAAAAAGGGCTTTTAATTATAAAGCGGCGCCAAGTGCGGGATCGCCAAGTTTGGACCCATCAATAAATGCATTCGCCCTGCTGTGCTTACTACATATAACACTGGTTTTTATATCTGGTACTTAAATCAAGTCATCCCTCATCATCATGGTCTTTGGCATCAAAGCATTATTGTAATGTAATATGATTAGCCGTGTTTGAGACTGATAATGGCATGGGTGTGGTGTTTATAATTAAATGCCCTTTTTTGGATGGGTGTGGATGTAACTGTGCGAACTGTGCGAACTGAAAGGGCAGTTAGGCCAATATCAGTTACATTTTAAGATAGTCCAGCTGGTCTTCGACGTTTGAAAATGAAGTTTTCCTTTGTCTACAAAAAAAAAAAATCTTTCGTCGCAAAGGAAAGGTAAAAGTCATGGCAAGCCTAAACACACTAACACAGGGGCCTTGGTACTTGAACTTGCGGTAAAGTATGTTGGAAATGGGTCATAGTGTCTATATAGCCACTTTAATCATTAGCATCCGTTGGCAATGGAGCGGTAAAGCTCATTCCAATTCTGACTAGGGACTGACGGGATTTGAAAATGATTTTGCTTCTGTCTGTACAAAAAGTCTTCTTGCAAAAGGCAGGTAAAACTCATTACAAGCTTTGGACAGACTGGCACAAGGGTCCTGGCGCTTAAATTTTGTGGTAAAGTATATTGGAAATGGGTTATAGTATTCACATCACCACTTTAATCATTAGCATCCTTTAACAATGGAGCGAGGAGAGCCCATCCAAAATCTTGGTGAGGAATTAAGGTAAAGCAGGGTTTGAACACGAAGTGGGTTTCATGACAGGTAAAAGTCATCGCAAGTTCGGACAGATTGACACGGGTGACTTTGTGCTTGGCTTTTAATCTAAATAAGATCCCTTCTTTTTGCATCACTTCTTTTTTATTGATTTGATTGACTACATCTAGACATAATCCTAAAAATCCTACGATTTACCCAGCACTGACCACCTCCTATCTTTATCCATTCTTCTTCCATTTTCTCAGCACTGATCACCTGCTTTTTGTCCCTTCCTGTATTTTATATAAAAAGGTTGAAATTTCTTCACCTTCACTTTCTTTTCCTATGTATCATTGCTTTCAATCATTCCTTTAAACTATTTTTAAACACCGTTTATTTTATTGTTTATTTTACTTGTTTTAATAAAACAAGTAGTAATTAGAATACAGTGGGATAAAGGAGTCAAGCCAAACAGTGATTCATTTCACTTGAAAGTAATTCAGTAATTGGTGCCTGTAGGAATTTTGTCTTGCTTCACTTAATTCGACCAGTTTACTTTCTAGTGGATCCAAGAATCGGTTCTCCACTTCTGATCCGACACTGTCACTGGTTATTATCAACACATTACCTGATTATAAATGAATCTATAAGTTAGACCATAGTTTATTCTTTCTGAACATTGCTTACCATTCAAGGATGTATCTCGAATGATTTGGAGGTATGCATCAATACAGGAGGACATGGAAACATAACCAACAGCCGCTGCCGTGGGTTGTGCATGAACGTTTACCATCGGAGTTTCTACATGTGCCCCCCCCCAAAAAAAAATACATGATCAGTTGTCTCTTCTCGCTTTGCCAAAAACCCTTATTACCAATAAAAGAGGGAGCCACTGCATTGACGCGAATATTGGTAGGTTTTAACAGAGATCCGTAACTTTTAGTAAGACCAATAATCTGTTTGAAAAGTAGCTAAGTAAAAACCATGTAAAAAAGTAAAAGGGATGAATTTACCGCATGCTTGGATGCCGAGTACATTGGAGCCAGGGGTGCTCCACAAAACCCATAAATGGAAGAAGTATTGATAATGCATCCTGGTTTCTTTTCACGAAGGAAATGTTGTATAGCCAATCGATTGGCTTTGACAGCAGCTGTCAGATTTACTTGAAGTGTACGATACGTACCTTCTTGCTCTTCTTGATCATTATCATTTAATAAATCAGAAGAATCCAAAATACCAGCAACCATAACAACAATATCAACCGATCGATCTTTGAATTGACGTTTGGCAACATTGTACATTTCCTGTTGTGCGTCCCAATTAGTGACATCGCACTGAAAGAATACAGCCTGTTCTTCACTAGAAAAAAAAAACAAATGAATGAACATTGACAATTTTTTTAAGGGAGTAAGTCTACCTCAATATACTGGCCAATGCTTCACCTTTTTCTTTGTTCTTGCCAGAAAAAACCACATAAGCGCTGTTTGAAAAAGGGATGGTTAAAGTCCGCATTGTTGTAAAAGTCTTGTCTGTCGACTTACCCTAATGAAACCAGTGTCTTTGTTAATTCTTTGCCGATACCTATTATTTAGTTTTACAATGTGAGCAAATGAATGTATATTATGTCTTTTCATTGAGTATACCTGAAGTACCACCGTAGATTAATGCGACTTTATCTTTGATCTCCATTGTCTGCAGGATAGTTAACGTTGGATATAAGATAATGGTGAAAAGAAAGAAAGATTATCAAAAAATAAGGATGCAGGTTCTCCCATTTATATAGATTTGACAAGATGTACCTTACACCACTGGATTTTATGATTGACTTGATAAAGTTTAATTCGGTTCTCGGTGAATGACCTTTTTTGTGAATTCGGGGTTTGAAGTTTTATATTTTTAAACTTATCTTATGGTTTCTGCCTCCCTCTCTTCTTCTCTCTCCCACTTTTTTTTTTTTTTTTTTTTTTTTCTTTCCCTTGCACAACTCCATTTAATCTCTCCTCTTGTAATACGATGGGGATAAGGACAATGACAAAAAGATCACTCGATGCTTTACCTTGTCGACCTAGTCTGCTGACGCAAACATTATCTGGTGATACTTGCAATACTACTTCGACACAATTCTCACGAATATCCAGACCTGTGAAGGCACATTATGCTCATGTATATCCTGACCCAGCTCCTGATCCTGTCTTGCTCTCTGCTTCAACTTTATCTGCTCAAATTATCGATTTGGATCCAGCCTCTTTTGCCACTCCTCAATTCCTTGACGTCTTCTCAGGAGACTCCATTTTACCTAATACTCAACCCTGGGCTCTCAATTATGCCGGTCATCAGTTCTCGTAAGTAATATCTTTAGATACATGAAAAAAAAAGAAACACAATACTAATAATCTTCATTGTTTTAGAATGTTCGCTGGACAATTAGGTGATGGTCGAGCCATGTCTTTATTCGAAACGGAAAACAGTCAAGGTGAACGTTGGGAAGTACAAGTCAAGGGTGCCGGTCGTACTCCCTTCTCACGGTTTGGTGATGGTTATGCGGTACTACGATCTAGTATTCGGGAATACTTGGGTGCGGAACATTTGAATGGGTTGGGGATTCCGACCACTCGCTCACTCGCTTTGTTGGGCTCATCAAGACAAGTGTATCGGGAAGATGCTTCCAAACCCGAACGTGGTGCGGTCGTCGTTCGTCTTGCTCCGTCTTGGATTCGGTTTGGGAACTTTGAATTGTTTTATTCAAGGGACGATATGAATGGGGTGCGACAATTGGCAGATTATTGCTTGGATCATGTCTTTGGTGGTGCCGACTCTGGCTTGAAGGGTGGTGACGAGTTGGCGAGTGGAAATAAGTATGCTCAGCTCTTTATCCAAATTGCTAAAAGGACGGCTGTCATGGTCGCTGGCTGGCAAGCGAATGGTAAAAAAAAAAAAAAAAAAGTCTCACGAAATTAATAATAGATAGGAAACTGACTCTTTTTTTTTTTTTTTGAACTTTCTTAGGATTTAACCATGGTGTGATGAATACAGGTAAAACAAAAAAAAGGAGGGGGTTATAATCAAGCGAGTATATGTACTGATTATTCTTTTTATAAATAGATAACATGTCTGTGCTGGGTCTTACTTTGGATTATGGCCCATTCCAAATTCTTGATTACTATGACCCATCCTATATATGCAATCATTCTGATGAAGGTGGACGTAAGTTTTATCTAGCAAAAAGAAAAAAAAAAAAAAAAACACGCACACGATTTGCTCATCCTTTCTGTCTTTTTATATATATATGTAGAATATGCATTTAAACGACAACCCACTGTATGCATCTACAACCTCTTCAAGCTCGGGGTACCATTATTCGAACTCATCGGTGCTGGTGATAAAGTGGACACACTCATCTACTCGAAGGACGACGACGACAAGGACCAACCAACCGATGCATCAATCAGGCAACAATACAGGGAAATCGGCAAAGAATATGTAACAAAGATTGTCAGCGAACACTTTACGGATTGGTTTATGGAAGCATTGGAAACAAAAATGTGTGCCAAACTGGGATTATTGACACGACAAGACGGTGTGATGCATGATGTGATTATTCCCTTGTTGGACTGGGCCACCGAATATCAAGTCGACTACCACCGATTCTTCCGCTCTTTAAGCAACTATACAATCTCAGCCCAAGGCGAAGAGGCGGATGCGGATGCGGCGGACTTGGCGATTGTAACAAAGGATGCGGATCAATTGGCGGAATGTAAACAGGCCCTGACACCATGGTTGGCGATCTATCGACATGCATTATTGTTGGAAAATCAAAAGGACGATGCTCGTAAAATCAGAATGGATGCCACTAATCCTCGGTTTGTGCTACGAAACTGGATTGCTCAACAAGTGATTGATGCGTTTGATAACTCGTCGTCATCGGAAGCGATAAAAGTCTTGGATGCGTGTTTATATGCTTGCTCTCATCCTTATCAATCTCATTATGACCAAGATATCATTGAACAGTGGATTGAATCACCAGTACCAAAGGTAAACTCGGTTCAAAAAAAAAAAAAAAAAAAAGAAAGGTATTAACCAAGGTATTAACTATATGAAATAGTGGGGTCAAGATTTGAAATGCTCTTGTAGCTCTTGAATGTATTTGGCTTTCATGGATCCTTGTCAAACTAGCTTTATATTTATATCTGTATCCATTGTATCTTTTCACTCGGCTCATTTTATATGTGTAAATATTATTTAATCCTGAAATAAATAAATAAATGTTAAATGTTAAACTTTCCAGATTCGAAAAAAGTAAAATCTGGAAAGTCCGCTGCTAATCTTGCTTACTGGAAGTGACGAGGATCGAATTGACATTCATCCGCCGCTTCCCCCAACGAATCACAGGAGACAAAAATCCTTATATGGTGAGTCACGTGATTTTTTAAACTGTGCTTTATATATTACCAATTAATTTTTTCCACATAATCGGGGTGATAGCACAATTGGTAGTGCGTCAGATTCCAGATCTGAAGGTTTAGTGTTCGAGTCACTATCGCCTCAAATACTTTTTGTGTCGGGACCGATTCTGGCGGCGTTTTAAAAGATTGAATATCGACATTGATACTGTTGCGACTAAACTTGGTTAAGTGTAAGTAACTTGAGTTTGTAAAAGTAGGTTTTGTTTTGTTAAAGAGTAGTGAGTACCAGAATTTTTTTGATAAGATTCAACCTTTAGAGATGTACTTGAATGTACTTTATAATTTAAGAGAAAAAGAAAAAGATCGATTGAGGGAAGTCGGGTTTTGAAAATATAACAAAAAGAGGCTCTTGAACTAAAGTAAGAACGGTAAAGACAGAAGTTACGCTTGATAATAAGAGAGGTAGTTTGTAATAAAGACCTTTTTGATTTTCAAAGATAGTTTTTATTTTTGAGATACTATTAAACTGAAGATAAAAAATGAATTCTGAACAAGGAAGGTGGATATTTATACTAATCAGATTCAGGGGCAAAATATACTAAAGGTGACAATGGTCACTGTCAAATAGGGATTTTGGTTTCAATTAATATGGATATGTGTGCCAATGTGTGGATAATGGTCGCAGTTGAATGTAGAGTATGATCACAATTAATATGGTTATGGATGTCAAAAAGTGGATTATGGTCGCAGTCAGTCAAAAGTGGTTTTTGGAAATGAACAATTTTATTTTACAGCTGATTCGATTGGAGCTAGATAATCCCCGCAACCTATAGATAGTATAAATAGTTCTTTTCTTTCTATTGTAAACACCGGCAAAACTAATTGTCATCATACTCTTTGTAAACACCGCTTTAACCACGGTATTTGTCCATGTATGGGTTTTGCTACAGACACGTGGGGATTTACCACGTAGACTTTTTCAAGGATTTGGCTCATTCTTTACTGAAACATCAGAGGTATAGGAGGTACACTTATTCCTGAACAGAAGTGTGGTCAATGAACGAGTTCACACGTGTCGGCATTTAAATGTTGCATGACTTTATGATTTTCTCTCTTTTTATCCTTTATTACTCTATTTATTTTACAATAGCTGATCTTTTTTTTTTTTTTTTTTTTTTATCCTTTATTGCTCTCTTTCTTTTACAACGACTGATCTTCTTTTATCCTTTGAATTATACTCTTTATTTGGCTCTACCTTGGTTGGTGAAATATCACGAGACCTTAGCTTCACAAAAAAATCGCGGAGAATTCAACCCCCGCCAGGCTTTTCGTAGGCACGGGATTCTTTTTCGCGAAAAAAAAAAAAAAAAGGGGGGGGGGACCCTGACAACCAAAAAAAAAAAAAAAAGTTGGGGCGATCTCAAAGATAAAAATAAAAATAAAAATAAAAATTTTCCTTCCTTTCCTTTTCATACTTCACTTCTACCTCTCTACTTTATTCTTGACTTTTATTATGAACACTCCAACTCCCACTGACCCCTCTACACTCATCCGCTGTAGCAGATGCAAAGGCTATAAGCGACACGAACTTTTCATTGGTGTTAGAGCCGATAAACTGTTTAAAACTTGTTACAATTGCCGTGAAAGAGATGTGCCAGAACCAAAACCTCCCGCTTTTCTTATGTACGACTCTGAAATCCGGCATCACTTCTTGGACCCTAGCGAAGTCGGTGACGATGGCGTTTATCTGGCCGCTGATGTTTATATGTCGCCTGTTCTCTACGACTTGACAGATCAGCAAATGCACCAAGCAATTTTGGATCTTGTCAAGGATATCGATCACTACGAGTATCACCCGCGGTATATGGCCACGCCTGAGTTGCGACACTGTGTGGCCTTCGAATTCGTTTGCTCGCAGGATGATCATGGTAAACATGTATAGAAGTCGGTAAAAACATTAATCTCTTTTTTTTTTTTTTGAAGCTTGCCGCCAATTAGACCAATCTATATTGCGACGACGTTATCAACGGATGGATTCATTCGACTGCAGAGGAAAAGTCTTCGGGTTCATTAACCGCAAGTACAGATGGATCAACTTGAACGTCGTCCATAATATTGACCATGAAAGACCTGAAGCATTGGAGTTGCGTATGATTCGGGCAACTCCCATGCCTCAAGCGATCAAAACATTCATTACCTCGCGAATCGATGTCCACGATCTTAATGCTGTGGGCCTGTATGAGAAAGTTGTTGAAGAATTTGGCTACGTTGTTAACCGGGGGCAAGTGTCCTCGGCCTGGCGCAATGCGTTCGTGGCGTCGTACAAGAAAGCCGAAGATCAACTTCAATCAAGTCGCATCCTAGTAGAATCGCTACAAGAAGAATTGGATTGTGAGGAGGTAAGTAACAAGTATGGGTTTAGTGAAGGATTCTGTAGGAAATGGTTGTGGGTGCGAAGAGTAACTAGATATAGGGTATAGTACATAGTAAAGATACTGTAGTGTAGATTATTTGTCAATATTTACTAATAAACTTATTGATCTACCGTTGCATTTAATATTGAATGATGTACTGTAGTTGATGTTTCGAAACACTGCTGGTGTAAAGTATTTGGGCTTTAAAACTGGCTTTTTTGATCTCCTTGTTCAAAGCGACCAGGTTACAGAATACCATGTCGACTCGACGTACAAAACGAATCGCGTCGGTTTTGAACTATTTGGTGTTGTTGCAAATGTCTACGGTTCAGGCTACCCCATTGCTTATCTGATTATGAAGGTTGACAGCAATGCCAATGCCTCATCTGAACCATATGCAGATACAGGAAGGATTGCAACCCTGAAAATCTTTTTCAGAGCGATGAAGGATCGGGGTTTGAACCCCACTTTCTTCTTTACCGACAAAGATCAAGCTGAAATTGCTGCAATTGAAGCTGTTTGGCCATCCAATGGTCGATCAATTGTTCGTTTGTGTCTTTGGCACTTGAAGAGAGCTGTCAAAACCAAGTTATCTAAACCAAAAACTACCATTCTCCCAATTTACAATGGATTCGATGCACACAATGAATATGAGTTCGTTGATCCTAGCTTCGTTCCCGTTCACGATGCTCGAAGAAGGGGCGGAAATCTGTTAGCGACAATAAGCCAGAGAACTATTATATTGGAAATGATGGGGAAACATTACAACATGCACCACATGATTCCCGAAGGTAAATGTTTTTTCAGTAATTCGGGGCATTTACTAAAAAAGGAATTACAATTCATGCATCAGGTCCGACATATCATCCATCAAATGAAGCAATTCGGACGCGTTCGACAGAAGAAATATACAACTACTGCCACGCCAACAACCTTCAGGACACTTGGGCATACCTGTATAGAAACTGGTATACTAAATCTGCATATGATCGCTGGGCGAAATCTGCCGTAAACGGTATGATCCCAATCGGAAAAACGACCATGATGATTGAAGCCCACTGGAAAGTTTTAAAACGAACGCACTTGTACCATTATAATCGCGCAAGGCTGGACTTGGTTACATTTGTAATCTTGAAACATTATTACAGAAAACTGAAAGTAAAATATCAATCAATGGTGGTGTACCGGTCTGAAACATCAACATTTGAAGCACGGTTCATGGAAGAATGGATTAAAGGAAGGGCTGCACAGGTTTCCGGGCGCTACTACTCGACAAATTTGTCTCAGTGGGTATGTGGCTGTCCCGCGTTCTTGCACAGTCCTGTCACACTATGCAAGCATTTAGTGAAAACATATTTGCTAGATCATGATGATTTGGTGAACAGAAGATTTTTTATAAAACGATCACACACGCCACCATTCATCAGTTTCCTGCAGGTAATTATATCTAATCGACCTAATTTATTTTAACTATGCTAACTATTTCTACGCGTAGACCATCAACCCCAATCCTTACCATCCTGGTAATCATCCTCGTGAAGGCGTTTTGCCTCGTCCTCCTATGCGACGTCCGTTATCCTATATTGCACATGATGCTGAACCACCGGCACTGATAATCCCACGCCGAAGACTAGAACAGCAACAACCATCACCTTTCACCATCCCTGATTTGGTGATTCCACGCAGAAGGATTCCTAGGCGAGATCCAGAAGAAGGTTACCAAGGTAATGATGAAGCCCCTGTCGTAGATGAGGAGCGTAATTTGTTGGCGTTGGAAATCAGGTACAGGAATAAGCGTGCCGATGCGAGAAGGCTCAGAGAGCTATTAGCAAGAGTTGAAGAAGAAGAGGAGGAGGCAAGAGGCGAATATGCCAGTTTGTTGGAGGTGTCAAACCCAACACAAGCAACTGTGTTTTACCGTGCTCAGAATGATGGTAGTGTCGATGCTTACATTGAGGCTGTCATCCGAGAACGCCAACGTACAACTTTACCAAGAACGTGGCAAGACGATGATCCATATACAAGACACATCTAGTTTCAAAAAATAAAATGTCTCAAGTCTTCTTTTTTTATGAGAAAAGCGAAAGAAAAAAAAAATTATCTTTGAGATCGCCCCAACTTTTTTTTTTTTTTTTTGGTTGTCAGGGTCCCCCCCCTTTTTTTTTTTTCGCGAAAAAGAATCCCGTGCCTACGAAAAGCCTGGCGGGGGTTGAATTCTCCGCGATTTTTTTGTGAAGCTAAGGTCTCGTTGAAATATCCACTTTTTTGAATCCCGCAATGGTTGTGCGAAATCCCTCTGTGATATTTGAATCCGCGTCATATGAATTGGGTCTACTTGACGTGAAGTTTCTTTCTTTCTTCCAAACAATCCTCATCCAACACTACTCATGAACCAACGGCAATAACTTTTTAAAAACAAACCAAATTACGCTGCTCTGGTGCAAACATCAAACAAAGATCAAGAACTAGTCAATGCGGCCATGGCTTCTGGTAACAAGTTGCGAACGACTATTACTGTCCTTTGTTGTCGCCAATTGGGAAAGCTGGTATGAATATAAGGCTGAAACCAACAACCTCTTTCCGCAGTACTGGCGATACTATAAGGAGGTTGGACATGAACAAACCATTACTCAGAACCATGGTTCAATCAAGTCTTTAACCTGGTAAGTGCTGAAATCAGTTATATAGTACAAATATATTGATTTTATTTTTATTTTTATTATTATTATCAGACTCGATCCCTTAGGTGTGCTCAGTCGTTTCCGACTTGAAACTGGTTGTAGCAAAAGTAAGTATACAAACAATCAGCCAATGAACAGAACTAACCATTACTTTCTTTGTAGGCAAGAGCCAGAGGTATGACTGTACCAAAGGGGTTTATGACTGGCCATATCCAAAAATATTTGTGGCTTGCTAAAGAAGGTATTTTGTCAACAGAAGGTGCGAAGAAGCATGTTGCCACGTTCCGGGATATCTCTATTGCTCTTACCAACGCCTACCAGATGACTGAACATCATGATCCTTCCTACACCATTCAAACCATCGCTTTCTGTTTGGCTCTCTTGTACACTGGTCTACGTCCTGGATCCCTTATCTCGGCAAAAGTTAATCTTTCAGGATACGATAATACTCGAACCAGATCAACTTTTGATCCAAGCAGGTGCATCAAATCCGGGTAACAGTCAAGTAATCGAATATCAAAACGAGAGATCCTGATGAATGGCTTGCTGGTGACCTGACACTATTTGGAACCCAGGACATGTCTCTTGATTTGCCGGTATTTTGCACTACAACTGGTACTGGGTAAATGGGAATTAAGAAATGGACGGTATAGGTATGGTAAAACTCACATCACTCTCCATTCTACCTTTAGCCACAACAGTGTCCTGTCAACAAAAAGCTGGGTTACTTGTAACACTGGAACTGCTTTATCTTTATTACTCACAAAAGAGGGACTACAAAGTAAGTTACAGTGACTAGGATCTCCGTTGAAAGCATTCAAGATACTCACTTGGCTTTTTATATTTGTATAGATAATCTTGGTTGTTGTAGCCTTGGACGAAAACTTTCAAAGGCCGTCAAGGTCACTGCCAATTTATGGAGCATATTATGAAATGTATGCACAGTCCCGATTGACCGACTGATAATCGACGGGGGGCTCATACAGCATCTGCCCTGGCATTCCGAAACAACCCTTCTGTGGAACAAGAAGACGGCTCGACAAAATGTCCATTTCGCAATTATATATAACCTGCAAATGGTTTGTGGCTTCTTTACCTTCTTTATCTATAGCATACTTTACCCACTTTACCAATATTGTATCATCATATTTACCTATATATTTACATTTTTACCATTAGCTTATTATCATCTTTGATGTCATCAATAAAAAACACTGCCCTTTTAAAAATGACGGGGTTTAAATCATATAAACTGCATGAAGGATAGTGCTTGAACATTAAAAAACACTAAAAAGGATTATTAAACATGTCTTGTTGGTAGAGAGCGAATCACTAAACTCTTCTCAAGCAAAAAAATATAATTAACATGATTTGAATGATGCTAGAGAAAGAAGAAAATGAAAGATTTCTTTCATTCGGATTGATCAGAGTTTGGAATATGGAATAACTCTAGAGCCACCCTTGAGTGTTCGAGTCACTATTGGCTAAAGTACCTTTACTTTTTTTTTTCTTTAAACGGTAAGGTAGATATTTAATCTTTTTATTATGTATGGAAGGTAAATATATTCATTGTGATGCATCAAACATAAGTTAAGAAGGCTTTGGTGAGGTAACAAGGTCATACTGTAGTCGAAAAAGGAAAATGCTGGAGAATCAGTCTAGCGGCGGGGTTTGTATTTTTCTTTCTCCAAACCGCTTTTTTTTTTTTTTTTTTTTTTTTTTTTTTTTTTTCAGTTTCTCTTCTTCCACTTCTCTGTTCTTTTTTTTTTGTATTTTTACTTATAATGTCTACTGTTATATTGCCTGGGGTAGATAAGCATCAGTTTATTAACACAAACAGGATAGGCCACCATGATACCACGGATATACCCACACCAGATGAACCAAACTATCCATCCATTGACGAAGGTTATGCCGGAGAAGACGGCGACTTTGACGACGATGAACAACCCATGTTACCGTCAACAATACTACACAACAACGATACGGTCATTCGTGGACGGGGCTTGACTTTGAAGATTCTCTTTTTGACTCTATCATTGGCTGGGTAAGTTTTACAAAGTCTAAACTAATTATACTGCATCACACTCATGACCCTCTACACTTTATAGACTACAATTCACTTGTAAGTGACCATCAACAAACGACAGCAAAAACGTTATCATTCATTCTCAACTCTGATTTAATTCATTCTTTGTGTGTGTGTGTGGGGGGGGGAATTATAGGGAGCGTGGAAATGGCATACGGTACACCTTACCTGTTGTCCTTGGGTTTATCCAAATCACACATGTCTTTAGTATGGATTGCTGGTCCATTATCTGGTAAGTAATGGATAAAAAAAATAGTAGTGGGATCTTTTAAACTAATGTGTTGTATTCCATGTCTTAGGTCTAATTATGCAACCTGTAGCTGGGGCATTCTCGGATAACTGTACATCACGATGGGGGCGCCGCCGACCTTTTATTGTTGTAGGAAGTATCATGGTCGTCGCCAGTCTCATTGTCATTGGTTGGACAAGAGAGATCACTGCTCTATTTGTGGATGACACTGATATGGCCAAGGTAAGTAAACATGATTAATCTTTTTTTTTCTCTCTCTAACCTCTTCTTTAATAGTTTAAGAAACTATCGATTGGAATCGCCATTGCTTGCATCTATATCTTGGACTTTAGTATCAACTGTGGTAAGTTTATCTTTATTTTTGCTTAATGATGACCAGTCTCATATCTTCTTTTTGTTTATGCTTTTTAATAGTACAAGCATCATGTCGTGCGTTGATAGTCGACTCGTTATCACCCTCTCAACAAGAAAAAGGAACAGCATGGGCTGGTAGGATGCTTGGTATGGGTAATGTTTTGGGATACTTCATGTAAGTACTAAAAGGGATGGGGTGAAAGGAAAACTAACATTTTGTGTATATATAGGGGATACGTAGATCTGGTCAAGTTATTTCCTTTCATGGGGAACACTCAACTCAAGGTTCTTTGCGTGTTTGCTTCCTTGGTACTTTTGCTATGCGATGCCATCACATGTTATACTGTCAAGGAAAAGATTCTTACCAAAAACACTCAGTAAGTCGGAGGAGGGGTTTAAAATGAAGGTATATATGTGCATGATTAGTGTTTAACACTCCTATTGTTAGATTTAAAAACCAGACATCCCATTTGAAAACTTTCAAGGACATTGCAGCAAATCTATGGAACCTACCTCTGACTATTCGACAAATATGTAATGTGCAATTTTTTGCGTGGATTGGATGGTTTCCCTTCTTATTCTATTCCACCACCTGGGTTGCGGAAATCTACGATAAGACGGCATTACAACATCCATCACCAAATGGATCTAGTGATACAGTGGGTCAGGCAACACGGGCAGGATCTTTGGCTTTTTTGGTCTACTCTATTGTATCTCTGGTGGCTTCTTTCTTTATACCTCTTCTCGTCAAGTCCTCACAACACCGCAGTCATGACGACGACCACCTCTTTGAATTTAACATTTATGGAAAACATGTCACATTCTCACTGGAACGATATACACGCTCTCTACAATGCCTGACGCTACCTCGAATGTGGACCATTAGTCATTTTATCTTTTGTATTGCCATGCTAAGTACGATACTTGTGTCTGATGTGGTTGCCGCTTCTCTTGTGATTGGAATATGTGGACTTAGCTGGGCAGTGACAATGTGGGCACCCTTTTCACTTTTGGGAGAATATATATCTCAATGTGATGAACAACAACAACAACAACAGGATCCACTAGGAATTCAACATCAACAAGCTCGAACATCAAGGATCAGTCTATCCGCCGGCGGGGCTGGAATCGGGGCTTCTGGCGGCATTTATCAACTGGTGGAAGAAGACAATGAACAGGATGATTATATACAAATGGAATCATACGCCAATAAATCACCTCATCGGGATCAGCCCATTCTAGTTGTACCCATCGAACAACTCACTTCTTCTTCTTCACATCCTTCTCCTCGTTCTTCGTCTTCTTTGGATAATATCGAACATGTATCTCCACTACCCTCCTCAACAACAATACCATCTGCAGGGATCATATTGGGTATTCATAATATGTATATTGTCTTGCCACAGTTTTTGGTCACCTTCTTCAGCAGTGTACTCTTTCACTTTCTTGAAAAGGACAATGTACAAGACGAATCTTCTTCTGATGCTATTGGTGTGGTGCTACGATTTGGTGCGGTGATGGCTGCCATTGCTGGATTACTTAGTATCAAGCTTACAAATAAACCTGGTGGTAAATAGAATAGAATAGATATAATTTTTAATGGGTGGTAATAAAGAACGATTGCTGCATGAACTGTCTTTTTTAATTTGGAATGCCGATGTGGCTTATTGAAATTCGGATACAGTTTCGATTTCTTCCCTTCCTTGTCTCTCTTTTTTATATTTTTTAAATTACATTATACTTACCATGGCTAAAAAGATCGTTGATAACAAACCCAAACTCACTATTAAAAAGCGACAACCTGTAAAGGACGATGTCTCTGAAGAAGACAGTGGAAGTGATATGGAGGCCGATGTGGAATCGTCCGACAATGAAAGCGATGACATGGATCTGGACACTGACACCAAAGGTAAACAACATTCTCTTAATCATGTGATACTGACTCTTTCTATTGATCAGATACAAAACGTAAGGACACCTCGGAAGCCTTCTCGGAAGCCATGACGAATATTCTCGGCAGTGCATTGACAGGCAGTGACCGCAAGCAACCCATTCTTGCTCGATCCAAAGGCACCGAACGAAAATTGGAAGACGAAAAACTGGAATACAAGACACGAAAAATGTTGGCTGCCGAAAAGAAGAAACTTAAATCTCAAGGTCGGGTGATTCCTGACTTTACCAGTTTTGAATATGAAAAACGGTTACGGAAAGTGTCTACTCGGGGTGGTATGTTGGCAAACTAGTCATAATTTTTTTTTAAAAAAAGACATTAATGATTTTTTTTTTTTTTTTTCAAAATTGTTAGTGGTCAAGTTATTCAATGCTATCCGGACTCAACAAAAGGTCACCGAGGTGGCAGTGGAACAAGCAACGGCATCAAAAGGGACTCAAATCGCCAAGGAAAAGGCTAAAAATGGTATGTTGCAAGTGAAAATAAAGTAAGGATCTTAAACTCATCTTTTATCTTTGTTGTTATAGTGTCCACCATGTCGAAATCAAACTTTTTGGATCTATTGAAAACGGGAAATACTGCAGCATAGATCGTTCCCCCTACACACACACACACATTCTACCTCTTATGACCAGTTTATCGATCACCCTCTGGTTTAGTTGTCTTTTAGTTACTTTGTATATTAATTCATCCATATCATTCATTCTTCCCCTTCTAGTTTAGTTTATAACCTCCTTTTTTATTGCTCTTATTTGTTACACTACTTAATAAAAAAGATATATAAAACCATTATCATGCATTTGCTTGAATACCTACTGAATGATAGTGTAGACTACAATCATGCCACAAGAGAAAGTTTCTTCATTTCAAACCCCGTCGTAGGGCGGCCATTGGGTGTTTTTTACTGCTTTCTCTCTATACGAATATACACGTATTTTTCTCAGCTGTATCTGTAACAAAACTAACCAATCTTACATCGAAAAGTTCAAATTGAAAGGATTTGAAACCAATCCATACTTGACCTTTTATGATCTTGAGTATCAACTGTACAGAAGACTTGAGGAAGAAAAGAAGGATAGTTTCAAATCCCGATCGCGCATTTTCTCTGGCTCTCAAAAAAAAAAAAAAGGTAAACGTAAGTTTCTTCTTCCCTTTAAATCTTACTTTATCACACATCTGTTTACCTCTTCTATATAATGTTTTCTTGCTTACTGAAACAATCTTTATCCTTTCCCAAATTCTCAACAAGGGTAAGTAAAAGAAGAAGAAAAACTTGTCATTCTGATAATTAAGCAGTACTAATCATTGAAGGGGGAATAAAAGGAACCGTGCAGGGCGACTTTTTCCTTGGATGAACACTTTAAAGCATATAATTACTCACGACTTTGCTAATATATATTCTGTTAATAGTCACTATTTACACATCAAGGTATAACGATGGGGGGCTGGACTCAGGCACCTCAAGCACAGAATTTGATTCCTTTTGTGGTGGAACAAACGGTAAAAAACACACACCTTTTAGGGTTTATTGACACGCTATACTTACTTGTTTATATTGATAGGGACGTGGTGAACGCTCATATGATATCTTCTCTCGGCTTCTAAAGGAGCGAATTGTGTGCTTAAATGGAAATGTAAGTTATTGGGATACATGGAAACTTCCATACGCGGACGCTTGTTTGTTATGCACGCCTATCTCTTGTGACGGGGTGGTGATATACTCCACAACCAAATATCCTTACTTGAATTCTTCGGATTCTTGTGTGTGTGTGTGTGTGTGTGTGTGTGAAGATCATAAGGGAAACAACTCACTCTTCTTTTTTTTTTTTTTTTTTTTTTTTTTTTCCTTCTTGTGTGTAATTATTTAGGTATCCGATGATATGGCCTCTGTGATTGTTGCTCAACTCTTATTCTTGGAAGCTGAAAACCCTGAAAAACCCATCAGTCTTTATATCAATTCTCCTGGTGGTAGTGTGACAGCTGGTATGGCGATTTATGATACGGTAATATAGTGGTCCGTGTGTGTGTATGTGTGTGTATGTGTGTATGTGTGTGTGTGTGTGAAAAACAGTCTTATGTGATTAACATGATAATTTGTTTTGTTTTGTCTTTTATACTTCGGTGTTTATACCTTTTTATAGATGCAGGTAAAAAAGTCATCCTTTTCACATGTTGGTCTGACGATTAAAACTTACTCACCTTGTTTTATATCGATAGTACATTCAATCTCCTGTATCTACCTTGTGCCACGGACAAGCATGTTCCATGGGATCTCTTTTGTTGGCAGCAGGTGAAAAAAAAAAAAAAAGAGAGATCATCATCAAATGGGTAGGGGTGTTGTTGTACTGACTCTAAACGATTATCCATATTAGGTGAACCTGGGAAACGTTATGCTTTACCTAATGCATCTGTGATGATTCATCAGCCTTCGGGTGGTGCTGCTGGACAAGCCTCGGATATCGCTATCCATGCTCGGGAAATCTTACGGGTACGTGAACGACTCAATCGAATTTATCAAAAACACACAGGTATCAGGGATTTGGAAACCATTGAAAAAATGATGGAACGGGATTACTTTATGACGGCCGACGAAGCGAAATCCTTTGGATTGATCGATCAAGTACTGGAAAAACGAATGGTCAAGAACAAGGACGAATAATACTAGCTATAGATTTTATTTGTTGTTACTGTAATAAAGAAAAAAAAAAAAAAACCTTGATAAAGATCATTACTCTCTCTCTTTTAGACAGTGTCACCCTTTTTTTTTTTGATATCGTGGTTTTGTTGTTTTTAGTGATTGTTGCCTCTTATTGTTGATGTAACTCTCTTTTTCCCACAGACTCTTCCCATTCACATTGGATGATCGTCGGACCAACAGGAATGTGATTTATAAGTTTTTGTACTCCGGTGGTTTGTGCTCTATGGATACTTTTAAATTTGATTTTATTACTGAAAAAAGTTAGTTGGGGTGGGGGAAAAAAAGGGGTTATTTTTTTTAAAAAAAAAAAAAGATCATAGATAATGATCAGACTACGGGGCTATACAAGAGAGTTAAATTACAAAAAGAGAGAAACAGTAAAGAAGCTATGGTTTTGCCAGGGGGATCTCTAATAACCAAGACATCTACCTTCTTCTTACTAACCAGAATGATAATAATGATTATGATAATAATGATGATAGTTAAATAAAATGAGAATGAGGTATGATTATAGAATGATAGCATGATTTTTGATTTAGTGGGGGAGGGAAACATGCATTGTATTTTTTGGTGTGTTGTGTTTTTTCTTTCTTGACTTTTTTTTTAATATATATCTTCAACAATGGCCACAATCAGGACACCAACTTGTCTCATAATAACGTCGATGGAGAAGACAGTAGCTTCGACCTCGAGCATGATTATGCTGCTTGTCTTGATTGGTCATCATCGGAGATCCAATTTTCTTTTTGGGACTTTGAGCAGCAGGAATAAATGTGGCGAGCTTCATGATCAAAGGGTATATATATAGAGAGAGAAGGAAAAGAAGAGAGAAAGAGAGAGAGAGAGAGAGAGAAAAAGGTCTTTAAAGATCGTGAGTTATATATGCACATCAGATATGAAGTGACACATGGACTGTGCTCCCTCTCTCTTGGTTGGGAATAAATATACTTCTGCCCGTGATTCAGTACGTTATCTCCACCATCTAATACTTAGAAAGCATGCCTGTACCACGACCCATGATTCTTTTTAATCGATACCGTTTCCTCTCTCTTTCCCAACTCAAGTGACATTCGTACAAAACCAAAAAAAAAAAAAAAAAAAAGACATACCCCCGCACCAATATGTATAATGATAAAACAAGTGTTTATTATAACAAGAGAATCTAGAATCGATACATCGTATCCTAATGTAACTATATAAATATATTTATGTATATGCCTATTTCTAAATACCAAATCCCTATGCCCGCCCACGTCGTGCAATGGCCTTGGCGCGATTGTCCGCAAAGATTCGTTTGCTGACGATTTCAATCAAGTATGAGATTCCAAAATCCAAGATCATGCAGAGGGTCAACTTGTCACGGAACTAGACAAAAAAAAAAAAAAAAAAAAAAAAGTTAGTACATCTTTTTCCACACCTTTTTATTAACTTACAGCACTGGGGAAGGGCACCAGATTGATTTGTTCGTTGACTTCAGGGAAGAGTTCGGTCGCACCTGCAATAGCAATACCACCCACAGACAATAATCCATAGTACAATGTCTTGTTATCTTGAATTCTTTCTCGGAATGGAAGACCCTAAAAAGTAGGCTAGTTAGTCAGATGAGGCGATCAATTAACCTGTGTGTGTGTATGCATCTTACCTGGTAGTTAATAGCAAACGTGGATACCTGCATTGCAAGTTGGATCAAGTAGACACCACTATTCAGTAAACTGGCTTCAAATTCACCTTCCAAATCAACTTCCTTTGGTCTAATAAAACAATGATAAAGTATAAATGGGTTGATCCTCTTTACTCTTTTTTCTTCTTCTTCTTCTTCTTCTACTTACGGTTCATAGAATTTCGCAAGATTGTTGATATAAACCAGAGCGGTGATATGGACAGCAAATTGACCAAGGACAGAGATGATAATATAAGGGTTGAAGATATTAGGTTGAGGTCGTTCTTTGGAGAGGCGTTCGATAGGTTTTCCACGAGAGATACACAAGAAGCACACTGATAACAGGACACCTGAGATTGTCATTTGAGTGTCACTTTGCTTGATGCCATCCAAATATAACACTGACAAACTATAAGCGGAGATCAGGCAGTTCAAAGCCAAAATCTTATACATTTGAATAGTAGCCACCAGAGTGCATCGACCTTGACGAATAATGTTGTTCACTACAAAAAAAGAAAATGTAAGAGTTCAGGCATGAGGGGTGGTTAATCACATCACATCACATATCACATTTTCAATTTACCTGCAACCACATTTCGAAGTTTGGAAGTAAAAGGAGCAGCCACAGAAGCATCACCAAATTTGATAGTAGGTGCTTCTTCCATATCCATATCTTCTAATAGTTTGTTAGCCATATTTTCCATCTTCTTTTTGCTTTCTTGTTGGCGGCGTTGTTGAGGTGTCAAATTTTGTTCCAATTGGGCACGATTGGCTGCAAATTCAGGATAAAGATGAGCAATGGCTGGAGGAGGAGGAGGTACTGGTGCATTGAATCGGGCTGATAGTTTCTTTTGTTGTTCATACATTGCCTTCATGCGTTCAATACGATTTCGTTCTGCGATCTTTTGTAAATCTTCAGGTGTTCCATCCAATAACGCGACACCAATATGAGCTTGTTTCAGGGCACCCACATCATTTGTACCATCACCAGCCATTAATGTCGTATATCCATGTTCCTTGAGTCCAGTCAATAAGTATTCCTAAAATGAGGATACAAATGGTTTAGTATCTGATCATGTCGAGTTTTCTTTTTTATCCCGTCTTACCTTTTGAGATGGTGACACACGAGCGTAAACCCAAGTATGTTCCAAGAGAATGTCCATGTTAGGTTTCTTCATGAATTGAGACATGGCAGTACCAGTTAAACAGATATCATACTTGTCCAAGAGAGCTTGATCCAGAGGTTCATCAGGGTTCACTTCCAGACTGAAGGATTCGTCCACAGTACGGAATGTCACAATGTTATCGTCAGATGTGCCTTCATCCTTATCCACAATCAAGACGTCCCGTTCCACAATAGCAACATCACGAGCAACAGCGCAAGCAGTCAAAGGATTGTCACCAGTAATCATAATGCACCGATGAGAAGATTCGTTCAGTTCCTTGATACAAGCGATGGCATCGTCTTTCAATGGGCAAGTAAAAACAATGAAACCGGCAAAAGTAAGATTGGATTCCACAGTATCACGTTCCAAGTTGTTGATCTAAAAAAACAAGATAATTGAGTTCAATGTTCCCTCCATCCATTTCATCCCGTTTACTTTTTTTTCTCTTCTTCACCTACTTGATCATTAGTCAATCCATCATCCAAGTACTTGTAACCGAGGGCGAGAACCCGGCTACCTTTGCGAGTAAAGTGTCGATAGGTGTCAACATAGTCGTCAGGGACGTTGGTATACATGGTTCGTAGCGTTTCAGGAGCACCTTTAACGGCCACAAATGTTTTAGTCCTGGGCAAATGAGCACGAGTGAGGGAGGAGACAGATGATTGACGTTTTAATGCAGATGAGAATTGGAAGCGGCGACGAATATGCAGATTTTCTCGATGATTGTCCTTTGCTGATACAGTATCGTGTTTGCCCAATTGCCAGTCGAGAGCCTTCAGAGTTTCCTTTTCCATGGGATCACCAACAACACCATCTTCCAATTCAACCAATGCATGGGCAGTCGCAAGTACCCATTTTGTTTCTTCGTGTACTTCGGTAGCAGGTGCAAGTTCAATGTGATCACGGTTAGATCTATTGTGGTGACAATTTGTCTGTGAGTATTCATAGTCCAAAATGTTAATATGTATGTAATGACTTACGAAGCAAAGGCAACACCTTCAAATACAAGATCTTCACCAGTCAATGTACCAGTCTTGTCAAAGCAACAAACATCCACGCGACCAGCAAAAGGAATACGGAAAGGTTCGGTACAAAAGATAGCTAGGGTAACAAAAAAAAAAGTGTTAGTATGGATGATATCATATGTATATTTCACAGGCTTACCAAATTTCGATAAAGCTACCAAGCTACTATTGACAGCTAAACTAAGTTCCATGGGTAATTCAGGTGGCACCACAGATGTAACAATCAAGATACAATCCAAAAGAAGTTTGGAGCGTTTACGATCATTTTCCACACCCTTTGTCCAGACATACCAGGAAGCGGCAATGGCGAATATCAGCAAGAAGAGAATAAACAGAAGAGCTTCAAAGTTGTTGGCTGAGACCCGTTCAGTAGAGAAAATCATTGTTCGCACCAATTCACCTTGAGAAGTACCAAAACCAGTACGAGCAACGACACAAACACACCCATGATCGGGAGCAGCATTTTCAGGAGCAGTTACTTGAAGAATTTTCGTACCACCGTAAAGGACATTCAATTTATCAGCACCCACCAGATCAAATTCTTCATCTGGGTTTCGCAAGGCTACTGATTCCTATTAAGTATGTAAAGTTTTTTGTTAGTTTGCTATTTTAGCCCATTATAATCTCTTACCTTGAGTAGGGGAGTAGATTCACCAGATAACATTGCTTCATTGACAATACAAGAACCATCAGCAATTACCAAATCACAAGGTACACCTTCGTCATCCTTTGTGCGCACTATAAAGTAAATAAAATAGAGTCAGTTAGTCACCCCTCTTTTCAAACATCTTTGTAGCTTACCAATAGATACAACATCACCAGGAAGTAGTTCATCCGTTTGCACTTGGATCCACTTCTTTTCACGTTTCACGTAGATTGGGTAAGGTTTTTGATTCATGCCACGGAATTCACCGATTGTCTTGATACGTTGGAAGACCACCGTACCTTCAAACACCACAAGCATAAACAAAGTAAACAAAGAGTAATACCAGTATTCATCCAAGCACCAAAGACCAACACAGAAGATTTGAAAGACAAAGAAGGGAGCGACAGCATGTTCCTTGAATAATTCTGTAAAGGTTGGCATAGGGATTTCGAATCTATATACACCATTGTGAGTAAAAAACAAACTAGACAATCATTGATGCTGTCACTTACCGATTGGTACCATAAGTTTCAGTAGCTTCCTTGAGTCCTTTGGCGTCCAGTCCTTTTGTGTTTTGATATATAGCCACGCGTGGTTGGAGGTCAGAAGGATACAAGATAATACGGAATTGACGTTTATCTTCATCCCAGATATATTTCTTTTGTTGGAATGTAAAAGATATTTCGCCATTAGGGTGTATAGTGGTGGGTTCGCCGTGGTGAACGTCACAGATGGTTCCAGTGCCTTGATAACGGTAAGGGGAGATCATAATCTTGGTCGCCTTTCGCACATCGGGTTCCTAGATAGAAAGAGATAAAATTTAGTACCAACCAAAGCCAACCGAGGAGTTCCTTTTTCATAGGTTACCTTGAGACAAGTAAACTTTGCTTTAATAGCGATACTCCATTGACCTGCCAAGAAGGTCAAACAATGAAGCACGATAATACCACCAAGAGTTACAAAAGTCCATTCTTCAGAGCCAAGATACACATCGTATTTGACATAATACATGTATAAAAATACAGGATAGAGGATAGCAAACGGCCATATATAAAGATGCCACTGTCTTGCCAATGGTACCAGTAAAGATGCCGAAGCGATCCTAGATGACTGGATAAGAGTTTGCGTCCTACAAAAGAGAGACAAATACCAGTGAGTGAGTGAGTACAGGCTTTAGTTATTATTGACCAACTTACATTGATCCACACAGACTTGAATTGATGACACAAAATCTAAAATAGAAAGTGGGAGAGAAGCAAAAGAAGAAAAATTTATTTCCCCTCCCTCGTTTTCTGATTCCTCCACGTCAGTCGATGGTCGGAGGTCTAATTCCCTGATTGGGAATGATTGGTTGATCGACCTTTTTACCACTGATCAGTCAAAAAAAGTCAACTAACAATACCAATTTGACTAGAGACTCAATGTACTTTATCACTCAACTTACTACGACATAAAGAAGATGAAAAATAAAACCCAACTTTATTGCCATGGTTCTCTTTCAGTAATGATCAAATAGTGCGGTAAAAGGTTATTTTATCAAGTTCCGATACCATCAACAAGTGCCATTTTCGGCTATGGATGGCAATGCATCCTTAAACAAGATAAGCACTTGCTACTATGTCTATATTTTTCTGTGTACACATTTTTTTTTAAATCAGAATCAGTCGAGTAAAGGTAGGTCAGCTTGTTTAGAAAAAAATACAGTTGGATCAGGGCAATGTTGTATTAAAGCGACCAAACCGAGACAAATTTTAAACCACGACGACGACCTCTCTTTTGTTTATAGTCTGGTTGGTCATTCACTTTTTCCCAATTTCACTCTCTCTTTTACCTTTTTTTTTTTTTTTTTTTTTTTTTTTGCCTCCTCTTCCATTACCACCTTTTAAAATTATTTTCTTTACCACTACCTTATTTGTTATCTACTCACCTACACATATAAACCCATTCTTCCTTCATCTTATATATGGTCAATTTAGAAGATTATTTTAAAGACCTTGGACTTGGTGTTAATGGACGAACACTGGTGGCCTTGAAACCCTTCCCTGCTGGTACAACATTACTCGAACAATCACCATTGACTCAGGTCCCGTTACCTTCTATTCGTCGACAAAGATGCAACTATTGTCTTCGCCGGGCTGCTCTTCAGTGCTGTGGTCGGTGTCGATCGGCGTACTTTTGTAGCAACACTTGTTTCAGAAATGCTTGGCTCCACTACCATCATGTATTGTGCGAACCTCTAGAATACGATACTTATACCAATGTGGATGCGGATCGTTGGCTTTTGGAACGTGCGGCACTCACCCTCCACAGTCATGCTCGTCTGAACAAGCACAATTCTCACTCACCCTCTCACCTCAAGTATGCCATTCAAGCTCTCGAGGTCCATCCTCAACCTGACGATGGGTCGGCTATTATCAACAATACAACACCAACTTCAACAAAACCAGCAGGCACGGTATCCAAGTCAACATCTACCGAGCCATCCACACTCACACCCACCTTACCTGATCAACACCCTACATCTCCTCCTCCTCCTCCTCCTCCTGCGGTATGGCTCCCCACCACCACACCGGGTGCTATCACCACGTCTTGTCCATCTGTACCTATTGATTTCGATGCTGTCTCGGACATGATGGCTCCTTTTGACTGTCCATTTACCTCTCAAGAACTCTCGGTGGTGCAAGAACAAATCTCTCTCTCTCGATTCGACATTCTCGACCCTGAACAACATATGGACAAGGTGGGATATGGTGTGTACCCTCTCACCACTCTATACGTACCACACTCTTGCCGGCCTAATACTGGTGCTACTTATCGACAGGACAAACAACGATTGGTGACACTACAAGACATTGCCCCGGGGGATATCATTACTATCAGTTACGTCGATTTAACTTTACCCAAACAAGCACGCATGGATGATTTGCGACTACGATTCGGACCTGATTACGATTGTGGGTGCTCTCGATGTCAAGGTGAATTCTCGTGCCTGGACAAGTTACTGGAACAAGGGCAAGTAGGGGGATCAAGTTACTTGAGACTGGATCAAGCCACCACGGTATTGGAAGAAGACATCAAATCATGGAGTATACTCGACACTGTCAAACAAGTGATGGACAATGTGAAAGAGGATGAACAACAACCAGGAACGATCATTCATCCCTCGGAATTCTCTCATCTTGTCAGTCGGTCGGTGGCACCCGATGTCTTTTCAACAGACGATGACAACAACACTCTAGTGACCCGACACCTTGGCATCAACACCTTGGAAACCTTCTCGGGCAAAGAATTCTCAAAGGGAACGATACAGGTGGTACATACTCTGTTGGCATGTAAAAGCGTACCGGCATTCACAGTCAACATGATTCGGGCGGCGGAGGTGGCATTGCGACAATTGATGGATCAGCAAGAATGGGTGGAGGCGGCAAAATATGCGACTTATCTATTTGTCGTCTATCGGTTGGTGTATCCTCCTTTACATCCTGTTTGCTCTTTCCATACCATCATACTGGCAAAGACGTGTTGGAACTCGATGATACAGCTGGAATTGGCGGGGATCGATCACAAGGTGGAAAAGATTTATATGCATGGGATTCGGACTTGGATTGATGTGGCTAGGGACTCGGTGCTGATGACTTTTGGTGAAGAATCTGGTTTATGGCGTGAAATCGTGGATTTGCAATGGGTGTTTGAACGTGATCAAAAACTACGATAGACCTTCCCCTCCCCTTACTTTTTTTTTTAAATTGTATAGTCTCAACATCTTATATATCATTGTACTTTTTTTATTATTTTATTTACTGTCACTACCACTACTTATTACCAGTTTTGTTAATTCAATAAAATCAACAATAAAATATACGATGTTTAACAGTGGTTGAAAGAAATGATCAAAAGCAATCATACATAGGAAAAGAAATCAAACAGTCAGTTAGTACATGTGATCAGCCCCTTTTGTCTATGGAAATGATAAAACTTACCACCAAAGTGCAGTGTGAGGGGGGAAGCGGTTACCCCCGGAAAGATATTGAGCATATATAAGGAGTGGACTGGGCATAGAGAGAGCGGATTCATACAAGTCACCAGCATTACTACATGAATTGTTTGATTGGATAACCGTTGCAGCCTGACTGACCACACTGGCAGTGGAGGAAGAAGAGCGGAAAAAATACAGAGAAGAGAGAGACAGAGAGAGGATTCATCCAACCATATTGGAAGTGGAGGAGGGAGGGCGGAAAGAAGACATAAAGGACAGACAGAAGCAAAAGTCATTTTCAATTTCCGCCAGTCCCTAGTCAGAGTTGGAAGGAGCTTTACCGCTCCATTGTCAACGGATGCTAATGATTAAAGTAGCCATGTGGACACTATGACCCATTTCCAACATACTTTACCGCAAGTTCAAGTACCCAGACCCTTGTGCTCGTATGTTTAGACTTGCTTTTCTATGTAGGCGAAAGAAAGCTTCATTTTCAAACGCCGAACACCAAAATTCAATGTGCCTGCATGATCATGGAGGGGAAGCGTTGCCAGTCGAGATTTCGTTACTCGTTGTAGAGCCCACATTTATATATGCAGTCTCTCTCCACCCAACTTCTCCCCGTGCCCCCCTCTTTGCGAGGGCACTTACTCCACAAAAACAAGATTCAACTACTCACTCTACTCTATTTTGTGAAAATCTCTCTCTACCCAGCTTCTCCTGTGCCCCCCTCTTTGCGGGGCACTCCATTCTGTTTTTATTACTATCAACACATAGGTGCGCATAAAAAACAATGTTTTAAAAGGCGGGAGCTCATGATTTTATGATGATGATGAAGTTTGAATTGTCCGTACGATTTGACGTTTAAAAACAACAGCAGGTTTTTATTTATATGGAAGAGTGTTTTGTTGTACTATTATATTTTAAATCAATAGCTATTATATAGTCTACGTTTCATATCCCCTGCTCCCTTTGGCCTTTCGCCAAATGGTCGGCATCCTACGGGTGCGGTCAACATCGACGTTTCAGAAAAAAGTTTAAAAAGACTGGGATTAAACCGGGGGTTAAAAAACGTTGACTTTGAGATATTAGTATGATTTTTTATAAGAGACATCTTGTCTTCTTATACAATCTACTATTTGAAGCAATAAAACCATCTTTTACCTTTTACAAAATCTTTACTTATGTGATAATCACATTGGGGTGTGAGGATGTGATATGTCTTTGATGATAGGTGTCCCGATTATCTAATCATGTGAAGATCACAATCCATGGATCTTCTCTTCTTTTGCCTGTTCAAAGAAAACCAATAAGATAACATCGTGTATCATTCTAAAACCTGGGGTTCAGGATAGTTTAAACGAAAATGATTATTAGTCATGACTTTGTGTCTTTGTAGCACTTGAAAGGTACTTTGTGTATTGGACCGATAGGTACCCGACCACGCGGAGGATGAAATCGCTTTTCCTGCGATTATCAGCAACTCTTTGTTCTTATAATGTGCAGAATAGCTTATGATCAGGTTTATTGGAGTCAACTAGTTAGCTGATGAAGGATTTAATACCTATATACACTTTCAGTGTTTTTAAAAAAGAGAAACCCTTGGGCTCTTGTGAATGTTTTACCCAGATGGTGTAATCAATTGAATACTGCAAACAAAAATCTCCTATAAAGCATCCATCAATATTTCAAAAAACAAGCCAACAATACACGTGTAAATGGTCATCGTCCTTCCAATGTCTAGGATAATACCTTGGTATTTTGATCGACCTAATTCAAAACCCGATATCCTGCAAAAATCGTAAAATGTAAATCCCGCTCCTTTTGGACACTATAAAACAAAAGTAAATCTTGACCAACTTTTTCTAAAGTCAAATGTTAAAAACTAATAAAAATAAGGAACAATATAATGTTTACAGCAAAGATGTTAACAAAGGGGGCAAAAAAGACATTAAGGGGAAAGTCCTTGTGCGGGATGTGAAAAAATTGAAAGACAGATCATTAAAAGGCTTTTTTCCCCTCCTCCCCCTCCTTTCTCTTTCTTTTTTTTTTCTTTGTATCAGAACGGATGAGTGCAGGTATAGAAAAGTGTTGCTGTTTTATTCCTTTACGGCTAGGTACCTTCCTAATTGCTCTCTGGTTTACGGTAAGATGGTTTGGAAATCCACTCCAAAAAGAAGAAACTAATATTCTCTTACATAGCTCATCTATCTGATTGATGTCACTACGGGATTCCTTGGAATCAATGGTAAAGTTAGAATTTAAAACACTTGTGGTGCCCTACTAGTAATAACCATTTTTGTTCTAGCTGCGATCATCTACTCGGGACAAGCGGCCAGTGCATGGTATTATATCGATCTACTCTTTACAGTACTCATCTGTACTGGTGGTATAGTAGGCATGTTTGGCTCTTGCATCGTAAGTCTCCTCCTTTTTTTTTTTTTTTTTTTTTTTTTTTTTTAAATGAATGTAGATACCTGATTACTTTTTATAGTCTTCACGCAAATTCGCCAAAACGTTTAGTGTGGTGGTATGGATCAATTGTGCCTTGTCAATGTTAAAATATGTCATTTGTTTAGCATTGATGATCAGTCATCAGTATGATATGACACGGGCCTGTTTACGATCTGGCTTCATTGGGGTTTCCAACTCTCAAACTTCCATCAATCCTGTGGTTATTCCTGATAGTCCATATTACTCACCTGTACGTTATCCTGGTACTCTCAATGCCAATGCTACCTCTCAAGAAGATTGTCAAGCTACGATTAAAACTTTTTTGATTACCTTTGGTGTGGTTGTCTTTATCATTCAAATGATCCAGGTATACAATCAAGAATAAGAAAAGAAGCTTCTTTACTTACTCATTTTTATTATTTGTTGTTAGTTTTATTTTGCCACAGTGGTCAGTACCTATGCTTCAAGACTTAGGAATGGTGCCCGTCATCATCGTTTGCATGATCAACAAATCAAAGACTTTGAAGAATCAAGATTCCATATGTCAACCGTATATTAGAATAGTCTCTCCATGTATATAAATATTTCTTAATAATAAAAAACGATCAGTACCTTTATTTAGGCATACCTTATCTTTGGACTGTTGAACTATATCTTCCATCCTATTTGTCTATAAACTTTGTTACTAGTTGTTCACATGTTTTAGTATGTGTTTGGGCATTGTTTATTATTCTTGAATACATTAACGCTATGCGGAGTGTACTTTCTTAGTCACTTAGTTTCCCGAGTCTTCCAACTTTGGATGTCAAATCTCTACCCCGACTCCTCGGAAGTCAGTTTATCTTTGGTTACGCCCAATTGATGTGGAGGGGGGGTGTTTTTCTTTCCTAATGAAAAAAAAAAACCCAAATGATACTCTAATTTGATATATAGTATAGGTGATGTGGTTTGAATCCATTCAGAGTATAAATAGTTTTGGTTTTTCTTTTTCGAAGCTTGGAAACTAGTCTTCAAGTCCAGTAACCGTTTGTGCGGAGATGTAATGGAGATTTAAAAATCAAAAGATAACGAGGGTGGGAAACGATTCTCAACCAATCATTCCCCAATGAGCCATCGAGTCAGGCGACTAAAATGGACACCGACCAATCAAGTTTTAAGTGGATTGACGCCATTATAAAAACGCCCCCATCAATCTCCTTTTCTCTTTTTTCTTCTTCTTCTTTTTTCTCTTTGAATATTTGAAACCCTTTTAAACCCTTTTACCTACTGTTTGTTTACCTTGTACCTTGTTAATCAAGATGGTTTCTCTTATTATTTAAATCTCTCATTGTTATACCGTTTAATTCTCTCTTGTCAATCTCTCTCTCTTGTCAATCTCTTTTAGTCTATTAAATATACGTCTCTATTATCTCGTGTCGTCTATTTTGAATCTCATGTCTGCCTTTATTGTGTCTCGCAAGCCTCTTTATCTCCCAAGAAACCGTCCTACCAGCCCATTCTTCTCTTATTGTACTGACGAACCTTCCACCTGCACCAGAAAGAAACCTACTCAACAAAAAACACCTGGAAATTAACACTACTACTTTTATTACAACAGCATATTACAAGTCCTACAACAATAACAACAAGTATTATTATTATGATGATGAACAGCAATTACTTTATCGACAATATTAACAACAACAAACAACATAAACCCAGTGATCTTATCACCACCATGAATAACGACCCAACAACAACCATCAACAACGAGTTGTTTTTGACTCAAGACCCATTTGCCAGTTATCTCTTTGGTGCCACCACTTCTGATGATATGTCATCCACTCCACCTATGAACGATTGGTTGACGACGACAGGTGATAGTCTTTTGTCTCTGATGCCTGACTTTTTGAAACAAGAAAACAGCAACAACAATGTGATGGATTACTACTTGACTGAACCTTCTCCTGCATTGACCAGCTCAAGTCCTGTCAGTAGTGTGGGTAGCACTCATGATTCTCCTGCTTCTGCCACACCACCATTGTTTCCTGATATCAATAACAAGAAGACTGGATTCCGTGCTATTGCTCCTGCCAACACCAAGAAACAGCCTGTGCCTATCATGCCAAAGTCTCTCACTCCCTTGTTGTCTTTGGGTGCTCAACATCATCAACCTATCTCTACACCAAACAAACGTAAATTGCATGTGGATGAAAAGGAAAATGATGAAATCGCATTGAAACGCCAAAAGAATACTGATGCTGCTCGTCGCTCTCGTCTCAAGAAACTCGTCAAGATGGAAGCCTTGGAAGCTCGTGTGGTGGAATTGGAAACTGATAATACGAAATTGTCTACTCGTATTGCTGTGCTCGAATCTGAAAAATCTGGTCTGGAATCAAAGGATAAAGGTTTGGAAGATCGGATCCGTACCCTTGAAGCTCAACTGGCTGAAGCTCACAAGGCATTGACTGGTCGTCACTGACCTGCTTCTCTCTTTTTTATTTTATTTTACATATTCTTATCGTCTTTATCCCTTTTAGTATTATTATTAGTCTTTTTAGTTTTATCACATCCCCTCAGTATTATTCTATGTTTATCCATCCACAATAAAAAAAAACTTGATCACATCTTTTTTATGACTTTTGTAGTAGATTGGCGTAGAGAGTGATTGATCATGCCACTCTTACCAGATGGGCGTTCTTTGCAGCAAACATCTATGCAGGATCATTTGTTATTTCTGCAAAGGGTGAACAGTTAAATCCTGTCCACCGGGGTTGTTGTTGTTGTTGTGCCTGTATTACATTGGTTTTTTATATACACATCTACATTTAGGTGATTTATACAAACAGACTTGTTGATTGGGGTTTATATAAATAAACTAATTGATAGTATTAAATATCAAAGTCGTATGCAATGTGACAAATAGAGATTTTATTGATTTTATTGGTATGATATCTTTTAGGAACACTATACTACATGCAAACTATCCATTGCTTCGTAAGAGGTTATATGTTTACCGTCCTTCCATCTTTCAAAAGTGCCGTCATGGTTTACGAATACAGGTTGGATCAAAGTTGTCAATTTGGTGAAGAAAGAAGAATGGTTCGTGCCTATTTTTTTACTTCAAGATACGATATCCTGTCTGCTGGTTGCTGATACCTGCTATTGGTAGTTTTCATCCTATACAAACATCCCACTGATTACCTTTTGTCGATATTGTTGGAAAGAGTAGTGCCTGGTCATAGTAAGGAGACACCATCATCTTTGACAACATCGTCACGTTAGTTGTCCATGTGTTGAGTGTATCGTATGAATATGTTCAAGTCCCTCTTTCCCCTCCGTTGTCGCCTGTCAGATTGATCGAGACCTATAAAACAGAACTAAAAGGTCAGTAATAAAAAGGGAGAGGAGGTTCTTACCTTCAAGTTGCACTAACCGAATCAAAGAATGTTTATCACATTTTGGCAGTTGTAGTACCAGATTCGCTTCGTTTACTTGAATGATTTCAGTTGATAATGGCGATGCTGTTCGTGATGAACTTTGGTCGTTGGTGAGTAGAGATGAAAGATTAAAGGAAAGGGAAGCTTAAATCCCGCCTTTATAAAAAAATGGGGCGCATTTTATCGTTTCTCTTTTTCTTTTTTCTTTGTCTCAATCTTTCTTAAAAACAAGACTAATAACAGTGCCGAAAGCAAAGGTAAGAAAAGCAAAAAGACTTTGCATAATATAAATACCTTGTTCTTGTCGTTACTCATTTACCATTCTGGTTTACTATAGATTACCCCAAGAACTAGAGCTCCAAAGAGCAAGTCGTTTACTGGTTCCACAGTAGAAGCTTCGTATTTAGAGTAGTCACCACGACGAGATGTTAGAGTCCATGCTCGGGGGCGTCGGGAAACCCATGTTACAGTTGGCTGCATCATATGATATCTTTGAAACTCTTCTCTCCCAGCGACCTGTAGGTACCTTGTATGCTTTTGACGTAAGTTGATGAAAACATGTTTTACATATATAGTAGCGCACTAATCTTCTATTTCACAGCAACATCACTCTATTGACAACATTAGTTGAACCACGGCATGTGGTTTCATTCAAGGACAGCGCAACTTTATACAACTGTTATCAGGGTCTTCCATTTCGATACTGCTACAGGAGAATTGGACACATCTGCAGCGACGATTCTGTTGACGAGGAAGCCACTGCCTTTGAATACACGTCCTCATATACATCAATCAGACAATATATTATGCTCCCTGTCCGCGTACAACTTGCACGACCGAGAAAGTCGGTACATTACACCAGCAACACTCCGACTGCCATGCCCAGGCGTGCTACTGGTCTGTCATGCCCGTTTAGTATTGCTTTATTTGTCGACAAGTGGGAACTCTAGAAATACTTTGAATAGTAAGACAAAAACAAACCTTCTCGCATAATACACAAATTAAAACTCACTAACCGCTCATTTTTACTTGCTCTTGCTCTCGATGAACTCACCTCGGCCGGGACTTGAGGGCAGCCTGATGAATATGAAAACACGAATGAATGCCAAAAAAAAAAAAAGAAGAAGACTCTTTGATACATTTACACAACATCATCTTGCTCACCAAATCATGCCATCACTCTACATTATTATACCTTAAAACCAATGGAGCGACAATGAAACTCAAGCTCTCATTGCTGCAATGACTTCAATTGAACCGGCCAACTGTCACCAAGCGACGAACAATGAATACGGCAAAATAAAAAGGCACTTTGAAGCTTTTATGGGTACTGGAAACATAAATAGAACACTCGATTCTATCAAGCACAACTAGGTATTCATAAAGGGAATTCACAATAGTATTAGTAAATGATTTAAATGAATAAACGACCAGAAGTCGCCGACTGGCGTCTCTTGTTAGGCTCTAACTGGCGCCTTTTAATAATTGGGCTAAAATGGGCGTTTATATGTGAATAGGCTATGACGGGCGTTGTTATAGTGTAGGAATAAATTTTGACATGAATAGCGAAGTTGAAATTCTAAAGTGGGCAAAGACAAATTAAAGATTGGAGGCATAAAACATGGGCAAAACCAAAGGCAGAGTTTATAGCACTTGGCCTTTGTTTTTTTTTTTGTGGATATGGGGGCATGATCATGGAGGGGTGTAAAAGCGTTTTCAGTTGAGACTTTGTTACTCGTTGTAGGATCAGACGCGGCTCAAATTTATATACGCAGTCTAAATCAGGAGTTTGCAAGTTGTGCCCCCCCTCTCTTTGCGGGGCAATCTCTCTCTTTACCACACTTTTCAGATCCCCTTTTCCAAATACTGCAATATTTGAAAAAGTCCACGTGCGAAATTCCCGCGTTTTCACCACAAATCCTGAATCAAATCTCGTCACCCGGAGGGCGTAGAGTTGGGGCCAGGTGTAGGGGGAAAATATGATTAGGTCGGCCATGTGGTTAGAGGTGAATTTGCATGAATCGGAATTGGAATATACATCATCAAGGGTTGTTGGGTGGATTATGAGAGACCATGATGAAAAGACTCTGGATTTTTTTTTTTCAAACGCAAGTTGCTCCTCTACGAGACTACCCCTGACAACGACACTTAGTTTGCTGGATCGGGAAATTCATGCAGATTCGGGACCTGAAATAAAAACATCACCTTCACTTGCATGAAACACATCTCACCATCCTGCCAGCGTATAGCTAAGGCTAGGTATTGAGATAAATAACGATTAGGTAGGCGATGTGGGTAGAGGTGAATTTGCATGAATCGGTATTTGAATCTGTATAATCAGGAATTGGGTGGGCCATGAAAGCCATATCAGAGTGAAAAGAGTCTGATTTTTTTTTTTTCAAATGTATAAAGAATTTGACTATATACTATGTTTTTTGTGAATTCAGGGGCATGGAGGGGTGTGAAAACATTGTCAGCTGAAGCTTTGTTACTCGTTGTAGGCTCAGATATTAGCAAGAAATGAGAGAGGGAAAAAAAAGAACCGCTTAAATTTATACAGTATTATGTACGCAGTCTAAATCGGGAGTTTGAAATCCATCTATCTATGATATACAGACTCACATTTCAGATCCCCTTTGAAAGAGCTTGCCTCGAAAACACATTGGCTGTCTCCCGTTTGTGGCAAACAACGTATTCCTCTCCAGCACGGATTAAATGATTTCTCGTACCATTTTTTCTTGGTTTCCTCAGTGACCAAACGGATGAAAGAAATGAAAAACTATAAAAGAGAGCTCGAAAAAGTCAAAAAATGGATCTACGTGCAGCAAACTATTTTCATGTGTATTGTAGTAATGACTCTGATTGGTTGTTTTGTCAAGTGTAAAGACGGGGGATGAGTGGTGGGGAGTTCATTCACGTAACAAATCTCATTCTGTGTACTTAATAACAGGAATGGAAAACCAGGAATCATGCATAACAAAAAAACGACACACGTACAATATTTCAAAGTGTAGCTGTTTTTGGTATAAATATCTGTTCATGCGGTTTGTTTATATCGGGAAATGAGGTCCCACCTCTTCATAGGTTAGTCTCTCTGCATAATGTGTGTTCAGCTAAAGAAGCTGGCACGTGCTAAATTTATTTTTGGCGTCAAATTCAGGTACAGATAGGAACAAAGGTCGTACACGCTGCATAGTCTCTTTCAATCATCCAGATCATAGAAAGTAAAAGAAATAGGTATGCATATAGCATAAATGGACAACATATTTGTAGTATTAGAAGAAAGAGGCGACTTCCATTGTCACTTGAAATAAGACGAGAAGAAGACCTTTTGGTGATGTTAGTCTAAAAATATAAGCTTGTCAAAAAAAAAAAAGTAAAAATATCTTTGTTACATGCTCTTAATGTTCAATCAGGATTCAAAACACGATGATAGAGTGCAGGGTAAAGAGCTATTCAGTCCACCAGACATTTAAATTCCGACACAGTGGAACATTGGACGAAACTTTAAAAAAATCTTTCTATTTTAAATTCTATCCTTCTTTCTTCTTTTTCTTTCCTCTAATCTTCTTCCCACTTGTCATTCTATTTCATTTTCCCTTCTTCCTTCCTTCACTCTCTCCATTCATTATGCAATTGAAAACTATTTTAGCCACCTTTCCTCTTGTCCTGATTTTAGCAGGCCAAGCCAATGGTCAACAAGTATCCCAAGTGGTCGATGCCAATAATTTTTGCGTCTACCTTCCTCCCCCTGATTCTGTCAACCGTAACATTGCAGACACCGAATGGAATGCTCAAGCCTTTTGTATGGGTACAACACCTCAAGCCACCAAAGCCAACAAGATGCCTGACGGATTCATTCAATCAGCTCACTTTGTTGCTACCGATAAATACGTCCAAGTGACAGGTCAAATCGATCCTATCAAAGCTAAATTGAATGCCACTGATGATGGCGGACAAATGGATATTGCTGCACGTAAGTACCCTTTTTACTCTACATGTCCAGTTTCTGAACTCGTATTTTTTCTTTTCTTTCTACAGCCAAAGGATCTACTTGTGCCGGATGGAAATTCTATGTCAATATGATTGAACCCACTGGAAAAACTTATTGTATGCGCTGCTGTGTAAGTCATCAATGATAGGATTATTGTGTTTTGCGATATAACTAATTCCTCTCTCTCTTTTTTTTTTTGAACGTTAGAACGATAAAGTGACATGCAATCGTGGTATTTCCGAAAAAGGATGTGCTCATGTCATTCCTGGAGATTATAGTGGCCCTATGACTGGGGGTGGCTCTTCTACTCAACCTTCTGTCTCTGTCTCTGTCTCGTCATCATCTAAACCATCACCATCCAAATCATTATCATCAACCACTAGTACTCCATTATCAACTCCTCCTGCTACTGATGTCAACTCTTCTAATGATCAATCAGGTCAAATGTCTGCTCAATCTGTAGACAAATCAAATGCTGGCTCCATCTCCCAACCTGCTGCTATTGTCACCCTGTTAGCCGTCGGATTTGGTCTCTTGGCCCAATAATGTACTTTATTTTTTTACTACTTAATATAACTCTTACGACTACTTTCTTACTATAATATTACCATCTACTTTAAAACCTTACAATATACAAAACATAATAAAACAAATCTTATACCTTTTTTTCTATCCACCTATTGTTTTGGATGTCTTTGAATCAATGGAATCATGCAAAAATGTTATTTCAAAACCCGAAACAGAGAGCCATTTCCAACTCGGATTTCGCCAATGAAAGGTAAGCGGGAGTTCAATATGTTCCCATTGACTTTATTGATTTTTTTTTGTAACCAAGTGTTGTTCTTTCACTTACAACAATCATGGGTAAGTTCCCCCCTCCCCCGAATCGACCAAAAACGATATATATATACGATAAAACGAATGGATAGAATCGTATCACGGTACTATATTGATTATATTGGAATGGATGGATGGATGAATGGATGGATGGAAGATACGGACTTTACATCTCAACGAATGTCTGTCTAATCATCATTCTTTTTTTTTAAATCATGTTGGTGATGAATAGGTCAACCTTCTGGTTTAAACGCTGCTCGTAAATTACGCAACACCCGTCGTGAACAACGTTGGGCTGATAAGCAATACAAGAAACGTGCCTTGGGTACTGCTTTCCGCTCCAACCCCTTTGGTGGTGCTTCTCACGCTAAGGGCATTGTCCTCGAAAAGATGTAAGTACAAGGGAACAACAACAACAACAAAAAAAAAGAGTATAACGGGGATAACTAACCATTCGTCCTTTTTGTGTGTATGATATAGTGGTGTTGAAGCCAAACAACCTAACTCTGCCATTCGTAAGTGTGTCCGTGTCCAATTGATCAAGAACGGTAAGAAGGTCACTGCTTTCGTGCCCAACGATGGTTGTTTGAACTATGTTGACGAAAACGACGAAGTCTTGATTGCTGGTTTCGGTCGTAAGGGTCGCGCTATTGGTGATATTCCTGGTGTTCGCTTCAAGGTCGTCAAGGTTGCTGGTGTTGCTCTTATTGCCCTCTACAAGGAAAAGAAGGAAAAGCCTCGATCTTAAATCATCTCCTTCTATTACTTACATGTCTCCATACTCTTTATTCCTCTTCTTTTGATGTATATTCACCATTTTTTTTATTTTATATTCATATTTGCCTCCCCCTTCGCCACATACACATCTCATTATAGTAACTAGTTACCTAACCCATTCAATGATCCCAATCATAATGAAATAATAAACAATTTGATATATGTTTTTTTTTTTTAAAAAAAAACACATTGTCTTGTAGTAATAAATTGATTCATGCATACAGTATTACATGGAAGGGGGGAACGCCTTCAAAGCCCTGCTCTTATGCGTGATTTTGAAACGCCGCTTATTCTCTTCTTTTCTGTCGCCTTCTTTTTTTTTTTTAGCGCAACTTTTTTTTATTTACTTACTTTTTTTCTTTTTTTCTATCATTGAAACACTATTTAAACCAAACACTACTTGATAATGGGCAAAGACTACTATGCTATACTTGGTGTTTCCAAAACTGCTTCAGATGACGAACTCAAGAAAGCCTATCGAAAACAAGGTAATTAATTAAAAAGACAAACAAACCCATGTTTTAACGCATTGATAGGATACTAATACTCTTTATTTATTTATTTATTTCAAAAAGCTTTGAAATGGCACCCGGATAGGAACAAGGATAATGCAGAAAAGGCCAAGGAAAAGTTTCAAGAAGTAGGTGAAGCTTTTGAAGTGCTCTCGGACAAGAACAAACGGGCTATCTTTGATCAATATGGTGAAGAAGGTTTGAAAGCGGGTCCTCCTCCTTCCTCTGGTGGCAGCGATGGTGGTGGTGGATTCCCAGGTGGATTCTCATCAGGTGGTGCTGGTGGTTTCCCTGGTGGCTTCTCCTTTACAAGTTCAGGTGGTGGTGGTGGATATCATCCAAGTTCGGCTGATGATATCTTTAAACACTTCTTTACAGCCTTTGGTGGTGCTGATGATCTTGGTGGTGGTGGTGGTGGTGGTATGCCTGGCTTTTCTTTCCAAAGTATGGGTGGTGGTGGACGTCCAAAATCTTCTTCTCGATTTGGACAACAACAACAACAAGGATTTGGGGATTTCGGTGGTGGATTTGGATCTGAAGCTGATCAAAAACCTCCAGCTATCAAACGACCTTTACCTGTCACATTGGAAGGTAAGTACCAAGATGTCTTTTATATATATATATAGCAAAGAACAATCAAGGATTCATTTTTTATATATGTATATTTATAGCTTTATATACGGGCACAACAAAACGACTTAAAGTGACACGGAAACAACCTGATGCAAGCGGCCGATTGGCAACCACCGACAAGGTCCTCACGATCGAAATTAAACCAGGATGGAAAGCAGGCACCAAGATTCAATTCAAAAACGAAGGCGACATGATGGAAAATGGACAAACACAAGATATTGTATTCATCATTGAAGAGAAACCTCACGCGGTGTTTAAACGTGATGGGGATCATCTTCGTATGGTCATCACACTCTCTTTGGTGGAAGCCCTGACTGGATTCAGCAAGACAATCACTACCCTGGATGGTCGGAAACTCAAGGTGAATAATACAAAATCGGTGGTACAGTCTGGTCAAGAATCTCGTGTGCCAAATGAAGGAATGCCAAATTCGAAAACTGGGAAAAAGGGGGATCTTATTGTCAAGTATGAGGTTACCTTCCCTACCTCTTTGACGACTGAACAAAAAGAAGGAATCAAGAAATTATTAGGATAGATAACTGGGGGGGGGTTGTGTGTATGCGTATCTACCATACTTGTTTGTTTTATTAATGTATAGCCCCATTCATTTACATACTTTTTATATTCTTTTAAATAAACAATGTCTTTTATTTTCATTAAATAAAATATATATAAAAAAGTCTATAACTAAACCAATGTGTATATATTCAAATGGGGAATCAAAGTGTAAATGTCAAAGATAGTCGGATATCACGACTACTGGCACCAATGTAAAGAGTATATTCACCAAAGGGCAACGTCCAGTCACCTTTTCCAGTATCCCACACCGCGAGTTCACGTTGTCCAAATGCAAATCGGACAAGGGTAGATTGTGATTGATTGAGATAGACCTTTTCAAACCCACGAAGGACCTTGGGTGGTTCAGATCCACGAGGGAATCCGATATAAGCCTGGACGATTTCCGCACCATCCATACTACCTGTATTCTTGATAACCACCGAGGCATCAACGGTTTGCTTGTTTGCCTTGATAGTGAGATTGGTGTAGGAAAAGTTTGTATATGAGAGACCATATCCAAATTCAAAGAGAGGAGTAATACCATGTTGATCAAAATGCCTATAACCAATAAACACACCATCTGTATAATCAAGCTAAAACAAAACATGGGATACTAATGAATCCTATCCTCTTTCTTTTTTTTAATATTACCCCCTCCCTTTTTCTTTACCTGTTTCTGAATCCATGATACATGCACTGGATAGTCATGTTCGTACCTTGCAATGGTATAAGGTAATCGTCCAGATGGATTGACATCACCAAATAAGATATCCGCCAAAGAATTCCCTGTTTCTTGTCCAGGATAACCTGCCCATACCACCGCCTTGATATTTGGATGATCGATCCATGGCATCAATACTGCACTGGGAGAATGAATTACCACTATTGTATTTTCATTGGCATTGGCCACCGTTTCGATCTACATATAAAAAAAGACAAACATCGAGTCCTTTTTATACATTTGGCCCCACTATAACCCTTTGTCTTACCAATTTGTTACCGTTTCTGTCCAAAGAGAGATTATGACGATCAAAAGCTTCCATGGTAAATACATTGGAGAAGACAATAGCCACATCTGACCGTTTAGCCTGGAAATATGCTTTGATTAGATTATGATCCGATCCGCTGTAATGAATCTTGGTTGTCTTTCCCGCCCTTTGCTTGATTCCTTCTAAAGGCTATTATAAACAATCAATAAGTATAAGATTCTTCTATTTCTTTTACAACTTGCATTGACAAGATAGGGATATTTAGCAGATCCACTACCTCCACCCATGGCAATGGTTCCCGTATTACATGGTAAATTGGTGCATATCTTTTCCCCCCTAACAATAATAATAATAAAAGATGAGTAGGATGATACAAGACAAAAAAAAAGATGATACTTACCATGAAGGACTGTTACCTGCATCACTACCAATAATGGAAATACTGTTCACTGATTGTAATGGCAGTTGACGATTTTGATTTTTCAACAAGACAGTACTGGCTGCACCTAATGATCGGACATATTGCTTGTGATTTGATTGGACATTTACCTTTTGATCCTTGGTAGGGTTGACGACATTAATATTGACAGTGGGATAGTCTTTATCCTGTCCAAACTATACTTAAATAATAATCAGTACCATTCGTATTGCATGTTGTTGTTTGAATCCATTTACCTTGTACCAAGTGGCGACAATGCGCATAGCCATGTCGTCGATCTACAATATACGACGTATCAAAACACAAGTGCTTCCCTTTTTTCAATTTACCTTGTCCATACTGACGTGTTCCTTCTCGACTGCTTTTATCAAACGACGTCCATAACTTAATGGTCCTGGCATATTGACATCTTGTGTGGATTCATTATTAGTACTGTGTTCCCAATTGTTTTATCATTTTATACTGTTACCTAAACCATGGTTTGCACTATTTTCTGTGGAATGAGTTGCCCGCCAATCACTGGTTATAAATCCTTGAAAGCCGAGTCGATGTTTAACAGTTGTGTTGAGAATGTATTCGTTTTCGCAGGCGTGGGTTCCATTCACCTTGTTGTAACTACACATGATAGAGCCTACACCGGCCTTGTCAATCCAATGGATTAGTAGTAGTTGTATATAACTCTATTCTTACCTTGATAGCTTCTTCAAATGGCCACAAATAAACTTCATTGAGTGCCTTGTCACCGATATTAGCAGAATACTGTAAAGAAGAAGGAAGAAAGAGACATTAAAAAGCGGGATTTAAAATTACTTGTTTTTTATCATCTTACTGAGCTTCTCCAAGATTCTTGCTCTGCGCCAATCAAATGCTTCACTTGTGCGATCTACAAAGAAAGAATCAAGTCAGTCACCCCCAATAGACTAATATATTTTTTTTTTCTCTTTTACCACTCCTTGACTTTGGATTCCCAAAATAGTTTCTACACCCACCACACCACTCAAATAAGGATCTTCTCCGAACGTTTCATAATTTCTTCCCGAAAAAGGGGATCTGACCATATTCACATCAGGGCCAAGATAGACATGAGCACCTTTAGCACGAAACTCGGCACCAATGTAACTACCTCTTTTACGAATAGCTTGTTTATCAAAACTGGCGGCTGTATTAATACCAGACACTCCCACCGTCACTCCAGTCGTGCCTCGTACCTAGTCAAAAAAAAAAAAAGTCGGGAATTGAATTGTCCTCTCCGAATCATGCAAAATGTCTTACCCCAATAGGACCATCTTGCATACACAAACTTGGAAAGAGGTCTTTGACGGCTCCCGTATTCCCAATACAAGGTCCTATAAAGTCCCCATTTCCAGTCATCATGTTTACTTTTTGTGCCAAAGACATGTGGCTCACCAGTTGACGAGCTTTTTCATAAGCCTGATGCCAAGGTAAGGGAAAGGATGGTTCTTTCCGAAAGTGATGTTCCTCATTTAATATCTTTCCTCGAACCAAACAAAGAGATATACTAATAAAAATGCAAAAAAAAGAAAAGTGCATCATTCAATTGGGGTCATGAAAGGAGAGAGAGAGAGAGAGAGAGGGAAAGAAGAAGACTTTATATAGATATGACTTTTATTTCAATTGTATGCATGTCTTTGAATGATCAAATCATCACCCATATAAATGTATTCGATCTCATAATATTTGCACTCCCAAGCATCACCTAGACCAAACAAGATTTCCTTTATTGACAAGGAAATCTCCCTTCATTTGCTCACACCAACACTCATTTGATCCTCCACAATGTTTCCATCTCTATGGAAATGAATATCACATTACTTTGCTTGGGTGCAAGATGATATCACCATCGGCTCTTTTGACCTTCTCGGAGCGGGGTGTCAATTTACCAGCGGGATTTCAATTCGAGGGTCCAGCGTATTCATGCTTATCGCCTCTTCTTTAGAGTAGGAAGCTTTCAGATTCCATTTGAACGTGGACCGGTTATAAAAACAAAACAATCTCTAGTAATCTGAGCATACTTGATGCTTATTTTTGGTAGGTGTGACTAGAAATGAACTCGAACAAGTTACACAGAGAGAAATAACAATAAAGTCATAAATTTTTTTTCCACTTGTCGGCCTTCTCTTTCTCTCTCTCTTTTTTTATTGATTAAAACATGCTCACACCAAGACGATGGAAAGGCAACGATGGCAAGTTTGAAGCGCATGCTACCTTTATCAGTGTGTATCAGAAAACCAAGGTAAAGCTTCAAAAAGTAAATGGTGGTGTCATTGCTGTTCCTCTTGAACGACTCTCGCCACCAGACATTGATTATCTCATCTCTCTCTTTGGATTAGACGAATGGAATAAACTGACCAATCCACCCATCGTGCATTCACCACCACACAACGCGATGATTCCCACACCGACTTCATCTCTTAAACGTGCCCAATACCAACCCAATTTTGCACCACCCACGACTCGCCCACGATCTTTTATGCAACTCCCTGGGTCTATTGTTAGTAGAATAGGGTACTGGCTGGATGTGCGCTCACGACTGGCACTGTCCCGCACCTGTCGACACATTTGTGCCGTGGTGATGGTCCGTGATGCCTGGCACTTTATCAACCTTGATCAGCCTGACCAACTAGACGACCATGCCTTCCAACAACTGACACGACTCCTGTTACGATACCAACTGCACTATGCTCCTCGTCAAGTTATTCTCGACCATACTCTTATTACTGCTCACTCGATCGGCTACCTGATACACTACTTTCCCTCGATGCGATATCTCTCCTTTCGTTCATGCCCTGCCATGGATTACCATCATCTCGCCACCACCCTCGACACCCTGACATGTCGTTCGGAAGTCACCATGGTCAAGATGATCAGCACCAAGACGATAATGCACGGATCGGATATCAGGACCATTCATGGCGCTCTGGAACGATTGACGGGACGTGCTGTGGACATGGATTGCGATGTATGTGATCAATGTCAAGTCAGTGCGTGCACACCGACATTGACCTGTCTAGGGTGTGGCGTGGTGGCGTTGAAACGATGCAAAGCGTGCTCTCCGGCGTGTGATCAATGCCATGGTCGACTATGCGATGCTTGTGGTGGTCTGGCTCGATCGGATTGTGGTCGGTGTGATCAACCTGTCTTTTTATGCCCTCGACCGTCCTGCCAGGTCCGTGGCTGTGCTATCCATGGTCTGTTTCATGCACGGTGTAAAAAGTCGGTGCCTAATACTTGTACGGCGTGTGGTGAAATGGCCTGTCCGGTGTGTGATCTGTCAAGGTGTGGTGGTGGTTGTCGTCGTCAATGGTGCTCTCGGTGTGTCCAATCAGTGGACCTCGTTCACTGTAAATGTATTCTCATTCATGGGGTGGTGGGGTCCACCATGTCAAAACGAACGATTTGTCGTCAATGTAAAAAGGAATGTCCAAATTGCCAATCGGTGTTTTGTCATCGGTGCTTGGATCTTCATCAACAGGGTTGTCTTGAGTCGACTCGTAACAAGAAAACCTCTCGAAAACATAAATGATCAGTAGTTAGAACACCTATTAAATTCAAATCCCCGCTTTTTTTAATGTTTAAAAATAAAAATAAAAAATCTTTCTTTTTAATTCTTTGTCCATTATCTTTTTACATATAGTATATATATATATATACATACTACATGTTACGATACCCTTCGTCAGAAATTAGGATCACCACCAGTGACGTTGAAAACCTGGAATTACTACAACGACAACTTGCCACCAAACTTAAACAGAAACAACAAGAACAAGAACAACAAGACGAACAAAGTTTACCTTCTTCGCCATTATTATCATTCACATTTAATCCCACTAGTTTGATGCTATCGGAAGATACCACCACGAACCAACCAATTGACGACACGGATGAATTCAAACCAATAGCATTGGAATCAAGTAAACGGAAACGGACAATACAGGAACAACGAAACAAGATGACCAGACAGCGATTAGGACTTGATTCGGCAGGACCCAGCAACTGATCCTCGGTGGATACTCTCATTTATATATCAGGCATTGCTTCTTTATTAGCGTTAGTCATTTTTACAAATAAACCATCTTGCACAGTGTATATACATAGGCGCTCCCGTCACGGCGGTATTTAAATTTTGTCGACTTTTATCACATGAACTCCCCCCTTCCCCATTCTCTTCTCTCTCTCTCTTTTTTTTTTTTTTTTTTTAAACAATCATAAAAATGCTCAAATCATGGATGCAGAAACCAGAAACTAGAAAATATGCAGCGGATGGTAAGCTTAGATCAAAAGACAACTTGAAACGATATTCATCATTATTGTATATATATATAATGTAGCTGCTGTGTTTGCTTTATCTCAAGTGGCCTTTTACTTTGCCTTCAAATGGATTGTGGGCTCTCTTGATCCTTCCAAAGCCAAACGTCAAGAAGCGAAAACCAAAAGTAACAAAGTCCTTGGTAAATTAGGTGTAAGTTGACCATCTATTAGGATGCTAGTGTTCTAACCATGTGTTTTTTTTTTTTTTTTTTTTTTTTTTTTTTTTTTTTTTGTTATAATAATCTAGATCAAGGATTTGAAGTTGACTGAATACGAACAAATTATTGCCACAGAAGTGATTCATGCTGACGAAATTACTGTCAACTTTAAACGTAAGTACCTGTGTATTAACCTAGATGGACCATTGACTAACTAAGCAAATGTATAGAAATTGGGGGCCTTGACCATATTATACAAGATTTACGTGAAAGTGTGATTTATCCATTATGTTATCCTGACCTCTTCACATCCGCCTCTGGTCTATTGGGTGCCCCACCTGGTGTACTCTTATTTGGTCCCCCTGGTTGCGGTAAAACAATGATGGCCAAGGCATTGGCAAAAGAAAGCAATGCGACCTTTATCAATCTCCATATCTCCACCTTGACCGACAAGTACTATGGTGAATCCAACAAACTCGCTGCTGCCGTCTTTTCCCTGGCTCGTAAACTCCAACCTGCCATTGTATTCATCGACGAAATCGACTCTTTTTTACGTGAACGACGCAGTAACGATCATGAAACAACAGGCATGATGAAGGCGGAATTCATGAGTCTATGGGATGGATTGACGACGGGTGAAGATCGTCGGATCGTTATTCTCGGTGCTACCAATCGACCTAATGATATTGATTCGGCCATCTTGCGACGTATGCCTAAACGATTTGCGGTACGATTACCTACTGAAGCTCAACGAACAAGTATTTTGGAATTGGTAAGGAAGGGGATGGAGTTAAAAAGGGGGATATACTGATTCTGGTTTTTGTATGTAAAAAAATAGCTTCTCAAGGATATCAAACTGGCCGATGATTTTAACATGAAGGAATTGGTACAACGAACTGCTGGTTGTTCGGGTAGTGATCTTAAAGAACTTTGTCGGAATGCTGCCATGATACCCATTCGTGAAATCGTCCGAAAAGAACAACCCAAGGATAGTGATGATGCTAGTCAAGATCTGATTCATCTGGATATCAAGGTAAAGACATATAAAGGCACCTTTGGTCGGAATGAACTGACCTGTCTCTCTCTCTCTTTTTAAATAGAATATTGATAAGGATTTACGACCTTTGACTGTGACTGACTTTTATGCGTTTGATGAAACCAATGACAAGACCTACATGGATGCCTCCTCTTCTGTTATCCCCGCACAAGAAAACCTAGATTAGTTATAACCACTTGAATATTTAGATTAACCCATTTTATGAATAAAAAACACACTTTTTTTTAAAAAAATAAAGTTGTCGACACTGTATGCATAATATACTTGATCCGGAAACTCCGCCCGTTTGACTCCAGACGCCATCATCCCAATAAAAAAAAAAAGACTAGTTGTGTATATGAATAGTTTATTGGATGTTACCAGTTTTATTAATTAAACCAAGTAAAATAAGCAATAAAATAAACGGTGTTTAAAAATAGTTTAAAAGGAATGATTGAAAGCAATGATACATTGGAAAAGAAAGCAAACAGTCAGTTAGTACACGTGGACAGTTCATTTTGTCTTTGGAAATGGTAAAACTTACCCAAAGCAGCTAAGGGTAGGACTGCGATAACGTCCCGGAAGAGTTAAACAAAGAAAAAGAAAAATCGGATGCAGTCCCGATGTAACACCTATCTTCATTAATATCTGATTTGTGATCGTTGAAGTCTCGGTAGAACACATACGGGACGTGGAAGAAGGATGGCGGAAAGAAGACACGCCTGGCCAAAAAAAACTTGAAGGAGAGGAAGGAGAACCAACCAATTCAATGGGGCAAACCCTTGTCAGTCAATGTGATAAACGATATAATCACATGTATTCAAGTCAGTTTTGCTATTCTCAAACGATCAATTAATGCTGATCATCAATCAATACTTGTAAAGAAGCTAGAATGTAATGGTGGCGGGATTTCAAATAAACACCGATCAATGCAAAAAAAAGAGTCTGGTTATGATCCCCTGTTCCCCCTTTTCCTCATCAAACCGCACTCCAATCAGCAGATAACAGTTGCAGTCTGGCTGGCCACATGGGCAGTGGCGGAAGGAGAACTGAAAGAAGATAGAGGAGAGAGAGGATTCATCCAATCATATTGGAAGTGGAGGAGGGAGGGCGGAAGGACAGACAGAAGCAAAAAATCATTTTCAAATCCCGCCAGTCCCTAGTCAGAGTTGGAAGGAGCTTTACCGCTCCAATGTCAACGGATGCTAATGATTAAAGTGGCCATGTGGACACTATGACCCATTTCCAACATAATTTACCGCAAAGTCAAGTACCAAGGCTTCTGTGTCAGTATGTTTAGGCTTGCAATGACTTTTACCTTTTCTTTATGGCGAAAGGGGTTTTTTTTTTGTAGACAAAAGAAGCTTCATTTTCAAACGCCGAACACCCAAATTCAATGCGTCTAGCAATCCCGATTTGGAGGGGAAGCGATGTCAGTCGAGATTTCGTTACTCGTTGTAGAGCCCATGTATGCAGTCTCTCTCCAACCAACTCCTCCTGTGCCCCCTCTTTGCGAGGCCATTCCATTCCATTTCTATTACTATCAACACATTGTTGCGCAAAAAAGCGGGATTTCAAAGTTTTATGAAGTTTGAGATGTCCGTACGATTTCGCGTTTGAAAGCAATAGCAGGATTTTATTTATATAGCAGAGTGTTTTGTTATACTGTAACTGTATTATTATATTTTAAATCAATAGCTATGATATAGTCTACTTTTCATATCCCCTGCTTCCTTTTGGCCAATTGATCGGCACCCTTCGGGTACGGACAACATTGATGTTTCAAAAGATTGTTTAAAAGTCGTTGAGTTTTGAGATTTTTGTATGATTTTTTATAAGAGAAATGATAAAAAACAAGGTGGATGACAATCTAATCTAAATCATAACTAGGGTTTAATAGCAAGGACATGGATTCACCAAAATGACTACGCCGAATAGCTTCAGCAAACAATGGAGCGACATCAAACACCTTGATTTTCGGACTTGACAACCGCTGAGGTACCGAGTTGCTGACAATCAATTGATCAATGGCACTGGAATCGATATTTTCCACAGCATTTGCCGACGATAACAGGGCATGACTGACAATGGCGTAAATAGTGAGGGCCCCATGATCACGTAACATCCGAGCCGCCTTGGTGATGGTATACGTTGTATCGGCAATATCGTCGACCAGAATACATGCCTTTCCCCGCACATCACCTACCAACATCAAGTCCTTTTTCTGTGTGATCTTTTGTCGTCGTTCCTTGTGCACCAGGGCGAAATCCATACAGAGCTTTTCCGCAATCGCCGTTGCCCTAAAGAGAGAGTCAGCACATGGGGGGGATATTCCTACCTTTGTATTTTACCTTTTTGCACCACCCGCATCGGGAGATACAATCACTGCTTGTTGGTAATTGGGGATATGGTGGCGGATGTATTTCATCATCAGGGCTCGACTGACCAAGTTATCCACCGGACAATCAAAGAATCCTTGAAACTAGAGAGAGGGTAAGGGGGGGGAGTAAAGGAGTTTATTTTTATTTTTACCTGGGCATCATGAAGATCCATAGTGATGATATGATCAGCACCAGCACATGTCAGTAAATCCGCAATCAAGGTCCCTGACCGTGCCAACCAAGGTCGATACTCTGGGTTCCTGTTGTCCAATTTCTTTGCAATATGTTTCCCCAGGTCTTGTTGATCTACCACTGTCGCATTGTTGTGCTTTGGGGTGGCAGGAGGTAAGGAGGGTAATGGTGCGCCTGACGTCTTGTATGGCACATCAGGTTGACGAGAATAGGGAAAATGAGGAATCACCGCCGTGATACGTTTGGCCGATGCAATCTTGGCCCCATTGATCATGATCAAGAGTTCCACAAAATTGTCATTGACATTACCACAACCAGACTGGATTATATAAACGTCTCGTTCTCGTACCGATTCCTTGATTTCCACTGACGTTTCTTGGTTGCTGAATTTACTCAGTTTAGCTTGGCCTGGTGGAATGCCCAGTCGGCGACAAATGGACGCAGTTAATTCAGGATGAGACGAGCCGCCCAGGACAACGAGATTACGCATGAAGGTGATATATAAGAGAAGAAGAGGTGTAAAAATGTTAATCTTTTTTTTTTTTTTTTTTTTTTTGTGGATGTGACTGAAAGCGGTATTTGAATGATGTGGTATTTTAAACCCCGTGGCTGTTGTAAAGGCGAGTTTTGCATAAGTTTTTAATTCAAAAAAAGTAAGACAATATATGAGTATAAGTAAAACACTAAAGAAGTGAGGTCTAAAGCTTGGCAGTAGGATTGATAGTCTTGAAAACATTATCGAGTTTCTATATATGATAAAGGGGGGGGTGAATGAGTGCATCTGTGTGTTTTTTTTTTTGGAGGAGAAAAAGTCTCTACTTACCATGGCAAGCGTAATTTGACCCTTCACCTTCAGTTTTCCAGTCATGTAAGCTTTTTGACCGTTCAATTTACCTTGACTCAAATCCACAAAGTCCTTATCCCCACTAGAGTAATAAACAAAATATCAATCGAATCGTAAAAAAAAAAAAAAAGGTAACGCCCATGACTCACATGTTGATGATAGCGTCCGGTTTGCTCTTCCCTTTGCCACGGATCACACTCCCTTCCGTCTTGCAATCAATAGTATAGAGTACTTCCTTTTTCTCGTCATTTTGGATAACAAATAAAAAGATACCATTCACCTATGACAAACAAAAAGTTAGATGACCCCACATGGTTGTAATTTTGTACCTCTTTGATCAACTTGGCCTTTTCTTCAGCAGAGTAGTTGGAGAAAACCTTGTCGAGTTGAGCGATGAGTTCAGAGCTCTTGAAACCTGGTACAACGATATCAGACATGATGGTATATGTTTTGTTTATTAAGAAGAAGAGAAAAAAAAAAAGTGTTTTTTTTATAGCCATTTGCTTCACATGTGTGATGAGAATTCACATGCAGTCAAGCGACTTGCCCAAAAGATGTAATAAAAGATGAGTTATGCATGCATCCTGAAATAGGTGATATGGGTTTCTCCTCCTAGATTTAGGGGATGATGATGAAACGATCATGAGAGCAGCCTGGGAATCATGTCTCTTTTGCATAAAAGTAATATTTACATCCCGCTCTTCAAAAAAGGGGGTCCAGCGGGTATTGAAATTTAAAGGTCCTCTTTTTTTTTTTTCTCTTTGACAAGGCCATTCGGGCACGGTATAAAGTAAGTCCACCCCTCCTTTTTTTTGGGGGGGGGGGAGATACTTGTCACTAAAAGGACGTATCCTTCTTCATTTATTATAACAACCTGTAACAAGATCAAGATGTAGGGTATACGTACCTGATGGTATGTATTCTCACAATAATCGTGCAACAACGAGTCATATGTATCATGGGCGAATGGTTCTTTACAATTACCCATCTGCTCCAATACGCCGTGGCTAAAGACATTCTCATCGTCCTACTAATCTTTGTCTTTCTATTATTATTTTTTTCAATTATAGTTGAATCCATTGGAAAACTGGCAATTGATGCTTCTGTCACCAAGTACAGGGGATTTTTTCGATCCCATCATTTACAAATAGACAACACCTCTAGATTCCCCCCCCCCTGCTACTTTTTATATAGTCATATAGTCAATCCTTGTTTATTTAAATAAATATATAATAAAAAGCCAAACTATTCCTTGACAGTCTTGCCGGTCTTTTTGATAGTCGACAACACAACTTCACGAGGCAAGGCGGTATCCACCACCACAGTTTGCTTTTCTAATGATATGTCGATATTATCAATACCTAATAATAAAGGGTGGATCAGTAAGTACTGCACACAAGTTGACTAGTAAGTCTTCTTACCGTCGATCCTTCCCAAAGCACGTTGGATGGCACCGGAGCATCCACTGCAAGACATTTCAACGTTAAATGTATATTGCTAAAGAAAAAAAAAAGTTAGGTACATACTCATAATAAAAAGACTAGTGCTTACAGGCATTGTTAAAAGAGGGTATGCTTATGTTTATTGTTTAATTGATTAAAAATAAAAAGAAGAGAAAAGAGGTGGAGGAGTCTGGTTTTATATATAAAAACAAATTTAAATCCCGCCATTGAGCAAATTGTGCGCACACATTCACTTTTATTGGAGGGAAAGGGAGGTGAGCCCATTTGTCATCCAACAACAACCAAAAAAAAAAAAAAAAAAAAAAAAAAAAAAAAAAAAAAGAGTCTATAATCCTAACTGTGCAGCAAAAGAGAGTGCCACCTGTGCCGCCATTTTCCTTCGTTCTTCGTCAGGTAGATCCTTGCCCCTTTCTATCATATCAATCTAGTTAGATATCATGTCTTCCCCTTTTTATATTGTCTTACCCCGCATTGCTTGAAGTGACTGTAAAGCCTTATCCAATCCATCCTCTTGATCAATATTGCCAAATAGTTGATCATACATAATCCCCACCTCTTCTTTAGATGGTAAATCTAAATAAAAAAGTGGTTAATAGATCATCCCCCCCGGTTTTCTTTTTCTTACCAAGATCATCCTGTTCCAACTTGAGTTTTTCGATTTCTACAAGATTAAAAAAAAAAAGAGGGTGTGTATTAGTCATGTATATCATTATCGCCCTGAGAGTTTTTTGTTTTGTTTTACCTTTCATCCATTCATCATCATCCATATTCTCAATATCATCCATTTCATCCATTAGATCCTTTTCATCCTGTTCATTAGTAGTAGTAGTAGTAGTAGCAACAAAGACATCCGGTTGTTTTGATTTCCCATCCTTCCTTGTCAGTCCATCCCACATGTTGGTATGTAACGCATCCACCACGAGATCATAACCCACTTTATCCATAGGTGTCAATTCATCATCATCTTGTTCTTGTTTCGCCATATCCACAAAATCAAATTGATGTTCCAAACACCAATCTTCAAATGACGTGGTATCTACTTTTTGTGCTGTTGCAATACAAAGACGAATCGCAGGTTCGCAAGTGTTCAAAAACCCTAACCATCGTTTAATCCCTTCAAAACTATCAGGCTATACATAAATGAAGAGTTAGTGTGTTTCATATCCTTCTTTGTTGTTGTTGTTGTTTCCATTTACTTGATCCGGTGTAAAGACATAGATGAAGGCATCCACAACTTGTCCAACTTTGTTTTCCTCTTGTCCATAGGCATCGATCGTTTCCTGTAGATTGTCTACCAAGGGTTCATCGACCCAGAAATCCACTGCTGCCGTATAGTATTTATTATCAATCACCCAAGGGATGATCATTCCATCCTTTGCATCGTTAGTTAGAGTAGGTATGGTTTGCTTGGAGGATTGAAAGATGCCTGAATAATAAAAAATAAAAAAGAGGGGTAATCAAGTGATTATACTACTGACTTATTACCTACCTTTAACTACTTCCAAAGTACCACTACCAGGATATCCTGTCACAAGGATTTTGTTGCGTGTCGTCATTGTGGGAAGAGAAAGAGAAGAAGGAAAACTGATGGAATAAAGTCAGAAATGCGGGGTTTGAATTCAGTTTCCGAAAGAGTTGAGAAGCATCCAGGCAAGCATACTATCCGTTCTGATGCAATTCCGAAAAACCATAAAGTGTCTACAGTTATGAAATACAATATGTTTCATATCTCCTTTATCATGATAATGCAACACAAAACTGCGGTAAGGATTGACAGGTTGTATTTTTAAACCCCGTCATGGTATGTAGTGTCCCTCCTTTTTTTGCTTTTCTTCTTTCTCTCTCTCTCTCTCAAATAACACCATGGATCACAAGGCGGCTGATAAAGAAAAACTTGACCAGGAGAAACGGGCTCTGCGTGAACAAAAGAAGAAACTGAAACAGCAACAAGTCCAATCAACTCAAACAGCCACCTCTGCGGTCCCTTCACCTACACCTTATCGCCGTATATGGCGTTCTCCATTTCGCCATCGCCCTATAACGATCATGTCTTATAACGTAAGTAGTTGATAAATAATACACCAAAAGCTAACTTTCTTTTTGTTATTCATTAGATCTTGGCTCAGAATCTTTGTAAAAGGACGGTGCATCCTTTAGCTGGTGATATGTTGAAATGGGTAAGTGACAAAAAACTCGACATGGTGGTTTTTAACTCTTTTTGTAGAAAACAAGACGACGAATGGTGATTGAAGAACTGGCATACTACCAGCCTGATCTCATGTGCTTACAAGGTAAAACGATCTACCCTCAAAAAGTTTACACTAGCTAACCGACTCTTTTTTTTTTTTGTTCTCTCATAGAAATGGATAACTATGATGAATACTACAAGAAGGCATTGGCCGAACTAGGGTAAAGTCAAGAAAAAAGAATAATGGTGATAATGATAGCTGACTAATTTGACAGGTATACAACACTCTTCCATCGACATGAAACCAAACGACATGGCTGTTTGATCGGGTACAAGGATAATATATGGAAAGAAATCGATTACCGAACATTGGATTATGATACCGATCCATCTTGCAAACCAGCACAAATAACAGGAAATATAGGTCAATTGGTGGCACTGGCATTCCGGGATGACGATGAACCAGGAGTGATTCTGGGGAACACACATTTGTATTGGCGGCCACAATCCAATTATGAACGATGTCGTCAAGCTTTAATTTACATGCATCATCTATTTGATCTTAAAAAGACACTCGACGACAAGAAGAAGGGTTGGGTGCCTCTTATGCTCGGTGGTAATATAATATATATATATATATATATATATATATATAACACTTCCAACTCAATTTCTCTCTCATTTTAGATTTTAATACCCAACCTACTGATCCTTTTTATTCGATTGTTACTGGTAAACCATTGACGGAGGAACACTTGAATACTTTGGAAATCTCAAGACGATCATTTGGTGATGGACCACAAATAGACGATACCAGCGGACCACCTGACAGTCAACTCTTGGATACACACCAATTACTTACCATGATGGGACCCAAGACGACCATGCAAAGTGTGTACAGTCACCATAAACGACTCTGGGATCAACAAGATCATGATCGATATTGCGTCGGTGAACCTGATTATACTAACTATGCTCATGAATTCAAAGGAACCTTGGATTACATGTTTGTACCGCCACAAGCTATTCTCTTGGATCTCCTCATGTTTCCTCCTCATGATAGGGTCCAACCTGCGTTACCTAATAGTCACTTTGGAAGTGATCATCTGTGTTTGATGGCAAAGATAATATTACCCCAATAGATATAAAATAGTAAATCCTCTCTAGTGTAGACATCTTAGTGTAGAATGGATTTTATTATTACTATTTATTAAGAGCATTGAATAAAAAGAAAAAAAGTAAATAGGTTAGGTAATACTATAAAGGTAAATGGGTCAGGGGTAAGGATGGCTATAAAACTATCTATTCCATGTCTTTTGGATGATGTGGAGGGCTAGTAGTGGTAGTAGAGACGGATGATCCATGTTGCAACCAAAGTTTAAGAGGCCCCAACCAACCAAATAAACAAGTCGACAAAGAATGAGGTGGAGGGTGGTGTTGATCCCCCCGTTCAATAGTTGGTTTATGTAATGTGGCAGATGATGATGATGATACCAGTGGATCCGACCTAATAAGAATTTAGTTACCATCCCATAAGAATGGACGAAGCTTTTTTTTTTTTTTAAAAAAAAAACTTACTTTTTCTCCGCATAAAGCATAGCAATCAAGGCACCTCCGATCCCTGCTCCATCTCGAGCCACATCCAATCGAATCCGACTGGCTACTTTAGGCCCAAACCAGTCAGACAAGGAAGCAAGGATCCGTTTGGGCATGTGAGGATACAATTCAAAAGTAGAGCCATTGATACCAATGACAATGGGGTGGTCTGATAAGAGGACTTGATGTTGTTGTTCAATCAATGAAGCCAGAGCCGCCGCAGCCAATGTCGCACCCCGAGTGGCCACTACCCTGCATAAAGTAACCATGGTTGTCACATCTTGTTCGGTCACCTGATAGTCGTCAAAGTTCAAGATGGATTGAAGGTGTTGTAATTGAGTGTCTATAGGATCATCACATCGACTACAAAGAGTTCATTAGAGATCATCAACATCTGTGGAGAGTGACCCTACCTACCTTTCCAGATCACTAAGATGTGATGTTTCAAAACTATACATTGTCTTGAATGCCAAAGGCATATGACCATCAAACAAGTTGTTTCCCTGTACCAGTTCCAATGCAGCCAAACGGACCAATTCACCGAGGTAAGCACCTGACATCATCTTTTCATAGAGTTGGAATTCCGGTTGATTATGATTGGCGTCCAGGATCCGGTCGAATCGATTCAATGGCAAATAATCTTGACTACCGAAAATATCAATTTCAGTGTTGACGAGCATTTCCTTGTCTTGCTGATTGTTGTAATCCGGCCCGAGTTTCACCATTTTCGACATCTTTTCAGGATACGCTGCATTTGTGCCAGTACCATAGATAAAGCCAATACGCGCCGCGGGATCACTGTATGCATGAGCCACGAGCACGCCCACAGTATCGTTGATCAATGCCGTTACCTTGACATTGACATTCTATATATCCCAAAGCGAGTTAGTACCTTGGTAATGAATCCTATAGTTTTGGTATTACCTTTCTTTGGAAGGCGTCAGTGAATAAGGATTTCAGATCTTGTCCCTCAATGCCTTTCAAGTCGAAACCTTTCCCCATTCGAAGAATCTTGCCATCAGAGACACTTGTTTGACTAGGGAGAAGAAGAAGAAGGAGTTTTATTTGTCAATAAGTACAATGCATATTCATGCCAAAAAGCAACAATAACAACACTCTATTGTTTTTTTTTACCCTTCCCCCCCCCTTTTTTTTTTTGGTTACATCATCCCGTCAAGTATGCTACTTGTTTATAGCCCCCCCCCTTTCCTTCTTTTTACTTACTCTATAGGGAAACTCCAAGATACACCCATTGCCAAAGGATCTGTTGATTCCAAATGATATTCCTCGAGTAAGAGAGCAACGATATCGACCATCCAATCAAAAAATGTTATTGTATCACTGGTTCGTAAAGGATCGGTCATTGAGATGGATCGTTTGATTTCATCCACCTTGACTTTGCCTTGGCCCAAGAGATGTACCGCACAGACACGAAGCGTACTTCCGCCTAGATCCAGAGCCAAAAATGTGCCTTGTTCTTGTCCAGTAGGTAGTCGTGTTACATAGGACGGGATCATTGTGGCCAGACCCTTTGCCTCCGCCGTGTTGAGCCCTTGATCGTATTCTTGCTTGAATCCCGTGACGAGACCCTGAAACTGTTGTTGAGTGAGTTCAAAAGTGTGTTCGATCGTTTGTAATGGTGACATGTCTAGCATGATGAATGGTGGCAATGGTGAGGTTGATGTAAAACGAGGGAAGAAGAGAGAGTATGTGTGACCAAAGGTGGAATTAAGTGGCACTAGTTACACTTTTTGTTTTTGTTAAGTGGGTGAGAAAAAAAAAATAAAAGTGTAAAGAAAATGAAAGAAAGGGAGAAGAAATACGAAAGAGTAAAGAAATTATATTTATAGATTTGGTATTTTCGGAGGGACAGGGCAATTTATTTAGAACATTAGGATGATTACAATAGACAGTGACCCCAAAGTGATATAGGAGAATGTCAATCTGGGGAAAGAAACCTTGTCAAATGTGTGTGTGTGTGTGTGTGTGTGTGTGTCCTTTCTCTTGAGAAAGTCGTACAAACCCATAAATATGATACAAAGCCCCCCTCTTACAAAAGGGTCTTTTTTACCGTATTCACTTCTTGTCAGACGTATGTAATAAAGTATCAAAAGAAGATAACATAAGAAAATGGATAGATGTACCAATGTAACAATATGCAGATTATCCGACCAGGGAAAAGGGAGTGAGAGAAAACCCTGCAACACAATGAGTAACCAAAAGAATATACCCTTAAATAAAACACTGATACATTAACAAATCCAAGTATGATAATATAATATGTGTGAGAATAATATGATCTTTATTATGTAACATAAGAGAAGAGAGTACAAAAAAAAAGGATAAGGAATGATGGGTAATGGGATAAATAGGATGATAAATACAATAAGGGTTCAATGGGAAGGACAAAAGGGAAAAAAAGGGACCACCTTCTAATTTATTCATGAGGAGCATTCATAGGTGTCTTTGGACGACTGCTGTTAGTGGCCGATTTCAATTGCTTCACACCACCTATTCATATTAAAAAAGAAGAAGGTTTAGTTCATCGTTTATTTCTATTGTCTTTTTTTTTTTTTTTTTTTTTCATACCTTGTAATCCCAGGTTTTCAGTACCAATCAAGACTTGATGGACATGTTCGATGGATTTAAAGTACTTGACAGTCTATATGATATAAAAAAGAAGGAGTGTGAGTAAGAAGATCAAGTTCGTATCATTGGTTCGCTGAGCAAGTTCCCTTTTAGTATCACCTAGGGAAATCCCCGATTTCCTTTTTCTTCCCAGACCCTTTATTTTTACAAAAAAAAAAAAAAAATTACCTTGACATGGAGTTCCAGGGTCGAATCTTCATCACAGACAATCAATCCTTTAGGGTGGAGTTGAATTGAGCTGACAGTCCACATATGGTTGACACCTTCTTCAATACATTTGGCCAAGGCAATAGACTATATAGAAGATACGTATATATATATATATATATATTAGTCACATTTCTTCTTTTTCTTCATGTTTACATTACCTTGTGAGCACCAGTGATGATCACCACCACTTCACGAGCATCCATGACAGTACTACGCACACACACACAAAGAGAAAGTTAGCCAATACATCATTACAACTTTTTCTCCTTCTTTTGTAACTTACGCAACACCCACAGTCAAAGCCAATTTGGGCACCTTGTTCACATCACCATCAAAGAATCTGGCATTAGCAATAATAGTTTCATAAGCCAAAGTCTTGACACGAGTACGAGAAGTAAGAGAAGATCCAGGTTCGTTAAAGGCAATATGACCATCAGGACCAATACCACCCAAGAAGAGTTCGATACCACCCACAGCAGCAATATCCGCTTCATACTTTTTGCATTCTTCATCCAAATCAGGGGCATTACCGTTCAAAATGTGTACGTTTTCAGGCTTGATGTCCACATGCATAAACAGATTCTTCCACATGAAAGAATGATACGATTCAGGATGGTCACGAGGTAAGCCGACGTATTCATCCATGTTAAAGGTCACCACATGCTTGAAGCTGATTTCACCGGCCTTGTAGAGTTCCACCATTTTCTTGTACACACCAATGGGAGACGAGCCAGTAGGAAGTCCAAGTACAAAAGGTCGTTCTTCAGACGGCTTGAATTGGTTGATACGTTCCTTGATGTAGTTGGCTGATATAAAAGTTGATTAGTATTCCAAATGGGGTTCCATTCTTTATCTTTTTCTTTTGTCCTTACCAATATAATCACTGACTTCAGTATAGTCTTCACGAATAATCAATCTCATATTGTATAGTATAGTTTATTCGTATTATTATAAAGTAGAGTAGGTAAATGTAAAAGAAAGAGAGAAAAAAAAGGGTGTGGAAAGAAAAAAGTGGTTTTAAGAAAAAAAAATTCAACCCCAACGTGGTGCTCTTATTTTGACGCTATGCCTGTCCCGGTTTCATTTTCAAATCCCGCTCGCCTCACCCACCTGTACCCTTTCCTTTCAACTCTTTTTGCTCTTGAATCTGGATCTTGTAATGACTAGACTCACCTAATCCATCACCATTTAGAAAGATGAGGAAGAATGTATGATGAATGAAAGTAAGAATGGGGAAAAGGATGTAAAAGTAGAGCTTTCGATTAGAAAGCATGGGGCGCTTTCATAATCAGATACTGTGATATGATTGGCTGAAACCAATTACATAAACACTGGGTTCAAAAGACCCTGTCCATCTACTTTTCCATTTTGCCTGACCCCGCTCATAACGAAAATCGAAATAGGCGGAACTCGATTTTTTTTTTTTTTTTTTTTTTTTTCCAAACGAACTGCATAATGATGTGTATGAGTTTGATAGAGTACATGCATTACAGTAAATGCATACGGAAAAAAGTCATCTGTGGCGACTTCTCTGGTATTGATTTGTAATCCCGACACAATGGCTCATCATCACCTCCTTATTGTTGAATGCTCCTTTTTGCAACCCAATGTTATCAGCATCAAAGCAAAAAAGGAGCATGGAGCTAACCCATGACTACACGGCCAAAGAAGAGCTGTGTGTAACCTTGATTTTTTCTTTGCTTTTGATCGCACTTTTTTTTTTTTTTCGGCGAGACAAAAAAAGCAATCCGCATTTTCGCTTTCCTTTCCTTCCCTTTCACTCTTTTTTTTTTTTTTTCCACAGTTATACTGTACATAGCCCATTATCTCCCTTTACAAACTGCATTAACTTTTTTATAGTTATACATATTACCATATACTTAATACCATTCCCCTCATACCCACATTATACCTTTTTTTTTTTAAAAAAAAAATAATAATCTCTTACTTTACAAGACATCTTGTCTCTTGTCATACAACGTCAGTAATCCTTTGAAATACCCTCATATACAATGTCCTCTTTGAATGATAACGACATTAAATTAGAAACACTACACACAGCTCAAGGTAAAACTCAAATGAACTCTTTATAATGTGTTTGCTAATGATAAACTAATGCTCTTTATTCTCCTTCATCGTACGTGTCTATATAAATAAATAAAAAGTAGACCAAAATGCAGACAATCGACACTCACACCATGGACAACATCCTACCTACTCAACACAATCACAAGCTAATGGCTCCGCCTTTTCTTTATTACCAATGCAACATACGTCAATGTACAAATACGATAACGAATCGACGGAAATGCTCGAACAGTCCTTTAGTCAAAACAAGCACGATAGTCAACCTTCTTATGATGACGACAAGACCATGACCTATAACAGTCAGGTTGATCATTCACTCTTACTATCCTCTCACAACAAGAGCAGCAACATGAAAAACCACAGTAGTGACAGTAGTATCACTGACAAGGACAACTATCTATCCATCTCACAACGGCATGAACGACAGGGGAAATGCCAAAACATAGTGTCGTCTATTATTCATCGACTGACTCGACGCAACTTGACTGATCATACACCACGGATCATTTATATCAACAACTCGGCAGCAAACGAACCATCACAATTCTTGCATAATCGCGTCTCCACTGCCAAATATAACATTATCTCCTTCTTGCCCAAATTCCTTTATGTGGAATTCAGTAAATCAGCAAATCTCTTCTTCTTGTTTATATCCGGTATACAGGTAAAATGATAGGAAGAAGAAAAAAAGGGATGATTGATGGCGATGACAAAAAAAGGGGGGGGTAGAAGGAACTAGGAGATGGGGGGGGGGTGCGTATGTGTATACAGGCAGAAAACGGTAATTGTACTCTCTCTTTCTCTCTTTCTCTCTCTCTCTCTCATCATATTTTATCTCCTTTTTAGCAAATTCCCAACATCTCACCGACATCTCGATGGACTACTTTGGTACCCTTGGTCATCGTTTTATTGATTACTGCCATTAAAGAAATCTTGGAGGATTATGTAAGTCAAAAAAGAAACATGCCATTTAGTCTACATACCCCCTTGATACTACCACAGATCGATAAACAAGAACCTGTTACTCACATGTTATTGTGATTTAGGGTGTCCACAAGTCTGATCATGAATTGAATGGGCGGAAATGTAAAATCTATAACGGTCAAGATCAATTTATAGAAAACAAATGGAGGGACGTCAAGGTGGGTGATATCTGTCGTGTAGAAAGTGGCGACTTTTTTCCGGCTGATTTGATTCTAGTCAGTAGCTCAGAACCTGAAGGATTATGCTACATTGAAACAAGTAATTTGGATGGGTAAGTTGATATCATAAAAAAGGACCTTAATTAACATGGGATTTCTAACTTTGTATAGTGAAGTGAATCTCAAGATCAAACAAGCCTTACCTGAAACATCAAAATTCATTTCACCAAAACTGTTGGCCGAATTCACTGGAGTGATGCAATCCGAACAACCCAACAATCGGCTATACAATTATGATGGCACTCTCATTATACCTGCCGACAATAACGATAAGCGTCTTCCTTTGGATCCCAGTAAAATGCTTTTGCGTGGTGCTCAGCTAAGGAATACAAGTTGGGTCTATGGTTTGGTGGTATTTACTGGCCATGAGACGAAACTCATGCTGAACTCGAGGTAAAATTTGATCACTAAAAATTTGTTTGTCTGGGCAATGATATACTTAGTCTCTTTATTCATATATCTATAGCAAGAAGCCAACCAAGGCGTCCAATGTCACACATATCACCAATAGGAATATAATGTACTTGTTTACCATGCTTGTCATTATGAGTGTATTATGCTCAGTGGGAAATCTTGTCACAATGGTAAGGAAATATCCACACACGCATCTATTTTGAATGATGATACTTACTAATCCTTTCTTGTTATCAATAGAATAACCTAGGCTCAAAAATGGATTATATCGAAATTCCTGGAACTCTCAACAAGGCACGTGAATTTGGATTCAACATTTTGACATTCATGATTCTCTTTAACAGCTTCATCCCAATCAGGTAAATAAACACATAGGGAGTGGGTGCATAGATTGGTATTCAATTCCCGCTTACTAACTAACTTGTCTTCTTTTTATAGTTTGATGGTGACCATGGAAATCGTAAAATTTGTCCAATCAACCATGATAGACAATGATTTGGATATCTACTATGACAAAACTGACACTCCAGCATTAGCACGCAGCAGTAGTTTGATTGAAGAACTAGGTCAGATCGAATACGTCTTTTCCGACAAGACGGGCACCCTCACCTGTAACGAAATGGAATTCCGAGAATGCTCTATTGCTGGACTCACCTATGCGAACCATGCCAATCCTGATCGACAACCTACAGCTGCATCAGATTATAGTGACAGCCAAGCCCAATACTCATTTAAGCAGCTGGAGGACCACCTAAAGATTGCCCCTCAAGCCCCAGTGATTCGCGAATTCCTGACTGCCCTCATGACCTGCCACACGGTGATTCCCGAGGTCGACACTGCTTCGGGAAATATCATTTATCAAGCTTCCTCTCCAGACGAAGCTGCTTTAGTGAAAGGAGCAAGCTCGATCTTTGGTTATCACTTTTACGCTCGGCGGCCACATTCTATCCATTGCACTATCCAATCTGCTGAAAATGAATACCAGATACTTAACGTGTGTGAATTCAACTCGACTCGGAAACGTATGTCTGTGGTGCTTAGGGATCCTCAGAACCGTATTGTGCTTTACTGTAAAGGCGCTGACACCATGATCTTGGAACGACTGGATCCTGACTGTTCGTATGTCGATGCTACGTTGGCACATTTGGAGGTAACTATAAATAAAGGATGGATATCAGATATTCATTTTTTATAATGTATTGTAGGACTTTGCTTCAGAAGGTTTACGGACGTTGTGTTACGCGATGCGGATGATTTCTGACAAGGAATATGCTCAATGGTCTCAAGTGTATGAAAAGGCAGCAACGACATTGGTGAATCGGGCAGAAGCTTTGGATGATGCGGCTGAAATGATAGAGCAAAACATGACTTTGGTGGGTGCGACAGCCATCGAGGACAAGCTACAGGATGGTGTACCAGATACTATTCATACCTTGCAAGAAGCCGGAATCAAGGTATGGGTGCTGACGGGGGATCGGCAAGAAACGGCAATCAATATTGGACACAGCTGTAAATTATTAACGGATGATATGGATTTGATGATTTGCACCGCGGATGACTTTGATGGAACAAAGGCTATTCTTGACCAAAAACTCGTCGAGCTTTATGCACAAAAAAGCGAAGATCGGCAAGAGGTAAATGCAAAAATAAAAGGAGGGAAAGAAGGAATGGTGGACTCACTCTCTTTTATTATTATTATTATTATTACCCCATCCTAGCCCTTGGCTCTTGTGATTGATGGAAAGGCATTGACATTTGCCCTGGAAAAAGAATTGGAAAAGACCTTTTACGATATTGCCGTCCAATGTAAAGCAGTGATCTGCTGTCGAGTGTCGCCCTTGCAAAAAGCCCTGGTAGTCAAACTAGTCAAGAAATACACGAAATCCATCTTATTGGCGATTGGAGATGGAGCGAATGATGTGTCGATGATCCAGGCCGCTCATGTTGGGGTGGGGATCAGTGGCATGGAAGGTCTTCAAGCGGCCCGAAGCGCAGATTTCGCCATCTCTCAATTCCGGTTCCTAAAGAAACTATTGCTGGTACATGGTGCATGGGCTTATCAACGACTGTCCAAGATGATCTTTTACTACTTTTACAAGAATGTGACCCTGTATCTTACCCAGTTTTGGTACGCTATCTTTAATGGCTTCTCGGGACAGACCTTGTATGAATCATGGACAATGTCTTGCTTCAATGTCTTTTTTACCATCCTTCCTCCTTTGGCTATTGGAATCTTTGATCAATTCACATCGGCGCGTCTTTTGGCCAAGTACCCTCAAATGTATATGCTTGGTCAGTCGAACGAGTTTTTTAATCAAAAGCGGTTTTGGGGCTGGATTCTCAATGCTGTTTATCACTCTGCGGTAGGTAACATCAACATAGCTAGCTGGTTTATTATACTCACTTTACCTCTACTTTTTTTTTTCTAGCTCTTATTCTTCCTTGGTATGGCGGCTTTTGTTGACGATAGTGTGTTTGTACAAGGATGGGCAGGTGGTCAATGGTGGGTTGGCTCGGCGATCTTTAGCTCAACTTTGGCCACCATTCTATGGAAAGCGGCCTTGATATCAGAGTAAGTGATGGGCATGAAAAAAAAAAATGAACACTAACCCCACTTTTTACTCAAGTATTTGGACAAAATATACCTATATTGCGATTCCCGGCTCTATGATGATCTGGTTCATCTACCTTCCACTGGTCTCCTACGTCGGGCCGATGCTTCCATTTGGTATATTTGCTGAATACTCGGGGATTGTACCTGCTCTTTGGGGAAATATCAACTATTGGTTATTCTTCCTTCTTGTGCCACTGATTTGCGTACTGCGTGATTATCTCTGGAAATAGTAAGTGTGACATAAGGCCGAATGATGTTTTAACCTATTATTATTATTGTAGTTGCAAGCGAATGTATAGGTAAGTTAGTCCCCCCCCTTCACTTTTTGAAACGTATCTTGATGGCTCGACTCTTTTTTTTTTTTTTTTTTTTTTTTTTTTTTTTTTTTTTTTTTTTAGATCGAAATCATATCATTATGTACAGGAAATTCAAAAGCTCAACTTGCCAGATTACCGACCTCGAATGGATAGATTCCGAACAGCAGTAAACAAGGTACGTCGGATCCAACGACTCAAGCAATCTCGGGGTTATGCATTCTCTCAAAATGATGGGGATCAAGGAAAAATCATTCGAATGTACGATACTACTCAACAAAAGCCTTCCGGTTAACTTTTGGTGTAATTAGATGGCTACTCTTTAGTTTAGTAAACCTGTCTTATTTAGTTGCTACCTTTGTAATCTCTAGTATATCTTTTATTTTTATTTTTATTAAATCCCATCTCTAATAAAACGCAGCTCGTTGACTTGACCATCCATACATGTCCAGAAATTGATCACCCCATTTGCCACGGTAAAAAAATAATAATCCACGATTGAGCATGTAAATTACACGATTGCACAATGGATCATGTAAACTACATAATCTCCATCGTGTATTTACACGATTGCATGATTGAATCAGGTAAATTCATGATGAATCTTGTAATATTAATCACGATTGAATCATGCAATTACCTGATACAAGATCCATCATGTATTTACCTGATTTAATCGTGAAGTATACATGATGAGACACGATCAATCGCGGCATCGTGTCATCTACATAATACATCATGGATATACATGATCCGAGGGATAATAAAAACCCACTCATTAATAAAAGACATATTGATTGATACCAATGATAAAAACATTGCTTTTTTATTTATTAATTAACCATATAAAACTATTACTACAATTATTACTATCTACCACATTACCTTGCCATTGTATACATACCAATCACCATGGTTTTCCAGAAGACGTACTGTTTTTCAGGGGTCCCACCATTGATCTTCAATACCACTGTTCGTTTTTGAGTATTCCGGCCACCTATATAATACATCCAATTGTCGTAATCATATTTCATTTGATAAGGCCATACGGCAACGTATTATGCACCACGATGTTCCAAAAAGAATAGCACATCACCAAAATAGTATGTTGCCATGTAATGGGGAGCTCGTATGTCTGCAAAACCTGTTAACCAGGACCTTGGAGATCATCAGATAGTGGATTCTTTTTGCCACCGATCGATGTTCAGCACCACCGAATATATGGTGTTGAGATGAGGAGGTACGCTATAGTTGTTGCTGTTGATTGATTGATTGTTCGTGTCAGTTGTTGATTTTTCAATTAAAAATACCCCCAGTAGACCAACCATCGAGCATTCGTACAAGTATTGTTCACAGTGCAAACCGATTTTACTTTTCTTGGTGTCTATCTTCTTTTTACTTTTCTTCCTCTCCTTTTAAAATATACTCCCAACCTATTGAAAAACACGCAAATCAGGTAAAACTCGCTTGGAAATGTTATTTGGGCATTAATACACTATATACTATGTTACTTAGCAAAACATAAACCCTTTTTATTTAGGCAATCAACCAACGATTGAAAACAGTAGAAAATGGAAATGAACAACCAAGTAATACTGCCAATGCGGTGACTTGTGTCGGAAATATTCCATAGTGTCTATATCACCACTTTAACCATTAGCTTCTGTTGACAATGGAGCGAGTAGAGTCCTTTTCAAATCATAGTAGAGGCGGGCGGGATCTGAAAATGAAATTTGGTTCCCCTTCGTACCTTTTCTCTCTCTTACAAATGACAGGTAAAAGTCATCGCAAGCCTGAACATACTGACACAAGAGTCTTGGAGCTTGACTTTTGCGGTGCCTTGTGTTGGAAGTATGCCATAGTGTCCACGTTGCCACTGTAATCATTAGCATCTATTGATAATTGAGCGAGTAGTGCTCTTCTATAATCCCGTGCGCCTAGCATTTCCCTGGATCGAGGGGAATCCTACGAGCAGCGGTTGAATCCTTTTTTTTTTTTACTTGCTTTCTTCTTTCTTCCTCTTTCTCTCTCTATTATTACACAATATCTTTACTCAAAACAGCTCTTAACTTGCTCAATCAATGACAACCTTGGCATAGAGTTAGGGCTAGGCCTAGAGATGAATACGATGTGCTGGGCCATATGGGTAGAGATGAATTTGCATGAATCGGGATTTGAATATGCACAACCAGGGGTGGGCTATGGCATGATGAAAAGACTCCGGATTTTTTTTTTCAAACGTAAATTACTCCTCTCCTAGGCTCCCCCTGGCAACGACTCTTGGTTTGCTGGATTGGGAAATTCATGCACAATCGGGATCTTAAATTAAAACATCGCTTTCACTTACATGAATCAAACCTCATTGTTTTGTGCGTACCCCTGGAAGAAGAAATGGAACATTATGATGCAAAGCAAGTACATAGGTTGGTGAAGGTCCACACCAATAATATACGAGATCAAAGAATCAGTAGCCATTCAAGAAGCGACTATTGCCGCCATGTCATGAAGAAAAAAAAAAGGGGGAACCATTGAAGGATATCTGCCGGAGATTGAACAAGTGCATAAAAACCAAGACGATCAGCACATGTTTACATTGGGTCCTTACATAAAAGTCAGCAATACCGACATACTCTACACACATTCTACTACCAATCCCCGTGGATTAAGAAGCAAAACTATGGTACGGAAAGATTCAACAACAAGGCCTATGCATCTGCAGCAAAAGCAAGAATACGAAACCCAGTGGATCACGAATTCAAGCCCCGCCAAGTCAAACTAGTTGTATTTTATCGGGATGCTGGCCAACGTTCAAGAATAAAAGGATACCAGCGGTGAAGCACAGCCAAGTTAAAACAATCTCTTGAGGCAACAGTCCATGAAACCTTACATCGAAACTATGTTGTCTCTGTGACTCCCGGGTTGTTCACCCACGGCGGCGGGATAGCACCAAACTGAAATCAGGAATCGCAGTGTATATCAACTCTGATTGCATTGGAAGAAAAAATGGATTTGTTTCGTGGGGGCGGGATCAAAATGCAGCAATAAACATTTTGAAGAAAGAGATTTATCAATATCGATTACCCAGCTTTTACACCATCAACAGTAACAGCACAGATTTAATTCAAGTACTTATTCGGTGGCAACAATTCTTGGAAAGAGAATATGGGCCACTGCCTTCCACGAGAAGGAAGTGTGATGTAGTAATGGTAAGTTGCATGAACCACTCATATCCGTATGATCGCTAACTGAACTTTTCATTCGCCGACAAATTGCTTCAAAATTAAAAAGTTACGCTTAAAACTTGCATTAGCCTGGCCATTATATATCCCAGACCTCCAATAATAACAGTATATCATCCAAGCATATCAACAAACTAAATAGATCAATAAAATATAGTATCTTAGTTGTTTATTGGTGTATTCATTCAAATAAATAAAAAGTAGTGATTATAATTTTAATGGGGGAAATCTATTTAACAAAGGACCAAGTTTCGACCGATGATGGTATTTCCGCTGGAGGAAGTGGATGATTCTATCACATAAAATAAAAAAATTAGTACCTATCCCCGAAGACAACTATTTGTTTTTTCGACTTACAGGTGGCACACTAGTAACAATGGAAGCGTCTGGGGAGATCCTGTAAGGGGATTTCTTGACAGTAAGATTTTCACTAGAATACAAATGAGTTCCAACAAGTATGATTAATTGGTATAAATGTCACTTACGTGTGGATATTATCTTTGGGACTTGTGCCATTGATCAAGGCATTCCAGTAGTCATGGGTTTCAATAACAAGTCGAGTTGCATAAGCCTACAGGAGAGGAAACATTAGTCAAAGGAGGGAAATGTTCAATCCTACTTGCCTTGTTTTGGGGTTCATTGTTAAATATGATCTTGTTTTCTTTTTTTCCTTGAGGGACCTTGTACAGTCTGAAGAATCGAGCAGTGTCCTTCAAGAGCCCCGGCTTGTATGTCTCCACATCGTTGATATCTATATAAATACATCAGTAAATGATCATGCAAGGAGGAAAAAAGAAAGAAGATCTATTTACCATTGATCACATTCGCCTGATGATCATTCACGTCAATCATCACCAGTTTCCAATCCGTTTCATCTTGATCGATTAATCCAAAGACACCCAGTAGTTTGACTTGTTTGATCTCTCCCGTTTCCCCTACCTTGTCACCAATTTCAATGACATCAATAGGATCGTTATCGCCTATAGCCCCAGTATCTTTGGCTTTATGATGAGGATCTTCCCACGTCTTGTTTAAAAAAAAAAAAAGAAAAAGTGTGAGTCAGGACAAAAAGAGTTTTGTACGACTTACTTGAGGCAAGGCACCATAATTCCAAGGATACCCTTTTAAAGGATATAAATTGGGTACATAACGAGGTTGATGGTTGTCCTTTGTAAGATCTTGCTTGATCGGATTGAGAGGAGTTTCCTTATTGATTTCAAACTTGGCATTAGTCCAACGAGGGATTTCTACCACCATATTGTAGATGGTATCATTATTGGCATCAGCATAGAGGGGAATGTCATGGAAAGGGGATATCACCACACCTTGCTCGTTTTCTATAAAAATAAAAATAAAAAAAAGTCAGGAGATTAGCAAGTTAAGAAGAGAGAAAAAGAGAGAGCGGGTTACCGAAATAGATTGAATAATTTGTCGTGAACGGGCTTCCAATTTTTCGGGTACGGATGCCGTCGGCTGAATTGCCCAAGACAAGAGAGAACAAGGTGGATAAACTGACCAAACCAATATATGTAGTGATATACATCATCAAGTAACTAACTTTTTTTTTATTTTAAAAAAAAAGAGTGGAATCGAAAGAAAATGGAAAAGGAGACAATGATGAAAGATCATTTCTTTTGTACTAAAAACTATAACTCCGTAGAGACTATTCTATTTTTTCCACGCACTTGACCCCTATTTGCTTTCCCCATAGAAAAGTACTCGGTTCTATCAAACTCTATCTGATTACTTTAATAGGGGAGTTCAAGTAATCAGAGAAGGAATGGAAGGCATATAAAATTGAATCAAAAAGACAGTAAAGATCGAAAGAAAAAGGTCCAAATGGTAAACTTTGGCCCCCTTATCAAACCAACTAAAGATCATCCAATTCAGTAACCCCACTTTTTGTTTGTTTGAACGGACAAAAATATCATCCGGTCGGGCACATTACATCTCGAACAAAACGAACAACAAAGTGAGGATGAATAGTACATGGTTCAGAATAGACACGCATGGCACTTTATATTTTTTCTCCTTGCCAAATTCAAATCCCGGCCGCCAATCAACATTGGGGCATAATGGTTCAACATATCAAGTAATAAAGACACATTAAGATGATGATAACAAGTTTATTGAATATGTATGATAAATTATGAATAGTAACTAGGTTATTTATTATAGACTATACTATTTGTACTAGGGGGTGGTGGTGTTCGGCGAAGGAGGTAGATGGTCATGGTCGGTAATGGATGTTGATGTTGCTGATGGTGGTGAGGAAGGTTGGTTATTTTGGTCGACAATAGTTAATGTCGCCATTGATGGAATATGTTGTGTTGGTGGCGGTGATGTCACCAGATCACAGAATGCCTGTCGAACTCGTCTGATAAAGGTGGCAAATTCGTTACCATTTTGATTCAATTCTTTAATGAGGGTATCCATGGTTGGTATCCAAGGATCACATTCAACCACTAGAGAAGAGAGATGAATCATCCAGTGGTTCAGTTCAGTTTTTTTTGTCCTTTTCTTTACTTACCTTGATAACCTTTTTCTTGAGATAATTGGAGAACAAAGAAGAATAACTTGTCTGGTTCCTTTTCATCGATCAATGTAAAATCAAATTTCAAGTAGTTTTCTATCATATCAACATTTAGCCAAGGTGATCCTATTCTTTTTCCTTCAGTGTTTACCTTTTATAGTGTGCACCCGCATACCCGTTTTTCTGGCAAGAATATCATGCATTTGTCGCAGTTTTTCAGATGCTACATAGGAAAGAGTGCTAGTTAGTTGGAGTGATGATTTTTATGGGTTTACCTTACTTTTTTGTGAGTTGGTGGCCTCTTGTTCCTCCAAGCTTTGTTTCTCTCGTAGAGCATCCAGTTTGACTTGTGCCGTCTTGATGTGTTGTTCCAATGACTGAATTTCCGTATATACTAGTTACGGTATTAAATGAATAAAAAGACATTTAACAAGTTAGTGACAATGGTTAGATCCATTCATAGTCTCCTTACACGAGTCAAGGTGTTCATATTCAGCCTTCTTTTCGCTGATAGCTTGTCTTTTCGCTTGGATCGTTTCTACAGAGGCAAGATAAACATTAGTATATTCATATATATATATATATATATATATATATATATCCTAGAATGAATTCTTACCTGTTAAATCATCAATGTACTTTCGTTTCTGTGTGAGAAGAGTTCTGTAATGATCCGTCATTTTATCCAAGTACCCCAAATGGAGTGTTTTCAGTTGAACAGAGGCCTGTTCCACCAATGGCCAATCATCAAACGTTAGTTTATCTTTTTTATATAGTTTAAGACTGTCAGCTAGTTGATCCATGTTCGTCGTGTTGATTATAGTAGTATAGCGTTGGGCAAGATATAAAAAAAAAGGCGGAGGAGAGGGCCCCAAACAAAAATGAAGTTTGAAATCCTAAATCGGCCAATGAGAGCAAGACTCAACAATTCAAATTCCGCCAGTACACTCCATCGCCCCTGAGACTTTCTATATTATCAGTTTATCAGGCAATGGTTGATCTTGCATACATATGATGTAAGGAGCCATATTGTTTTGAAAGTGACCATGTCAAAGTGGTTATATGATTGTGTACACTGATTCATGCGAGCGCGGGACCGCTATCACATATCCATAGTTGGCATGCTTGGTAAAGAAGTAATTACACCACTTGTATTTAAAGGCAATATGATATTATAGTGAAGGAAGTTGAGTGTGTGTGTTTTATTATAATAATTGTATTGTAACAAATTATGTAAGCTAATTGATCAAAGTGGAGGAGACTAAACTATAATTCTTCTTTAACAACCACAGTTTCCTCGATGGTGATGGTAGAATCAGGTGTGGCCATAATTTCATTGATAAGGGTTTCAATAGCGGTAGGTGTGATCGTTCCAGTAGGTTGTTGTTGGATGGAGGATGTGATATCGACAATCCTGTTTTCGGTAGCTGGCAAAATACGAACTGTGTCATCCTCCTTCTTCAGCAAGTGGTCAATGTTAAAGTAAGTTGTTAAAAGTAACAAGAAAGCTGCAACGACAATGGCCAATAAGATTGTATGTAAAGGATTCAAATGGGCTATAACGTACAGAATGTTAGCTATCATTTAATTCACCATTTTGGTCTTACCTGGAGCAAATTGAATGGGAAGATCAACAACACGGCATGTATTATCAGCCGATCCACTGACAAGAATACGACGATCAGGACTGATGGCCATACTTGTAATAGAGAATCCATGAGCATTCTTCACTTGTGTCAATACCTACATAGCGAAAATCAGTCAAGATCACGCATACACCTGTTGTTGTTGTTTTTTTTTTTTTTTTTACCTTACCCTTAAAGTAGAGGCTTCCAAGAGAGAAATCCCAAAATCAGCCGCGCCATAACCAAGCACAGAGCCATCAGGACTTAAACAGAATGTGGTGATGGGTTTTTTGGATACTTGACGGACCGATTTGATTTCGAGTGTATGAGCATCCAAGATCACAATAAAACCACCTTTTGTTTTCCCAATCCCATTCGCAGCAGCAAAACCCAGGTTTTCTGTGAGTCCACTTCCATATCTATAGAGAGAGAGAGAGAGAAATTGAATCATCTTTTTCCTTTTCCAATCATGTCCCTCTTACCTAAACGCCCGGAATTGCAGATTATGTTTTTTGTGAATGGTTGAAGAGGAGACGGTTTGGATCACTGTACCACTGGTTCGACCGCGTAAGCTGACTAGTTTCAATGCGTCAGGAATCACCGCTGTCAATTTAGCCCCTTCATCATTGATATCCACATCCAGTACATCGTTGTTTTCCACCACCTGTACTGTCGCCACCTTTTCCAAAGAAGGATATTTGAATACATTGACTATTCCATCTGTTGTACCCGTCGCCAGTAAGGATCCATTTTTACTGAATCGTACCGCTTTCTAAAAATAAAAATAAAAAAGAGATAACAAAAGAGAGAGAGAGAGAGATGAGTATGATGGATCATGGGAACCAGTTCCCCCCTCTCTCTTTACCTGGTAATCATCTTCTCGTTTGCTACTCAGACTTTGGACGGCCTTCTTGAGTGTCATACTAAAAGATCAATAATAATAATAAAAAGGCAGTAATAGAGTCAAGTTTCATCATCATTGTCATTGATTCCTTTTTTTCATTAATCCCATCTTACCTTGTTTCACCAATATCAAACAATCGACAGTTTTCGTTGGTTCCGTTGGTCATTGATTCAGGTGAGGCGTTAATACCAGCAGCAGCCACGTTTTCCTATCCCACGCATAAAGTGATTCACATTAATATCAACCTTTCAAGAATCCCTTATTACTGTTCGTCTAGACAATGTCCACTTACGGTGGGATGAAGAGCAAGACACATGGGCGCATCCTCATCAGATGAGATATCATAGATGGCTTCTTCTTCGAGATCCTTTCGTCGTAAATCTACTTTATAAGAGCACTAGATACAAACATAAACCAAAGAGTTAGATTTACAGTAAAGAAAACAAGTCCTCTGGTTGTTTCTTTTCTTACCAGTTTGTTCTTGACACCAGAGCGACCAGCACCACCACCACCACAGAGTATTAATTGATTGTTTCTAGTAAAGCCCAAACCAAAGATAGGAATGCCAACAGATACTTTAAAGGAAGGACAAGGTGCCAACATGGTCTTGATATAATTGTAGAAAAAAAGCAAAAGAAAGGAGGTGTAAATTGGATAAACTCCACCACTACTTCTTTTTTTTATTACAAAAAACATAATTTAAATCCCGCCCTAGAACCCCTCACACACAGACAATTTTACTATGATCAACCAAGGTCGTGATTTTTATTTAAAATGGGTAACATAATGCACTAATACAACAATACTATTCTATAAACTAAGGTAAAAGATTTACATGAATTCTCTTAATCTGGCTTGATACTTCTTTTCCACCTTGAATTTGACTTCATCCATGTATTCCCTGAATGTCAACACAATTTCATAGATAGAGTCGTTCAAAGCTATATTACACAAGAGAACAGGTTAGTCTATCAGTTTATGATCCATGTCTTTCCCCACACTTACCTCTAATGACGGAATTAGGCTCAGTCCATACCCCAGGGTCTTGAAGAAGGCGTGGTAAAGAGTGATACGATTCTGGTGGAGAGTTTATAAAATGTTCCACGTCGACCAAAGTTCCTACTAGAGCATCTAATATTTTAGGAATATCATATTGTACGTATCCATAAGGGTCTTCATTTAATGAGGATGCTGTCAATCCTCCAAGTGCTAGATCATATATATATATATATATATACAACGTTAGTCAATAGATATGTGTGTATAACTTTCACTTACCTTGGATGGCACAAGTCAAATCAGGCGAGTTGCTGAATAAGACCCGGGTTTTCTGGTCAATGGTGATAATCGACATGTTCTTGATCCACCGGAATTGTCCAATTCTGTTCCATCCATCCTTCACCAGTAATCTTGGTAACATAGCCCATTTATCATCATCTTGAGGACAAGACGATGTGTCCCATGACGATGTATAAGAAGTTTGATCCAATAAAGAAGGATCTGACAAGAACAACCCAGGGGTACGATCGTCCAAGCGTGATCCATTCGTATCGTCCAATCGAGCCAAAATATCACCGTTTTCTACCAGTTGCACACGTCGTATGGTTGTTGATTGTTGTTGTTGAATTTGTCGTTTCTTCTCTGAGGATGACTGATAATTATCAAAAGGATCAAATGGTTTCTTGTCGGTGGTAGTGTATTCATTGGCCAATCGCAATCGAAGGTCGTCCAATAGAAGAATACATTCGTCTGTGATGCTTTTCCATGCTGAAGCTGTAAAACTGTGATTGGTATCCAAAAAGAGGGCACGTCGTCGTGCCGGTTCCTTTGTCGCTACTTTTACCAGTTCCTGATAAGCCATGGATCGAATCACCGTACGCTCTTGTTTGTTTTGTAAACCATCCAGTAAGCATTGATTGGGTTGAGGTGATGATCGAGATATATCCAGAGTGATAGCAAAGAAGACATCAAAGACTCGGTCAGCGACTAGCCATTGGCAGGTTATAAAAGACCCCGCCATAACCATACGGATAATCAAGTAGAGATCATACCAGCGGAATCCCATCACCGGTGATGCGAGTAAGCCAGACCAAAAGATGCCCACAAAGGGTGCCACCATGTAGTAAACGATGCTATTGGTTGTTATAAACACAAGGTAGGACCCAAGGAAGACCATACCAGCATATTTCCAACTCCAATGTATCAAGGTAGACATGGTCACTTTAATTGCCCATAGTTTCGGTTCCTATAGTGACGAATAATGAGTTTTTTTAAAATAAAAAAAAAAACCTCCTTCCAAGTCAATAGGTCAGTTGAATATCTTTTTACCTGTACAGGAGGAATTCGTAATATGTAGCGTTCTTCAAAGATACCCTTTAGAGAGTAACCAATACCCAAAACAAGACCATAGAATGTAATAAAGAGTCTTTCCATGTTCAGTTCCTTGGCATAAGCACGGTGTCTAGATCGATCAAACAAAGTTAAAAACAACAATCCAGTTTGATATATATATAAACTTACCCAGGAGGATAAATAAACCAAGTAGATGTATATGATTCTTCTAGGAGCGTTGAAAAGTACAACTCGATCATAACCACCCCAGCCAAGCCATAACAGAGAGTCGTGAAATAATAGTCTGGATTTCGGAAAGCTGCCATGAGTTCAGTGCCAGCACATAAATACTTGGGTCGCCATACTATTAAAGTGTTAACAATGTTCAGTCGTGTCTGGATATCTTTTTATTATTTACCTGAAGTTTGAGTGGCTCGGATAAAACCAAGGATAATGAGTATGCCACTGAAAATGACAGCTACTTTAACCACACTTTGTTGGAAAAATCCCCAAAGGAAGCCTATATATATATATATATATATGTACAGTTAATAACGACATTCCTCCTTGTTTAAAGAGTGGACTGTTTACCTTTTATTGATGTGATGCGTAGTTGGATTAGGACAGTAAGAATATAAGAGATCAAGCCCATAGACAAGGCTGCCTTGAGTGCCTGTTTCTTGAGATGGTCAAAATAGACATCTCTATACTTTCGTTCTAATGGAATAGGTTGTGTTGAGGGAGGATCGAGCCGCATGAATCCTCTTGATTATAATCGGAGGGGTAGGGGAATATAAATAAAAAAAAAAGAGAGAGAGAAAAGAAAAAAGGATTATGCCTTTGGACCAAATTTTGTTGCGCGTAAAAAATAAAAATAAAATCGCAGGTCACACATACACTGGTTGGCGAGTAATCTTCGGGATTTGAAATTACTCTAGTAGAAGGCGGCCCTGAATTGTATAGAGGATGGAAAGGCTTCTTCTTTCATTGAATTACAAGCGAATGAACATAAAGAAGAAGAAAAAAGAGTGACCATATAGATAGATGGACATGGGTAGATCAACCGCCTCTTGATATACATAAAGAGGAACCCGGCGAACTGATTTGACATACAGCCCGTACCTCAGTATGGTCAAAGCTTATTCCCCACTAGGTCGTGTGGTGAGAGTGGCATCCAATTCATGCAGATTGTTTTTTTTTTTTTGTCGATGTGACAATCACTAATATCTAATAAAAGAGTATTATCCCTCTATTATGCAAAGAACAATGATTTCATTTCTGTAGATAATGGAACCCCGCCATGCCTTTTTATCTGATTTCATTTTATTAAGTAAAAGGTAAGATTTAACTTCTTTCTTCTTTTTTTTTTTTTGTTTATAAACTAATGGAAATCACACATTACAAACCAATACATTACTTTGTAACCATAATATTAATGTTTCATGTCATTTGATACCTTGCTACCATTGAGAGATGGATTCTGGAGCTTTGATCTATCATTTTCACATTCCGACATAAGAGCGTATTTGATTGGTCAACCCGACCAGTCTGGCCCCCCTATTTTTTTATTTTTTTCCAAGTCAGGCGGGGAAACCTCCATTCATTTGTTTTTCTTTCCTTCCCCTTTTTAATACCAATCTATACCTTGCTTCTATCATGTTGCGAACCACATTGACGGCCATCAAGCGAACCACACCTTTGATTCAAAAGCCTTTAGGTGTACGATCTTATCATGAAAAGGTAAATGATATAAACTACATTATTGTCTGAAAAAAAAAAAAACTGACCGTCCTTTAATCTTGTCTAGGTGATCGACCATTATGAACGACCTCGTAACGTTGGTTCTTTCCCCAAAGGTGAAGCAGGTGTTGGTACTGGACTGGTTGGTGCACCTGCGTGTGGTGATGTGATGAAGTTACAAATCAAGGTGGACGATGTTACTGGCAAGATCACTGATGTGAAATTCAAGACGTTTGGGTGTGGATCAGCCATTGCTTCCAGCAGCTTTATGACTGAACGTGTACGTGGATTAACTTTGGAAGAAGCTGGTAAAATCAAGAATACGGAAATCGCCAAGGAATTGTGTTTACCACCTGTCAAATTACATTGCTCAAGTAAGTAATAAAAAAAAAAAAAAAGATAAAAAAAGGCGGGGGATGGCTCTTTTGACTAACAAATGTTGTGATTACCATAATAGTGCTTGCCGAAGATGCCATCAAATCAGCCATCAAGGATTACAATAGTAGACGCAAACCAGCTACAGCCACAGTATAGTCTAACTAACATTAGTAATAGGATGCTTATTTTATTTATGTTGTGATGGGTATTGTAGAAATGAAAATAAAGTATTATTAATATTATTAATATTATTATTATATGTATTTCCCCATTGTTAATGATATCACCAATTTAATTTTTATATATAGAAAAGTCATTATTGTTGTTATTGGGGTTGGGTCATAATGTTCCAAAGAACGGGTGCAAGAGTACACCTTTTGCCGAAATGACACGGCGGGAAAAAAAATGTAATAAAGCACAGTTATATGTAGTGTACTACATACATTTACATGTCATTATAAGCATAAAAATATAAATCACTACATGTTGTATGTAATTATTAGCATAAAATGTGAATTACTATGTGTGAAATGTAATAATGACCATAAAAATATGAATTACTACATGCGATATGCAATGATGGTCATGAAAAGGTGAATCACTACTTGTGACATGTAGTGATTCACATATAGATGGAGGTCAGCTCATGTAATATGTAATGTAAAACATATAAATGTAGATTCTTTATTGAAAAATCTTTTTATTACAAAACGCTCTATTACTATTTACAAATACTGTCTATCACTAATAAACTATGTCTAGAAGCAGCACCAGCAAGAGAGGACTCTAAAAGAGCCAAGTTTAGCCACCAAAGCATAGACTGATCGTTCTTTCTTCTTTTGTCGTTTCATAGACCATTGGGAGGGAGAGGGATCCTATATGTGAAAGCGATGAGCAATTAGTATTTCTCTAAATAAAGACATGTTTAATATAAAGACTTACCACATCGTTGATATTATGTGCTACTTGTTTCCCTTTTCATTAAAACCGAGTATCACCTAGTTGCCGTCTAAATGGATTCAAAAGAGTTATTTGTGTTAGTTGGTTCTTTTCTTTTTTACCGTTTCGGAGGCCACTAAGGAGGGAAACTATATGTTAAAAACAATTGATCGCCAGCAAAGCACGGTTAAACGCCATTTATCGGCGTTTGAATTACTTTGCTTTTTTAGTTCTTTTTTTTTTTTCCTTCCTTCATTCCTTTCTTTCTTTCTTCCCTTTATCCTTATCAAGCTCCATTTTGACTACTAATGTTAGTTTAGGTAAGGCCTATAGTTGGCATCACTACTTTCTCTATACTTACATTGACATTTGCTTGGCTCTTTAGGCGTTTTATATGAAGTCCCTTGGATGTCTGACACTCCCAATGAAACTCAAGGAACGTACGATTGCTAGTCTGATTACTTTGGTGGCATAGATTCAACTATCAACACAAACACCACTCGCTTATCCAGCTATCTTTATCAATCGATGTATATCCTTACTTTACAATACAGGATCCAAAAAGACCTTTGACTTCTGGGTTTATATATAACATATTTTTATAATGTAGTATAGTGTAGTATCTTTATAACATAGTATAGTATAACATGGTATATTATAGCATCTTTATTTTTTTATTAATTAATAACCTTGGGAACAATAAAGCTCAAGTCTTTAGTTCTAGTAAGTATCCTAGTCGTCCGAGACTTTGTACTCAAAAAAGATACTATTCCTCAAATAATTGCAGACGTTAGCAACCAAGTTGCTCAATCATCTTTTGAAGGGTTTGCGCGCTATTCTACTAGACGTTTTGATGACTGCCTTGCAGGCCGTCCTATTTAATTAATAAACAGTTATATATACAGTACGACATCTGTTTTTTAAAAAGCACGACACTCTTCTCTTGAATTGGGCGACACTGTTTTTTAAACAAGTGCGACACTCTTTTCTAAAAACATACGGCACTCTTTTTTTTAAAAGAGCGACACTATAACTTTTTTTTTTTTTTTTGGGACATCATTTTGGCAAAAGGTGTACAAGAAAGAAAAGGAGAATAGGTAGAAAAGACCAATCGGAAGTCGCAGATTTGGAGTTACCTGATATGGTTGTCTGGTTTGATTTTTTTTCTTCTACAATGATCAAGGTAATACATTACATTATAACTGTATCATTAGACACACAAGACGGGGGAGATTACCCTTCATTCACGTGCCCAATGATAATCACAATCACAAAATGTAGGAGGGTATCATAATCACCAAATAGAGTGACCCCACTTTTGTGTGATAAAGTAGAAAAAAAAAAAAAAAAAAGACCGAAAGGGCCATAAAGTCTGTTTGTATTAGTGATAAGACAAACTTCTCTGATTGGTGTGCTGATTTGAAAAGAACCTCACTTTTGACAAACAAAATTACAAATCCCGACAATCCCGCTCTTTATATTCACTTTATCACTTTTTTTTTTTTCTTTCTTTCCTTTTTCTTCTTCTTCCTTTTCCTTCCTTCACACTCCCCTCTCTATATACTTCACTTTACTTTATTACTTGTTTATTCTTATATATAAAATGAACATCCCAACCACTCCTACAGTATGCTCAAGAAGTCCTGAAGCATTATTATGTAAGGAACAATATAGAAAAAAAAAAAAAAGAAGAAAAGAAAAAGATAACCAGACCACTGAACCCCTCTCCCTATAATAGCATTTACAACCAGCACAGCAACATCACTTTTACCCTGTAAAAAGAAACGATCCATACAAACGAAAATGACAGCAGCACGACTACCTCCACTAAACGAATTTATCGCCACCGTCTTTCAACGTTCTCAATTGCCACCCTGCGTTTGTCTAGTGTCCTTGATCTATTTACAACGACTCAAATCAAGTTTACCTCGCCATGCTCGTGGGGATATCGATACACCTTATCGTTTGTTTCTCGCCGCGGTGCTAACAGCTAGTAAATTCATGTCGGAAACTGGAACATGCCTTACTAGTCAAGCGATCACAGAAATGACGGATCATGTCTATACCCCCAAGGACGTCAATCTAATGGAACGAAGCTTCCTTGGTCTAATCAAATATGATCTATTTGTTAATGTACAAGGAATCAAAGACTATTTGGCCATGCATGGTAAAATCTTGGAAATGGATCTAATTGAAGATGTCTTGGATGCTTGAACATATCCCCTCTCTCTTCCCTTTGTATCATATACCTCTCTTTATTGTTATTGTTATTACTAGTGTGTTTATTGTCTAATGTATATATTTGTTAATATTACTGTTATTTGCTACTTTACTGTTGATGTATATCCTCGTTGATTTGATTGACTAACTATTTGTAAATAAAAAAAAAAAATGAAAATGAAAATATATCAAATGACCGTGGAAATCCATTTACAAATGTTGTACCGATCCACTCCGTATCAGATGACTTTTACATCTATGCTTTTATGTTTTATGCTCTTTTTTAAATACCATCTAGGTAAGAATATCTTTTATATGGATCAAAAATTCATTCAGGTTGTCCTATTCCACCTACTCTTATTCCACTCAGTTGGATAATATAGTTAAAAGGAATGCTTATCTACTTTCTTTCCTTTACCCCACTCTTTACGTGATATTGAATTCTCATTGGTCGAGATAAAAAATCCGTTTTGCTTTTTTCAACTCCCACTAACACAGACTCTTTTCTATCTCTTCCCTTTTTATTATTGGTACCTGGATAACATCATTCTCCGAAAGGAACATTCTCCTTATGAAGTGACAAGAACAGGGTAATCTGAACAGTGCGCATAAACTAACTATTAATGTCTTTCCATAGAAAATATACTCCACCTACTCACATTCAATATTATGCACATATATACAAGAACATGGTAACTATGTTATCATTCTTTACCTTTTACTCTAGCGAATACTTTTTTTTTTCCTAGTAGATAATCAAGACAGGGGTTTATTGAGGCAATAGTAGGTCATCTTGCTCCTTGGACAAACGGTGATTTTGGTTGCAGCTGACAGACATAGCAAATATAGTAAGGGATGACAGTTTACATTTATCATAGAGAGTTAAACTAACCTTTTTGTTATATGATGACACATAGTTGCCAATAGAATCAAGGATCACAAGTCATAGTTTGTTTCGGATAGACCCAAGGCTTGTATGGAATTACATGTGAATAAGAAAAAAAATAAAGACAGGACAAGGTTACCAAAGCAAAAAGGTAAAACATAATATGGGTATTGTTTTATGGGATCGTCTTGTGATTTTTAATAGTTTGGTATCCTATTGGTACATACCAAAAAAAGGAGGGGTTGGATCTAATGTCATTACATACAACTTTATTCTCTCCCACTCCTTACTTTTGACAATACTTGGATACTATGTGCATAACAAATAGTTTGACAGGCACCCTCTTTCTCTCTCTCTCTATCTCTATTTGAAAGTCTGCATGGCCTCTGGACATTGGTAAGATAAGTGTCATTAGGGTAGTATAATATGTTTATCATATGATCCGCATGACTGAATAAATAACAATTGGACCGAGATGAAGAATGTAATCCAGTGATATATACTAATACAACTTTACATCATGTAGGGAGGAACAAGTCATTGTTGAAACCAACACGTCAACATGTCACGATATTACCCAAGATGGAAACTCGCCATTACAATTGCAAATCCCGCCAGGCACACAGCATTGATCATTACTTGAAATTGATTCTGTATTCACAAACACTGGTGATTATAGCAAACACTGGCAATATGTCTATGGGCTTCTGTAATGACAAGATCAAATAATGACACTTGCTCCTCTTATCAATGATCATGTGATTGGTGTTATCTCTGCATCGTATTCAAAGGCATTTACATGGAGTAGTATATATTGTCCTCCTTCTTCTCCTAGTTTATAGTATATCACCACTATTTGTTTGTTATGATAATAAAGATAATGCTGTATTTGTATGTAATGGATGAATAATATGATTCGGGATGCTATTCCATGACCTCACGAGGTGCAAAAATACCTAAACGCTGATACATTTTAGCTTTCATATATAGCCCCTTGTATCACTTTGGAACTTGCCATAAATTCAAATTCCGACAGTGGTGTTGAAAAAAACATAAAAAGGGGAAGAATCCCGGTTCTCCCTCTCTCTCTCTCTCTCTCTCTCTTCCTCTTTTCAACTCCTCACTAATTCTAATACAATCTCACCAACATGCTTTCTCCTGATGCTGTCTTACCAACTTCCTTGGACAAACCTCAATCCTTGTTGAATGGCTTGGTAAGTCAATGGACTAGTCAAATATCACCATTTGTCACCAGTGACACCAATTCTTTTATTCCAGCAGTGCGCCAGACCATTGAACTCACGTAAGTAATATGAACCTACATTTATAGACATTCATTGTCCTTCCACACATATTATGCTTATCCCTCTTTTTTTTTTTTTTTATTAACTACCTGTAGGAAAGGAAACGTCGAAAAACAAGTATTGAAAACGCTCCGTCTGTTATATCCTCACCTTGCTCAACTCACCATTACCAAACTCCAACGTATCAGTGGTGCACTCACAAAGTAAATAATCAAAAATAACAATAAAAGAATCGTCAACTAACGACATGTATATAGTGCGGTTTTTTTTGTTACTCTCAGTAACAATCAACGATTTGTGTTACGGGTGTATGGCTCTGGGTGCGATCAATTGTTGGATCGTGCCAATGAACTACTATGGCTGGCTCGACTCACACCTTTGAAGATTGGTGCCAAGCTGTTGGGAACCTTTGACAATGGTCGATTTGAAGAATACTTGCCATCTACGACGTTAACACATGCCTGTCTACGTGATCCCACGACCTCACATCAGATCGCCATCCTATTAGCTCGTCTTCATTCTATTGTGCAAATCCATCCTCCTCCCGTCTCTTCTTCTCCACAATCCATCAATCCTGCCTTGGAAATCTGGCCTCAAATCCGTAAATGGTATTCTCTTCTCGGTGGTACTTTCGATGCTTCGGCGAAAACGGTGGCGGGAATCACTTGGAAAGAAATCGAAACGTATCAACAATTCCTGGATAAAGTACATAGTCCCACAGTCTTTGCCCATAATGATGCAAGTATTCCAAAAAATAAAAAAATAAAAGAAAATGAAACCACTACTGACACCTTTTTTTTTAACAATGTAGTTACAGTATGGTAATATCTTGAGACTGAATTCAACGGGTGATCTTGTCGCTGTGGATTTCGAATACGCGGGCTACAATCCTCGAGGTTATGACTTGGCGAATCATTTGATCGAATGGCAATACAACTACCATGGTGCTCAACCTGCTTTGGCCTCTCCACAACAAGCTCCTAATCGTCAACAACGAACTGCTTTTGTGAAAGCGTATTTATCTGCTCACCATTTAAAATCAACAACAACGGTGGATCAATTGCTCTATGAGATCGATTGCTGGTCTGTGATATGTCACCTATGCTGGGGTCTCTGGGGTCTAATTCAACTAAAACAAAGCGACATTGATTTTGATTATGCCGCTTATTCCACTCAACGTTTGGCCATGTTTAGACAAGCATTAAACAAGGTTAATTCCTCTTTACCTCACTAGTCTAGTTCATCCTCCCTCCTCTTCTTTTTTTTTTATGTATTCTATTTACCCTATAGTATATAATTACTTGACTCTTTTTTAATACTTGATAATAAAGATACACGAATGTTACATATCCATTTTACTGATGGTATGAAACGAACATGTCATTATGCAAAAACAGTGAGGTTTAGTGCGTGCATGGTATGGAATATGACTACTATGGATACTAAAATGGATCATCCATCATATACATCCTTTAAATAGGATCCCTTTTATGAGTTGGTCTTCTTGTTAATTCGAGATTGGAACTCCGTCAAGTACACATTTTAACGAGCCTAATGATTGAGTAATACTACCTGTCCACCACTGAAAATACCTGTTGGTGCAGGAACTCCTGTAGTTGGCAGTATAATTTTTTTTTTCAACAAAGTTTACTAATGATTGTATAATGAAGTTTATTTTTTATTGGTGACAATGATTATACAGAGACAGGAGGGTTGATAAAGTATGTGTATATATGTATAGGGAGAGAAGGTGATAAGAATAATCTAGTTGACTGATGGTGAGAAGAGGGGAATGAAGAGTCTAGTCTAGATGAAGCGCTTTTCCATGAAGCGCTCCAAAGGACTTGAAGGTTCTGACCAACTAGAAAAAAAAAAAGAGAGAGAGAGATTGTAATTTAGTACATGTATCGTTACAAGTAATGAATTACTTACGAAGTAAATCCACGACGTTGTACCCATCGTCCATTGAGCTTTTTGGCGTTTTTAGCATTGTTTCTTGTTCGTTGGCCACGTACTGGTAAGCTCATGGCGTGTCGACGACCCACGTAGTCATTAATGTTACGGTGATGCATGACTTGTTCTCGAATTTGTCGTTTCAAGTCGGTTTCAATCGTCATGCCAGCCAATGTGTTTGTCAAGTTGTTGATTTGTGTTTCGTTTAATTCCGAAATCTTGATATTTTTAGGAATGGCAAGTTGGTCACATAACTTCATGGCGGTAGGTTCACCGATACCATAAAAGTATTGCAAAGCAGTACTATAAACAAAAAGTGTCTAGTACGTTAGTCATGATGAGGGTATTTCCTATTCTTTAAACATGGCTGTATTACCTGACAATCTTGCGATCGGGTAAATTGACACCAAGTAAATGCAACATTGTATTATTAAAAAAAAAATGGGAGGAAAGAGAAATAAAAAAAAAAACTGAATGGGCCCTGGATTGAGGTCGCTGGATGAATCTCAGCCACATTGGAAAAAAGTCAAAAGTCACGAATCTTTTTTCTATTCTCCCCCTTTCTCTTTTTCCATACCTTCTCACCATGTCAAGACCTGAACACATTGCTCCTCCTGAAATCGTATGTTACAACCACTTGTTATTGACGGGGTGGTAAAAAGAAAAAGGACTAACTAATACTTTGGATGCTTTATTTTGAACTAGTTTTATGGAGACGACGAAGCAAGAAAGTACACGGACAAGTAAGTAGTACCAATGAAAAGGGATCGCAGGTAACTAATACTGTATTATTATCAAATAGCTCTCGCATTGCCTCTATTCAGGCAGAAATGGCATACCGTGCTTTAGAACTACTCAACTTACCACCTGGTCCTGCATTCCTTTTGGATATTGGCTGTGGATCTGGTCTCAGTGGTGAAATCCTCGAAGAAGAAGGACATACTTGGGTTGGAATGGATATCTCTCCCTCCATGTTAGGTAAGATATAAGGAAGAAGAGAAAGAAAAAAAAAAGATTCAGTTTTACTTTTTGAATACTAATAATATCTTGATGTGTATATATAGAGGTCGCTTTAGAACGGGAAGTAGAAGGTGATCTTATGCTACAAGATGCAGGACAAGGTGTCGGATATCGTCCCGGTACATTCGATGGTGCAATCAGGTAATATCAAAAAGTCATCTATTACTTGACCAAAGTGACCAACTTTTTCTTTTTGTAGTGTGTCCGTCTTACAATGGCTATGTAATGCAGATAAAACAATCAATCGACCCAAGGCACGACTCCAACGATTCTTCTCGACATTGTATGCATCCCTAAATAAAGGTGCACGGGCTGTGTTTCAGTTTTACCCCGAAAACGACGATCAAATCCAACTGATTACCGATGTGGCCACTCGTTGTGGGTTCGAAGGTGGTTTACTGGTGGATTATCCCAATTCTAAAAAGGCAAAAAAGTACTACCTCTGTCTGTTTGCCGGTCAGCAATCTGGGCTCCGGAACGAAATGCCCAAGGCGCTTGGTGAAGACGGTGAGTTGCATCCTGACGAACAACGATCTATTGCGTATGAAAAACGACGAGCGGTGACTCGTAAACGCCGTACTACCAAGAACCTTAAAGACAAATCATGGATCCAACGCAAGAAGGAAGTGGTGCGGGATAAAGGTGACAAGGTGGTGGCCAGGGATTCTAAATATACTGGTAGAAAACGGAAAACAAGATTCTAATAGGATTCCTTCTTACCCCCCCCTCCATTTGTGCATTAGTTTAGTTAGTTTATTTTCATTGTCATTATTTTATTGTCATATCTCTTCTTCCTAACCCCCCCCTCCCTCCATTCTTTATATCATTATTGTTATCTTTATTAATAAACATATTGTTTTTAATCATCCATCTAACTGTCCCCAATAAAAATACAATACGATGGGTGCTGTATCATTTATGAACGGAGTATGAAATACCACTATCTGTCATCCCCCTTCCTATTACTTTTAGTATAAACTACTCGAGTCGTAAAGGTCTTTATTTCCCTTTGTTCACTTTTTTATTACTATATATTAATAAAGTCATGTTGTCAAGTGTTAGTTTTAAACGTTCTATTTTAGTATGGCGTTAAAGTTAGTGAGTCCATCAGATGGCCTCGAGAGACCGAGAATCCACATCCCAATAATTAGCTACTCTCAGCGGATCCGAAAACTAGAGTTAAAAATATCTTGAAACTCCGATTAGCAAAATATTTGTTCCTTCCCTCCCCCTTTTCTTTTATTTTCCTCTTTCTTCTTTTCTTTTATCTTCTTTATTTCACTTTTAACTCTTGTTACATTTGTTTACGTCGTCCTCTTCTTTGATTGACTAAACCATTCACTTGTTATCATCTTATTGTCACTTTATAACAATAACGTAAGTAAAACTTTTTTAATCTATGCAACACCTCTTTTACTACTGATGAAAGGACTAACCTTTTTGTTTATTGACATATTAATCTACTAGTTAGTGAAAATGGGAAAATCGTCAAAGGCACAAGATGTGGTCGATATTACCCTTTTGGACCCTGTTGATGAAGACACTATTACTTCTACTTTGAAAACACGCTTCGACAATGGCTCCATCTATACCAAAGTAAATGATAGTGTCATCATTGCTGTCAATCCTTACCAAGAACGTCAACAAGAATCTTTACAATATGTTGCCGAATACAAAGATACCTCTGATAATATTGGTGCCTTACCCCCTCATGTTTATCAATTGGGAAATCAAGCTTACTTACACATGCGGCGTACTGGTATCGACCAATCGATTCTCATCAGGTAAATAAAAAGACAAAGAAAATAAACTGGGAAATAAAGAAATACAATACTAACGTTGTCTTTCCTAAAAAAACAAAAAAAAAAAAATGACAGCGGTGAAACTGGATCTGGAAAAACTTTTGTGTGCCGGCAGCTCCTACAACATTTGGTCTCCCTAAGCAGCCACCGAAAAGAAACCAAGTTACACACACAAATCTTAAATGCCCAGGTGGTTTTGGAGGCTTTTGGTCATACAAAGACAGCTTACAGCAACAATGCATCGCGCTATGGCAAATTTATTGAAGTCCAATTCAACGAACGAGGACGGATGATTGGGGCCAAAACACTTAACTATCTCTTGGAAAAACTACGGGTGACTCGCTCATTATCTGGTGAACAAAACTTTCACGTCTTTTACTATCTCTTGGCCGGTGCGACACCTGAAGAACGTCAAGTCTTGCGGTTGGAAGAAAGCAACAGTCAATATAAATATCTCAGCCACACAAGAACACCACCTAGTTCTGCTGAATCTACTGAAAAATATGAAGCACTCAAATTGGCCATGCGCTCTCTTGGATTAGGAAAACGGTATCATGCTCGGATTATGCAATTATTGGCGGCGTTATTACATCTTGGTAATTTACAATTTATGGATGACACGTCGGCTCAAGAAGCTGCCTATGTTAAAAATACTGACATCTTGGATTTGGCGGCGGACTTTTTGGGTGTGGATCCTCGGGCTCTGGAAAATGTATTGACCTACAAGACACAGATGATCAAAAAGGACGTGACAACATTGATCTTGAACTCGGAACAAGCTGGTGAACAACGTGATACTTTGGTGACCGCTCTTTACTCTCTCTTGTTTTCATGGCTGGTGGAACACATCAACATCAAACTCTGTAGCGACACTGTACATAATGTGATTGGTATTCTTGATCTTCCTGGGCCTCAGACACACTATACCCAATCCAACTTTGACAACTTTTGCATCAACTTTGCCAACGAACGTATGCACTACTACACCTTGAAACAACTATTTGAAGTGGATGTAAACGACTACCGTTTGGATGGTTTGGAAATCCCCGAAGTGCCTTACTTTAGCAACGCTGGTTGTATGGCACTCTTGTCTCGTCCTAAACATGGTCTCATCGATATCACCAACAATCACAGCAAATCAACCAGTCGTGCTTATGATGCCAATATGATGGACTCTTTTATAAAGTACAATGGAACCCACGATTCATTTTCCTCTCGAACAGCTGATTCTGACACTCGATTGTTTTCGGTACGACACTTTGATGGCCAAGTGACTTATAATCCCAAAGGATTCGTAGATCGTAACAAGGATGCTATCAGTCCTGACTTTGTCACACTTTTACGTGGTGGAAACGACATGCCTGCTTCTTACAACACCTTCGTCGTCGATCTCTTTGCCTCGAAAAACGTCAGCACCGAATCTCATCCCAAGGAATCAGATGCCATCATGAATGCGCAACAATCCAACAAACCTGGTCGTCTACCTTCCATGCGGCGATCGAAATCAACACGAAGAAGCAAACACATGTCTTCTTCAGCACTGGAGGACAGCAATGATGCGGTGGTGGACGAAAAGGAGCAATCATCCAACAAGAAATTGTCAACAGCTCTGGTACAACTCACTTCTTCACTAGATGACCTCTCGAATATGTTGGATGAAACAATGCCTTGGTTTGTATTCTGTTTACGAACAAATGATGCATCGACTCCTAATCATTTCGACATGCAACGTGTACGGTCTCAAGTACGATCCTATGGTATTGCTCAAATCGTCGCTCGAATGCGGTTGGCCTTTACAAATTCATTTTATCATGATGAATTCTGTGATCGATATAGTCATGCATTACAAGCCGCCGGGGTGGAAACTGATCGATTACCTCGTGCTCAATGTGAAGCTGCTGCTGCTATTTTTGGATGGCTCAGTTCCCAAGTATCTATTGGCAATGCAAAGGTAGAATACACACACACACAAAAAAAAAAGTAAACTACATGTACTCATTCATTTTTTTTTTTTATCTATCCTTTCTATATAGATCTTCCTCAGTGAAGCTACTTGGCGACATTTAGAAGATGGACTTCGATCGGTTGAAAAGGAAGAGCAACGAAAACAAAAAGAGGAAAAACGAATACAAGACAACACGGGTGTTTTGATGGCAGGTGGTGCGGCAATGGGACTCAGTCGTCAACCAAGTGCAGATGCATTATCCACGGTATCCTATGAATCAGGCACCGGTCTACTGGGTGGTGGTGGTGGGGGACAATCAGAATATTCGGATCGACATGCCTTGGCAGCGAATGCTGCTGCTGCTGGCTTACCTGCTCCTCGGATGGGTGGTGGTGGAATGGAATCTGTATACTCTGATGACCAACGATCCTTCCTCTCTGACGACGAATACAACAATCGCGGTGGTCATGGTGGCGGACGATCACAATACCCTTACTATGACAATGGATCACAATTCGGTGGGTCGGAAGGATTCACAGCAAGCGAAGTCGGCAACATGGAAATGAAACAGATGCTCCCTCCTGGCGGCGCGGCAACCGAAGTAGAAGAACCCGAACAAGAAAAACTATCTGGGGTACGGCGACACTGGATCAACTTTGTATGGTTTATGACGTGGTGGATTCCTTCAAAGTTTTTGTTGTGGTGTGGACGAATGAAACGATCGGATGTACGACTTGCTTGGCGTGAAAAGGTGACCTTGGTGATGTTGATTGTATTGTTATCTGGTGCTATGATTTGGTTTTTGGTCTTCTTTGGCTCTCTGGTCTGCCCTCATCAAGATGTCTTTTCAATGAACGAATTGCAAGAACATAGCGACAAAGATAATGCCTATGTCACTATTCGTGGTGAAGTGTTTGATCTCACTAAATTCGCTCCTCATCATTGGGCCTCTGATGTGATTCCTGCTGCTTCGGTTTTATCGTATGGCGGTACGGATGCCACCAATCTCTTCCCTGTCCAAGTGTCGGCACTATGCGAAGGTGTAAACGGCCAAGTCTCGGATTATGTCAACTTTGATTACAACATGAACCTCACCGACAAGAATGCCAAATACCACGATTTCCGAATCTCCAATGCTGATTATCGTCCTCAATGGTATTACCAGCAAATGATGTATCTGCGGAAAAACTACAAGCTGGGCACAATGGGATACACACCTGACGATGTGAACAAACAAGCGACCACGTCGGTGACAGTCAATGGCATCAGCACTCCTCGTACATGGGCCATCCTTAACGGTAGCGTATACGATGTCACCTCGTATGTCCTGGGTGGAAGAACAACGGTGGCGCCTCATGGTGGAACTGCTCCGGGAAATGTCGATACCAATTTCATGTCCGACACTGTGATCAACCTCTTCCGTCAAAATGCTGGTCAAGATATCTCATCGAAATGGAACGAAATGAATCTCGACGATGCCACCAAACTGCGCCAATCGGTTTGTTTACGGAATCTCTTTTATATGGGCACCATGGATGAACGCAACTCACCCAAATGTATCTTTGCCGAATACCTTTTATTGATTGTCACCATCTTCCTTTGCGCAGTTATTGTCTTTAAATTCTTGGCCGCCCTTCAATTTGGCACAACGCGTGATCCTGAAAACCATGACAAGTTTGTGATCTGTCAGGTCCCTTGTTATACCGAAGACGAAGAATCCTTGCGTAAGACGATCGACTCGATTTCGGTGCTAAAGTATGACGACAAGCGCAAACTTTTGTTTATTATTTGTGATGGTATGATTGTGGGTGGTGGGAATGATAAGCCGACGCCTCGGATCGTTTTGGATATTCTTGGTGTTGACGCTAATGTCGATCCCGAACCCTTGTCGTTCTTCTCGGTGGGTGAAGGTCAAAAGCAACACAATATGGCCAAGATCTACTCTGGATTGTATGAATGTCATGGTCACGTCGTCCCTTATATTGTTTGTGTCAAGGTGGGCAAGCCCAGTGAACGTCAAAAACCTGGTAATCGTGGTAAACGTGATTCTCAATTAGTCCTTATGCGCTTTTTGAACAAGGTCCACTTTGACTCTCCTATGACTCCCATGGAACTGGAAATGTATCATCAAATCAAGAATGTCATTGGTGTCAACCCGTCTTTTTACGAATTCGTACTCATGGTCGATGCTGATACTGAAGTCATGCCGGATGGGTTAAATCGAATGGTGTCCGTGTTGGTCCATGACAGCAAGATCATTGGTCTTTGTGGTGAAACTCTCTTGTCGAACGAAAAGGACACATGGGTGACAATGATCCAGGTGTACGAATACTTTATCTCTCATTACTTGATCAAGGCATTTGAATCTCTGTTTGGTACTGTCACATGTTTACCCGGTTGTTTCACCATCTACCGAGTGCGTACCCCACAAAAGAACCAACCTCTCCTTATCGCCAACCAAGTGATCGAGGATTACCAGATCAACAAGGTGGACACTCTGCACAAGAAGAATTTGCTCTTCCTCGGCGAAGATCGATACTTGACCACACTAATTCTCAAGCATTTCCCGAAATTCAAGACCAAGTTTACCCCTGATGCAAAATGTCGAACTAATGCAGTATGTATAATCCATACAAAAAAGAAAAAAAAAATGACAACCCAATTGATAAACTCATCTTCTTTTTTTTTTTTTTCTCCTTTTTAGCCCGATCAATGGTCTGTGTTGATATCTCAACGTCGTCGATGGATCAACTCTACGATTCACAATCTTGGTGAACTAGTCTTCTTACCCCAACTCTGTGGTTTCTGCTGTTTCTCTATGCGGTTTGTGGTCATGTTGGATCTGATCAGTACATTGGTCCAACCTGCCATTGTCGGGTACCTTGTCTACTTGATCTACTCTTTGGCCACCTGGAAAGGCGCGATTCCGTTCATCTCCATCCTGACGATTGCTGGTGTCTACGGTTTACAAGCCTTGATCTTTATTCTCCATCGTAAATGGGAATATATCATCTGGATGTTGGTCTCGATCCTCGCCATCCCGGTCTTCTCCTTTTGGATTCCATTATACTCTTACTGGCACTTTGACGATTTCTCATGGGGTAACACGCGTGTGGTGCTCGGTGACAAGGGTAAAAAATTGGTGGTGGTGGATGAAGGCAAATTCGATCCGAAATCGATTCCGACAATGACATGGTCTGAATATGAAGAAGGGTTGTATCTGGACGACTGGCAAAACAACAATGATGATAACATGTCGGTAGGATCAAAGGGCACGACACGAACTGGGTTTACACAAGGTAGTTATTATAGTTATGGAGCGAATAGTCAGCGTGGAACAATGGCACCTGGACAATACGCTACTTCGAATCAACCTTACATGGGATCTCCTTCGGTTTACAACATGTCAAGTACCCAGTCTCATTATGGCGGTACTCCTTCGTTTTATGGTGGGCCAACTGGTGGTGGGGCTCCATCGTTTATGATGCCTGGTAGTCACATGTCATACATGAGTGGAATGAATATGGCTGGTATGGCTCCAATGGGTACTGCAACTGCTCCTCCTTATCGACCACAATCACCCTTCAACAATCCTCCACCTCCACAATAGATTTGCTATTATTACTTTTTTTATATTACTTGTTTATCATACTTTTCTCCCTTTTTATACAATATTCTATTTTACTTTTTTTTTTTTTTTATCATTCGTATTTATTCATTCATTTGGTTTTGTTACAGTAGCTTTTTACCCCTTCTTTTTTTTTACGTCCATTACATAAATAAACGTATATATATATTGTCAATAGATTTATTTACAATAAAAATCAATCATTGTTTTATATATGCATGTATCTTATATTGGTGTTACAGGGAATGTAGAAGACGGGCGAGATTTAAATATGTATTTTCGTTAGTCACACCATCATTGTGTTTGATCTGAACGCTTTTTGCCTAGCAAAACTGGTTCGAAATGCAAAAAAGAGCGATAAACTCACACTATGGCTACTTTATTTATTAGCATCGGTTGGTATATGAAATGAGTATTGGTATTTTTGTATTTTCAAGCAGGGATCAAGTTCATGACAGGTCTGGCCTGCAGGGACGGTCGGGATCGGAGTATAAATAATGTTGAAGATCATGCAAAAGTAACATGTTCTTGACCTGAACGGTAAATAAAACCTACCGTCCTTACAAAACAATCAAAGAAGAAGACAAGATTGATGATAATGGTATGCTATGTTTTTATTTTATTAATTAATTGAGATTATAAAATCTACAGCTAGGGGAGTGGGGGGTAAGCTATAACTAAAAGGGTTCGTTAAACTAGTGACTAAAATTTATACTAGATAGTGGATTAAAGTAATATATACACAAAAAGTAAGATTAAAAGAGTAAGATCAATAAGAGTCATTATTTTCATGGAGCGCCGAAGTCAAGTTTGTTTGTAGTAATTCACTAGGATTCATGGTATCTTGCATTGGGACATTTCCAGGGAGGGAATTTCGTAAAAGAGAAGAAGAGGATCCAAAATGCAAACGATGATCCACCGAAGTCGGTGATACCATTTCTGCTGAAGTCGATGGTGGTGTATAAAAAAGGCCATGATGATGTTCTTGTTTATCTTGTTCTTCTTGTTGATCTATTTGTTGCTGTTGTTGTGATATTGAATCGATCGTTAATAATAAAGAAGGAGAGGACCCACGATATTTCTGCCGAGTGCCTCTGCCCATGGTGTGATTGCTCTGTGAAGCATAGACCCGCATTTCCCTAGCATATCGAGCCTTATCCGCCGTGGCTTTTGTCATCCAAGGTAATCGTTCCTTTTCGGCCATTGCATGCCATCGATTTGCACATAGTTTACTGATTTGTCCTACGGTTGATCCAGGATAAGAGTTTCGAGTTTCAGGTCGTACTTCAGTCAGAAACCACATGTACGCTGATAACGGATGTTTTGGCGCTCCTGGGCTTCTGTCCTTTTTCTGTTTTCGTTTGGGTCGCTTTCGTTGTGGTGCCGGTGGTTGATAAGAGGATTCTTCTCGTGGTATGGTATAGGCAGATGATCCATTGTTTCCAAACAGTACATTGGTTTCGAGTACAGAAGAAATACCGTTGATTGAATTAGTATCCGATGTATTGATGATGGTGGATGAAGAGGTGGTTATCATTGCTGTGGTTGATGATAGGGTTGTAGTTTCCGTGGTTGGTAATGGTGAAGATGCCGTCGTCATCACTTGAGAGAGAGCTTGTTCTCTTGAATCCGCCTTTTTCTTCTCTACCTTTTGATAGTGTCCAGCTTCAGTCAGTTCGGCTTTTGATCGTCGTATATACATTGCATTTGGATGAAGTGCTTGTTGACTTTCCTTGATCTTGTTGGCATGAATAACATATAGGTGTTTCTTTTCCTTTAAATGAAAAAAAAAAAAAAAAAGAGATTATCAAGAGTGAGTGACTATACGGACCCTATCTAGCTTTTGTCTACTTACTTGACTGAGTGTTCGCCATCTGTCACCAATTTCTTTGCTGATTTCACTGACTGTCCAAGTTGGATTATCGATCTTTAGCCGTTTCCGCATTTCTTTGTTGAAGAGTAAAAAGGCATTGGGTGGTCGTGTCACTCGAGTTCTGGTGGGTGTCGCTTTTTTTGGTGGCGAAGAAGATGGAGAGAGAATGTTATCTAGTGGAATACCTTCGTGAGAGGGCAATGATGGTTCCTGTTGCTGTTCTTGTTGCTGTGGTTGGATGCAAGCTTGTGGTAAAAGTTGTTGTTTCCTGGTCGTTTCTTTTGTCGTATCGACTGATGGTTGGTGCAAGTGATTAGGTGGAATAGACGATGGTAACAAGGAAAAGGTGGAGTAAGTTGAAGGAAGTCCTTGGAAAGATGTATCTTGTTGGTGAATAACATGTAAGGAAGTTTGTTGGGTAAAATCAGGATAAGTCAGGTTAAAGTGAAGATTATCAGCGAGGTTATCTACAGTAACAACAATGATACGTTAGATAAAAATTAAAAAAATTAAAAAAGTCTTTTTCTTGTTGTCTTTACTTGCCCATATTTCTATTTTCATAAGTGGGTCAACTTTGTTGATATAAAGAAGGTACGAGGGACAGCGTTGGTGATAGTCAAGAAGAATGAAAGAAGTTTGAACTGAGAAAGGTAAAAATAAAAATAAAGGGATTTTGCTGACGAGTGAAACCTTGAGCTGGTAGATTCAAATTCCGATATTCAACATTTTACCACTGGGCGTTGATCCCATTCTTCCTTTGTCAAAGACGAGAAAATCATCCTTACTACTCAATGGTACTACCCCAACTTGACATCCTCATGACAAGACTGTATTGTTGATACAAGTGAGCTTAAAGACTACCTTCATGGAAGTCGGTTACACAGAAATGCCAATCCTTTATCAGTCGCTTTCGGCTCAAAATCCCCTTTTTCGGTTGATGCTGAATCCCTTTTGGTACTTTTTGTTAAAAAATCCTGTCTGGTTGTCATTTTGGCTATAGTAAGAGGAACAAGGACTGGTAAAATCAGTAGAAGGGAATTGGTTATATATATTTATTTATTTACATAGCCACATGGTAACATTTTAGTAGATCGACTTGACTGCAACATTTAAATCAATTAACCCCTCTGAAACCATTTTCTACTGCTACTTTAGTCATAGACTTTTAGAAAAAAGCATTACCATTTAAAATATATTCTTATTTGTTTTATGACTGATTAATAAAAACCCCAACAACATTACATCACCTTTATACTCCACATATCGTCCAATTCATGCGCATCTCAAAAAAATAAATAAAAAAGGTTCACAGGGCAATTATAAGTATACTGGAAACAAGCCGATTTCCTTTCTTTTTCTCTTATCTTCCGCTTCTCCTAAATCCTTTTTGGGATTCCAAAATAAACCACACATTCATCTTGTATATTTTATACATTTATACATGGCTTCTACCATTTTATTGTTATCGTCTTTCTTTTCAAGGTATGTATATGATATAAAGAAGGATGGGATGGTTGTGGCGGACAAAGATAAACTCCGCCTTCGTATAAATTTAAAGGCGGCGGGATTTTTTGATTTCTTTCTTTGCTCTTTTGATTTTGATTTTTTTACAAACAGATTCATATCAAATTATTTTGACACCAAACCAACTCGCCTATACAGTCTACAACGTAAAGGTGAACAGCTTATACAACAGGGTCAATATGATGTTGCGTATAGACTATTTGTTGGTTTGCACGGTCTACTACAACAATTAGACTCACACCAGTCTCAACAGTGGCTTCAAGATCAGCAACTTTACATACACTATCAAGTGAAATGTCTACTTAAATTGGGTAAATATCAACAGGCGTTGGATCTCTGCAACTTCATTGCAAAAAGCTATTCTTCTTCGACCTGGTATCTTATAGCGGCAGATATCTATACTCAACAAAATCAATTCGACTTTGCTTTAATTATGGTGCAACGAAGTGCGACTCTACTTTTACCTGACAAGCTGGACTCTCAGTGGAATGACGTATTCTTGAAAGAAAGGATTCTCTATGAAGGCATTCAACAACAAACAACGATACTTCTTTGTGGTGATGATGGTGATGATAACATCAATACAGCTAATCCAACATCTTTTTCCTTGGAGAAGGTGGACCTGGTCAAATACTTGCCTTATGATCTTGTATGCTCCATCTTTTTGCAATTGCCATTGAAGGACTTTTTAAACTGCATCAGAGTCAGCTGTACCTGGCGTAACTTGATCCTATCGACCCCCATGTTTTGGCAACACCTCAGGCTTTGTGACGATCCTCGCCCTCCACCAAATCATATCATCAACTTATACCTGTCTCATTTACAAGGTGCTCCTCTTTTGTCTTTGTGTATACACAACGTACAGGATGCTGAAACACTGTGGACAAAGCTCTGTCAAACCAACTGCAAACAATTGTATGAACTCGGTAAGAAGGCGGATGTAGACTTGATTGTATAATATACTCACCTCTTTATATATAGACTGTTCCACTTTACAGGGTCTCACCAAAGAATCCTGGTTTTTTTTTCGCCAAACCATTATCTCTGCGGGAAAGACACTCAGAATATTACGACTGGGGTCATGCAACTTTAAACTGGATGAAATCATTGATCTTATATCGGAAACATGTACGAGGTTAGAAGTTTTTGATCTGAACAATTGCTTTGCGACCAATGTTGATTCAACAACAACATCTCTTGGATATCATGACGGTGAATCGTTACAGCAACTGGAGCATTTTGGTGGACTCTTTTCGGAAACAGATATGAAACACATGGCTTCTCTTCCTTCTCTTCCTCTTTGTTGCCTCCGCTTGTCTCGAATTCATGGTTTAACGGCGATCCACCTCGCAGCAATCCTTTTAAGGTGTCCTTATTTGATCGAGCTAACATTGGAAAACTCTTTGGTCAACATCACTCCTGTGATCAACATACTTCGTTATTCTTGCCCTCGTCTGGAACAACTCCATTACCATCGAAGCGACTTTAGCAAGCTTCCTGTCACCGAACCATCATCACCTTATCGTACAGCAACTATATTACCAGATCGGCAACAACGGTGGCATCGCCCACCACTCTCATTTGCAATGACAACAGGAACGGTATCAGTAGCAACACATTCGAATCACAACTCGTCAGGTGGCGGCAATACCAATTATCATACCACAGAATCACACAGGAACAATCATCATCGATCTTTATGGAAACAACTCTCGCTCAAGCAAACAAGATCACTGACGGATGATTTTTTACACTTTATACTTGAGGGCTCCTTTCAAAAAGTGGAGCGACTCGACTTGACAGGCAACACACAACTCACAGACAATTGTATATTCAACATGATCCAGCAACCACAAAACAAGTCGTGCACCGCTTTACCAAACTTGGTGGAATGTAGTTTCGCAAACTGCGCAAACATCACCGAACTCGGACTCTGCTTATTCATTGAACACACACCACAGCTTCGACAATTGGATTTATCAGGACTGTCAGGGGTAACGGATGTGGTACTTTCATCTCTGGCTCTTCATTGTCCGCTCTTGTCAAAACTTTATCTTTGTCGCTGCCGCTCCATCACCGACGCTGGGATTCGATGCTTTATTGATAACATACGACCATGCGACAAGGCACCCAAGGTACGACGAATACTTCAAGAACTCGATCTGACGAAAACGAATATATCTGTGGATTGCTTGGCATATGTAATGTGTCATACTCAACAAAATGGTATATAGATTCTTTAGTTTAGACCTCCCCCCTTTAACACATGTAGATTAGTCAAGTACCTTAAATACTGGTTTTAAATAAAGCAAAATATAAACAAACAAAAAAAGTGTACATGTCATTAATAACCTGTAGATTGAAACACTTGCAAAGCCGCTCTGATATGTCACGTGATTTAAAATCACGTGATTGAAAGTACTTTATATAGCATTTAAAAGCAAAATTTCGTCGGAGCATCAATAGTTTAAGGGTAGAATATTAGCCTTCCAAGCTGATGGCCAGGGTTCGAGTCCCTGTTGATGCATAAAACTTTTGCCGGGATTTGAAAAACATAGGGGTTTAAATTTTGTCGGAGATAAAAAGTGATTTTCTCTGGAAAAATAGATATCAATCTGGAAATTTCTTTTTGTCTCTTTCTTCTTTCTCTCTCGTGTTACGGCTAAATGTGTATGGATTTAGGTAACGTGGGTGTGTTTTTGTGGTTTTTGTGTTTTTATATGAGTGTTGTAGATATGTTATTATCTTTAGATAATGTAAATTTGCGTTTATAGAGTCCAAATAGGAAATTCAGGAACCAGTCAAAGTGTGCTTGGTTCGGAGGTTAAATTGATTTTCTTTTCTCTCTTGTAGAGATGGATTGATTCAAGTAGATCGTTTGAGTTTAAAAAGTAGTGAGCACCAGAATATTTGTGGTTAATATTCAACCTTTGAAGTAAAATAATAAAAATAAAATAAAGTCAAGACTTATAGTCTGAAGTAATAAAATAAAGGACTTCTATATCAATGATAGAGTCAAAAACAAATCAAGTTTCTATATAGATGATAGAAACAAGGTAAAATAAGACAGTAGTTTTGGTGGATCAAAGTCCTTTGTACTGAATTTTATATAAAAGGGTTGAGTAAATAATATATTATACTTATAAACTAAAGAAGAATAAATTGTGGGGAAAGATGGGGTATTTATACTAAATTATGAAATAAGGGGTAATTATATGTAAGGGGGCGGTCATGGCGGTGAGTACGGTAGAAAATGTGAAGACAGTAAGTGCGGCAAAAAAAATTATGAGAAGCGCCAAAGATGGCTTGCAGGAAATCGTCCATGTTAGGCCCGAAATATCGTGCCTCAGGCTCAACATATGTCTTGTATTATTAAAGTAGTGAGCACTGAAATCTTTTTGAGTTAGACTCAACCAGTTGAACGTTCTTGTTAAACGAATAGGTTAAAGAGAAAGCGGGATTTGAAATAAAAAATGGATCTTGCAAAGACAAAGTTACACTTGTCGAGTAACTTGATAGACAAAGTAGTTAATAAAGAAAAATTCTTGATATCGGTTTTATGCCAAGCTTTTTATTGATTGAGAAACTTGTTAAGATAAAACTGAATAACTTTCTGGGGGGTATGGATTGAGAGGGAGTCTTTATACTAATTTTAAAATAAGATTAATGATATAGAATGAGTGACGCCATTGATCCACATTGATATAAAATAAATAAGATCCTCGGTTCACATTGGTAACAAATAGATTGATTCACATTAGTAAGTCATTATGATAAAAACGATATGTATATGTAGCTGTTTATTTATATAGTGGTGCCGGTCTTTGAAAGTCCCCAATTAATGATTTCGTCAAGATTAAACAAATGGGTCAAGTTCACTTCTGTCACAACGCTTCTTCTTTTTTGACACTATGTATGTTTGGACTTAGCTCTACTAAAGTACTAATATCGAATAATCAACTGAAATAATAATGTCCCATTAATAGATAGATGTACTTTTCTGTAAACCAGTTGGAATTTGTGCTCAATACAGCTTTGATCATTTGTGTGGCTAAAGCAAAAAAACGGCCACACACAGATTGGACGCTTACTCTACTTATGGATTCTAGAGATTCATTACTTTGACTGAACATACAAAGCTTCAAGCAGTTTGATTGTCCTGCTGGTATTATACACCAAACCTTATGATTTTCCCCTGAGAATGGGATCGACTACATAGGCATGTGGTTCCAAACCATCATCAGAGAGAATAACTTTCTGGATACCCGAGAACTATTACACCATCATAATAATCGATGGGAATATAATCTTAATCAGTCTATTTCTTACCCCACACTTTAATTTTGTGTTTAGGTAAGAGATGGAAGGGATAAAGACGATTCGTGCGGATTATTGTTGGCATCATGCACGAATCGTGTCACCAGTAACATTAAAACACCGATCGCTTTTCTTGATTTCTTTTTTCTCACACGGGGCATTCTTTTCTTCTCACTCTCTTTGTCTTAAAAAAAGCCCCCCCCCCTTCTCAACAAAATGATTGCCAGCATTCATCTCTACTATAATTGTATCGTCTCATGCATCACAAATCTACTTCTTCACAACTGACAACTGAACAAAACTGGAAATCAACGGTACTACCAGTCAAGATTGACATTAATAAAGCCATCGATGCTTCTACTTTGTCTGACCTTCCTCTTCCAACACCACCCTTCAAATCATCTATTGAAAAAGCACTTGTTACAAAAATACACTGGCATGTACTTCCTTTTGTCTTTGGTTGCGTCTTTATTCAATGTAAATACATTCACATGAACGTACACCCACTTGATGCATACTAAACCCCCTTTTTTACCACTCTTCGATGCTTGTAATAGATGCTGATAAGGCTGTTCTTAGCGCGGCTGCAGTACTTGGTATGTTGGAAGACTGCGACATTAATCCAACACAATACAGTATCCTGGGATCTGTCTTTTATATCGGCTTCATTCTGTTTCAAATGCCCAACAACTACTTTATACAACGTGTGCCAAGTATCAGCAAGTATCTCGGAACCTTGCTAACTATTTGGGGAGTTGTATTGGCACTCACTTCACAAGCAAAAACATTTACTACCTTGGCAATCTTGCGTGTTTTACTTGGACTCTTTGAAGCAGCAACGTAGGTACTCATCACATATATAAAATGATTTGATTAATATTACTTCTAGTTATCCCTGCCTTTTAATCATTGTGAACACAATGTACCGTCGTGAAGAACAGCCAAGATGTTTTGGATTCCTTTGGATGTCGAATGGATTTGGTGTGATTTTTGCGAATCTGTTATCTTATGGTATCGCTCATATGGACATGGCAAGAAACATCCGAGCATGGCAATGGTAAGAGAGAATGATGGGATCATCTACGGATTAACGGATGCAAAACTCTCATGTTTTTGATCTTGTGTATTTAGGAACTTTATTATTCTCGGTGCTTTGACGGTATTACTAGGTATACTGGTCTTCTTCTTCTTGCCTGATCAACCTCATTCCCATCTATTCCGACTGACACCCGAAGAAAAAGAAATCATGGATGATCGGACACAAGACAATGCTGTGGTCAGACAAAGAAAGGTGAACCATGCTCATTACTGGGAAGCTGTAAAAGAACTTCAATTCTGGGTCCTTTGTTTAACGGCACTTTGTATTCATCTACCAAATGGTGGTTTGGTAGTTTTTGGAAATCCATTTGTAAAGTCATTGGGATTTTCAGTAAGTTTGTCAACAAAAGAATTTATGTTTTGATGATACTAATACAGTATTCCCTTGATCATACGTTTATAGTCTCTCAATGCCATCCTGCTTCAACTACCAGTCGGTACAGTGGTGACCCTTTATGTAGCTCTTGTCATTCTACTGGAACATAAAACAAAACAACTTGTATGGACTGGTTGCGTAACCTCAGTGATCTCCATGTTTGGGTGTCTTCTTTTGGCGGTATTACCTCATCAACCAATCAAACTATTTGCCTACTATCTCAGTTGGGCATTCAACGGAAGTTACGCCATGCTACTCACTATTGTTGGCAGTAATGTGAAAGGGTACTCGAAGAAAATCTTTTATAATGGCGGAATCATGATTTTTTACACCATTGGTAACTTTGTCGGTCCTTTAATGATGGTGTCTGACGAAGCCCCTTCCTACCGAAGCGGAATGATTGGCTTTACCGTGGCTATGCTAATGGTTATACTTACTCTTAATGTGTCACGGCTATGGATGGCTAGGCGGAACGAACAGCGAATGGACAATCATGGTCATACAGATGCTTATTTGGATCAATCGGATACTCAAGATCAAAACTTTAGATATAGACTTTGAATTATACCTGGAGGAGGGCAGCCCCTCCTCTCTCTCTCTCTTTTTTTTTTTACTACTTAACTTATAGTCTCTTGTTAAATAAATAAACCAAGAAACAAAGGAATTACTTACTGGATTAGTTGGTATTTGGGGGCGTAGAGTTGAGGGTTCGCGTTTTATTTGATACATGATTGAATCATGGCAAAGACTTTGGATATATTTTTTTTTTAAAAACTTGAAATGCTCGTCGTGTAGACTAGCTCTGACCGTGAAAGGAAATTTGCCGAGTGGGGAAATTCATGCAGAACCGGGGTTTAAATATAAATCCCCACGTTGGCTCGGGCCGTGAGCACCCTGGATTCGTACCCCTAAGCCAAATGAAAAAGTCGGGATTCCAATAGCAATTCTGACAAGTCATTTTGCATAATCAGAATCTCTACAAGCATTAAAAGGAAAAGACAGTTTTGGTAATCAATCATGACATATAAAAATTATCAAATAGTATGTTAACAGTAATATTTTATTACTAGAAAGACATAAATAGGTCTAATATGTAAATATAAGGGGGGAAAGGTATCTACTACTAAATTACAATGTATCCTAGGTGTGTTAGACGGGTATTACTTTAGAGTTCGAGTTGTCTAATGGTGGTTTCCGATAATAGATACAGTAAATCAAAGTAAACAAGAGAATGATCCAACCCCACCCACCAACAATGATACAAAGGACCGTGACTGGACCGAGACTTTGTGCCGCATTAGTATCACTGAGAATCGCAACCAGTACAGAAGTCCATAGGATACAAGAGAAGGATGCTGTTCGGAAAAAATTTATCTAAGTAAAAAGAGATGATGAGACTTCTCTATCTATCTGTATGTATATGTATATATATTCACCTTGTCCACATAGCATGGTTTGGTTTTGATGTTGTAACAGATCATTGTCAGTAAAATAATGATGGAGAGGATAGCCCGCATTCGATTCTTGTTTGTAGTTGATTCCACCAGAAGAAAAACAATCGCAAGCAGTAAACCTAGTATTGTAATCCAAGTTGATTAGTCATAGTCACCCTATAATATTGTCTCTTACCCATATTTTTGATAAAGGCCACACTGATGGATTTGAATGCAATTTCATTCAATACAGGTATTCGTTCATAACTTGTTAGGAACATCGTCATTAGAAAGTAGGCGATGATGTATCCAAAGAGTGATAGCCAAAGATATAGTTGTTGCGAAATGTTTGGTGCATGACATCGTAAAGTTTCGGCATAATCGTTTGTGGGTACATTTAGTGATTGACAGGCCGCAGAGCTAACAAAGGTCGTCTACAAATACAATTAGATTGACAAGTATATTTATATGTTTACTTACCAATACAGGTATATACAATAATGTCTATTTACAATATAAAATCAAGTTCCTTTCAGTATTCAATTCATTGTGTTTCTTTTTCTTTTTTTTTTCGGGAAGTACTTACAGCAACAGAAATACACCACCGCACCCAACGATTCGGGATCTTGTAAGGATGATAAAGATTGACACTATGGACAAGTAATGCCACCAAGAGACTAATGATCGTCACCACAAAAGCCGACCATACTGTATAAGTGTACCAAACAGGCGTCCGCATATCCGGCATCAGACCTCCTGCATTCAATACCAAGGAAGTAAACCGAGCAAAATGATTGGAAGAAGACACTGTTGTCGTTGTATCAAAAGAATTCACCGTGATCAAGTCGCGCAAAGGGAAGGTCAAGAGTTGGAAGAATTCGATAATTAAAATGGCGATTTGCACCCAGTTGGACCAGATGGAAGTATCCCAATCGTCGAACTGTGTCTTGTAAATGGCGTTCATGTGAGCATCGTTTTCCCCAAACAGTTGTTTTCTTTCGCGGTAGTAGAATCGTTGACGGGTGATGAGGAAGAGATTGATACAGAGCACAAATACAAAGAGTCCAGCTTGTAATGTGGTCGAAGTCGAACTGGTGATGTTTGGATTACTGACAGTGGCTACCAGTAGAATGAGTGAAGTAACAATACCTAGTAGGAAGAGAAGAGAGAAGGAATGATGGAATCGATGAGCCCATACTTTGTAATGTTCTCTTGATATGAGTACTGGTTGAGGGTGGTGCTGAACATGGGAGGATAAACTGGGGTGATGTAAAGGTGCTTGCTTTTTGGTCGAAGTAGTAGTAGTAGTAGTAGTAGTTGCTGTTGTATTTGTTGTTATTCCTGTCGTATTAAACGGAGTGGTGGAGTAATGTTGAAAAGAGGAGTAAGTGGAAGAAGAGGTGGAGAAAAAATATCCTTTCCAGACCACGACTAAGAGACCCCCGATCGGGATTTTAAATGCCGCCTTGACTTGATCCTTCAAATTCTCGACCAGTTGATCGACTTCTTTCTGTCTCTCCAATTCATCTTCATGCCTTTGTTGTGGGGATACTTTGTGCCACTCTGTATACCAAAAGTAAAATACAAATGATAGTAACAATAGAAAGATGATGGAAAAAAACAGAATGATGGAAACCAGATCATTCGGTGCAAAGTCAGAATTTCCTGTATACTGCTGTTGGTAGGATGCATAACCAATGGATGAATTACTGGGCATGGTATAATTGGAAATATTCCCGTTGTTAAGTGTCGATCAAAAAATCCGCTTTCGTGGTGGGTGAGATATCCTGAAGGGTAGTGAAGGACAGGGATGGAGATAATACTATTTATGTTTGTGCAAATGACTTTTCTTTCTTTCTTTTTACTTGATGTTAAAACAAGGAAAAAAAAAGAAGGGAAGGAAGAAGAAAAGTATCCTAGATATAATTGCAACGTTATTTCCTTTTTGGGATGCTTGTTTTCACAAAATGTAAACAATGAAGACACACTCACACGCTCCACTTTCACCATGTATGTGATTCGTTTGTACCACTTCATCAGACTGTGATAGGTTGAGAAAGAACAATAAACATACTGTATGATATCAATGTCAAAATCCGCCCACAGGGTTCCTTGGCTTGAAGTAATCGCGTTGAGGCGGGATTTGAATCCGGCCCCTCATTGAAGGCGTGGTTCATTTTTTTTTTTTCTCTTTTTTGTTTGCTACACCATCCAACACAAGATCTCCTTTAGCATTTATATCAACACCTGCAATAACATCTAGTGGATCGGGGACCATGCATCAATATAAGCGTCAAAGAAATGAATACAATTCCAATAATAATCGTGACCGATTAACAAGAGACGTCCTTGCTCGTCAAAACAATCCAAATGCCAGAAATGAGGTGACAACATTGCCTATTGAATTACCAGTCGTCCCAACTGTCACTCCCGAACAAATGTATTCTAATTTTGAAGAATGGATCAAGATGGCCACTGACAACGTAAGTTTATAAAAGACAAACATATATATATATATATGACTCACTGATATATTTTAAACAATCTATAGAAAATTAATGCGAAGAATAGCTGGAACTTTGCACTGATTGATTACTTTCACGAAATGACTTTTATCCGTGAAGGTGATTCTATCAACTTTCAGCGTGCATCTTGTACTTTGGATGGCTGTGTCAAGATTTATACCTCTCGCGTGGACTCGGTGGCTTCTGAAACTGGGAAACTACTTACTGGTCTGGCTAATCACTCTAGTAAGTGTCTTTATATCATAAATTCTATACGATACTGATAACTTGTTTTCTATAACTAGGGGACGGTGCCGAAGGTGGTGATCTAGATGGGGAAGAAGGTGTAACAGAACGTAGAGTACGACGACGGGTAAGTGAGAGGAAAAAAAAAGATAGTATGATACATGTGAACTAATAACGTTAATTCATCAGGCACATCGATCAGAAGCGACTCTACTCAAGGATTTCTCAAGTTTGGTACTCAAAAAGCTAGATGTTGATTTTGCTGTGGATCCTCTTTTTAAGAAAACCTCTGCCGATTTTGACGAAGGTGGAGCTCGTGGTCTATTACTGAATCATCTAAACTTGGATCAAGATTGTAAAATCATTTTTGATTCTTCCGATGCCCGACCTGAAGACGATGACGATGGTGATGCTGACATTAGTCACACTGTATTACAACCACTATCAATCAAAGACAACAACATTCCCAATAACACGACTCATTCTACAAGCGACAATGAAGATATATCTGATACTGAAAATAATGACACTATGGATATCGACAAGGAAAGAGATCTATTCAATAATCAAGTTGCTATGGGGAGTCAACTTATCACAATGGATGATCCGGGTGAACAGGTGTTTTTGTCTCAAGATTCTATTGATATCTCAAGTCTTAAAGGTAAATTAATAAAACAAACAAAGAAAAACAAAAAGGGGGTGGTGGTGATGACTAACAAGTAGTGCTACTTTTAATTCTGGTAGCAAAAATGCGTATGGATACCTCTTTTAGTGACCTCCAAATATGCCCAACATTGAACGGCGTCAACTTTTTCACGGACGATGTTATATTTATACCTGGTTTGGACGATAACGACAGGGCCATGGATGATGCGAATGATAATATGAATGATGATCAAGATATCCATCCCATGGATGACTTTGGATTCGACGGGTTTGACTATGGTGATGATAATGCTTTTGATAACAATGACCAAGAACTTATGGATCCATTTGCTGATGGTGACGACAATGAACGTGAAGGGACCTCAGAAGGAGATAACAACAACATAGAAATTGATCTTACCACGGCCATCTCAAGTAATCAAGAAAACGAACTACTTAGTTATTTTGACACCACTTTATCGAAAAACTGGGCGGGACCTGAACATTGGAAATTACGAAAGCCAAAGACTAGTAAGTAAAAGAAATATGTGATAGACTATGAATTGACACTTTTATTATTATTTAGAGAAACATCCGGATGAAACCTCGACCTCCGAACCAACACCAAAGAAAGCAGCATCTCGTGTCACTTTTACTATTGACTTTTTGGAAGGTGAAGATATTGATACAGACGAAATATTTGCCAACAAGCGAGGTGCAAGTATTACTCTTGGTCATACCAAGGATCATTTGACATACCTTTTACCTGATGATGAACACTTTTCATCCAAACAACTATTACGCTACTTTATAAAGCCTGTATACTCGGTAAGAACTTTTAGGTTTGGAACTGCCATCAATATACTAACCTTCCTTTACATGTATGATAGATCACGAGATGGAAAAACAACAGCTTTAGAGGCAATAGTGTAGAGATTACAGGTAAGAAATGGGGTCATGTTCTGCATGAATGCATTGACAAACATACTTCTTTATTTATAGATAAAGGGAAACCTGCTGATGGGCTTGATATGAATCAAGATCCTGATGTGGGATACTGGGCGAATCATCAAGATACAAATGAATCTTACGCGGATATAGATTTTGGACATGATGACACGAACTTTGACTTTAATGATGGTGAGCCATTGGTTGAAATGCTAGAATATAAACTTGCTCATCCACCTTTTTTTTTTTATTAATGCAGATACTCAATACGACGATACTCCGACCCACGAAGATGGATACGACAATAATGAGCTCGAGGCAAACGAGGATTCGACAATATATGACGACCAACTGATTACCAATGCTCAAGTTAGGAAAACAAAAACTCCATATGTAAATTATGCCAAAACAGCCAAACGTGTAGATGTCCGAAAACTAAAAGACAACTTGTGGAAAGCACTCACGATTGATCCTACTGTGAGTTCACATCTTCAATATAATACTCGCAACTGATTCACTTTATTATTTTTAATAGGGTGGCGGTAAAACGAATAATGATGGAAAAGTGTATGGTGAACGACGATTCTCGGATGTACTACAGGATTTGAAGAAAATGTATCCACCAAGGGTGATGAAGGACATCTCGGTACCATTCTGTTTTATCTGTGTACTCCATTTGGCAAACGAACAAAATCTGATGATTGAAGGATTGGACCGTGTGGGTGGTGACGATCTCGTGCTTGGTGAAGAAGCCCCTTGGATGTCAAATGAACAAATGCTCAACGAAATCAAGATCATACAGGTCTCTTAGTATCATCATCTCTCTTTCTTAAATACACATATCCCCCTTCCCTTGTTTGTACAGTACAGCTTCCACGAAATAGATATACTTCTTCCTTCTTCCTCCTTTATCTAACATTGTATATTTTAGCCTGCTCATATATATATCTCGATATCCCTTGTTAGTTGTAATAATAAAACTTTTTTTTTTTTTTTTTAATGTCTCAATTTAAGATTTGATCTTCTCGGACTCTTTACAATTTTAGGAAACGCGGACATGCCGCTTACAGTACAAAATTTTCAAATCCCGTTTACTTTTTTGGTCGCGGGGTTCCAAATTTGGCGTGTGAACGGAACCAACCTGCCGATATCTTTTTTTTTTACTTTTTTTTTTTTTTTTTTTTTTTTTACTTTCTTTCTTTCTTCTTCTATTCACTACTTTTATTAACAAAATGACACATCAACTCCCCTGGCATGAAGATACACGTATGAATCTATCCGACTTTTTACAAAAGGTAACAACTAATCTATCTCTCTCAAGTGAACTGTACCTCTTACTCACCTCCCCCTTTCCATATAGTCAATGTCCTTTGCTGGTGCTATTATGGAAAACCAAGAAGCCCAAAGCCAAGCATCTCGACATTTAGGTTCTTTATTGCAACTCCAACATGGCCGTCCCTCTAACAAGGGTCGTAGCAGTGCAGTCAATGTGCTGAACCAACTGTTTGCTGCTGCCGAACAGAGTCTGGAAACCGATAATGACAGACGCGTAGTGGGACTCTTGAAAACTCAAGTGGCAACCTTTATCAACAAATCTCTTGGTATTTATGAATTCAATGCTTCCTCCATCTCTACTACTACTACTGAACAAGATGATGATGATGATGATGATGATGATAAACCTACTTTATCTTGGGCTGATGTGGCATCCATACCTGATGAACCTGTTCATTCCCCTCAGCCTACTCGGTATCACCCTGGTTATGGTGATGATGATGATAATGAAGATGATGGATTAGCTGAACGCGCCGAAAAACTTCACTTGGATAACTTGGCTGCTCAATACAATACTTATGACAAGGAAGATGATGAACCTGACTCTGATCATGAAGAACAACAACAACAACCTCTCTCTCGTGGCATTCAAACTCGTGGTGGTGGTGATGGATTCTGTACAGTGCAAAAGAAACGGTATCGTCGTAGCGAATATCGTCGTCAAGGTGGTATCTCTTGTCAAGAATTCCGTCCTAGCTATTTACACTCGTTGCCTTCCGATACTTATTGTATTCCCATCTTCTTCCCCTCTGAAGACAGTTATAATGTAAGTGATGGATATGGGGATGGAGGGAATAAACTGACTCTTTTGTTTGTTAAATAGATGTTCCATGGTGCTCTTTCCATGGCTCAAAAGACGTTACACATTGCTGTCTTCTCACTTACCGATAACAAGACCGCTAATGTTTTGATCGATGCCAAGGAACGTGGGGTGGATGTGAAAATCGTGACTGATAATGATCAATTGGAGGGTAAAGGGGCGGATGTAAGACGACTAAATGAAGAATATGGTATTCCCTTCAAGACGGATAACAGGTAAAAACTACAACGGTATCTCTTTATGATTTGAACTTACCCATCTCTCTCATTTTTTATTAGTGATCAATTCATGCACAACAAGTTTGCTGTCATTGATGAACGTATTGTCATCACTGGTAGTTTCAATTGGTCTATTGGCGCTCGGTTCAAGAACAAGGAAAATGTCATTATCACTAATATTCCCTCTTTAGCCCACGCTTATGAAGAAGAATTCGGTAGACTCTGGCATGAACTCCAACCGGAATAAATAGGGGACTAGTTATATATATATATATATAAAACATGTATTAGTTATAGATTAGTTTTGTATTTAGTCATGTCATTCGAAATAAAAAGGTGTTTATCAAAACGGTCTTGGCTTTTTAATGATTAGTATAGACTTTGTAGATAATTATACTGGTACTCACTATACGTTTAGTGCAACGTTGTAATCGTCGCACAGGGAAGGCTAGGTAATAGAGTCATATAAAAAGTGAAAAAGAGATCTAGGCATTACATACTCCGACCCTAATGCTTTTATTCCATTGAGTCTATCTATGGACAACACAGATGAAAAGATGAATAGGATAAAGGGGGAAATAGACAGAAAAAAAAAAAGCCGATTGTCGTGACCAGTGTGTCTAAAAAAGGAAATTTAACAAATTCAGGAACACATACGAAAAGGTCACGACCTCGTTTCCCCTTCGGTCTGCCGCCCTAGTTTGGATAGTCAAAGAGAAGAGCGAGAGATCGATGGCTACTACTTTATTTGTCAGTTGATATTTTTATTTAAAAATAATTATTTCTCTCTCCTTTTTCCTTTTCCTTTTTTTTTTTTCTTCTTTCTTTTTCTCCTCTTTATTTCATTGTTATGTCTCCACATACTGTTGCTCCTATCCGACCTTACCAAAAGAAATTGGCTACAAAAGAGAATTGTCACAAAGTCTGCCAAGGTCTTTTAGAGTCTTGTCCTCAAGAAAAGAATGGGTTTATTTATCATCGAGGAGCTGTCTATGCAAACAGGCATGATACGGATATTGAACTTGACTACCGCCAGGAAAGTTACTTTTTCTATCTTACAGGTATTTATTTTCAAACGCCGAAAAAAGAAAGAAAAAGTTGGACTTGAACCCTTATTTATATAACTTTCTCTTTCTTTTCTTTCTTTTATTATTAGGCGTTGAAGATCCAGGGTATCACGTTCTAGTCGACATTAACACAACAAAGGTCCATCTTATTACTCCTTCTATCGACAGCACCGAATGCCTATGGAAATGTCCTCCTGCTGCCCCCAACAAACTATTACGATTATACGATATCGACAGTGTCCATGATGAACAAGACCTTGACCAATTACTCTACAATGTGAATCCTTCAACCATTTACACCCTGAATACAACAGATACTTCACTTATTCCGACTTGCTTTAAATCACGATTGAACAATGGTCGTTTATTACGCCAAGTCCTTGATGAATGCCGATTGATCAAATCTGCGTGGGAAATCAAATTACTACGTCAAGTGACTCAAGCTAGCTCTCAAGCCCATATTGCTTTGATGCGGGACGCTCATCCTTATCAACCTGAATCTGAACTGGTGGCTTTATTCCATTGGATTTGCTCAAGATATGGTGTGACTCGTCAAGCTTATGTAAGTACTCTCATCATTCAAAAAGGGGGGATATGGATCTAACTTACTCTTTATAGATTCCTATTGTTGTCTCTGGCAAACGGACAGCGGTATTGCATGAAACTCGGTATAAACATTGTTTACCTGGAAATGATCCTCATGCTATGGTTTTGGTCGATGCTGGTGGTGAAAGGTTTTGTTATGCAACTGATATTACTCGGTGTTATCCCGTCTCTGGTGTCTTCTCGAATGAATCAAGAACTATCTATGAAATCGTGCTGAAAATGCAAGAAGTAGGTATTTTTGCATGTGCTATTTTTCTTATGATGTCATCTTAACTTTTCCCCACCCCTAGACTGTATTGGCCAATCTTAAACCAGGTGTGATGTGGTCTGACATGGAACAATTGGCAATCAGGATATTATGTCAAGAACTATGTCGGATCGGTATTCTTATAGGTGATGAAGAGGAACTCCTTGAACTTAAGATCCCCACCACTTTTTATTTCCATGGTAAATCATGAAGAAGAGAAAGAAGTAACAACAACTAACACTACTTGATCTTTGTTTTATTAGGTCTTGGTCACTCGGTTGGTTTGGATGTTCATGATGTTGGTGGGTAAGTGAATTTCAATCCATAGTGTAATGGTACTAACTTTGCTCTATTAAATGGGGACCAATATAGTCGCAAATCAAATGATCATGATGATAACAAGGATGACGAGGACGAAGGACTATCGACCTTTTTGGTAGGTAGGCCTCTAGAAGCAAACATGGTACTTACGGTGGAACCAGGGATATACTTTAATGATGCTTGGATCACCACATGGACACAGTGCCCGGGTTATGAACATTATTACAACATGGATCGAATACGACAGTACAGTGTGGTGGGTGGTATTCGTATCGAAGATACAGTGGTGATTACGGAACTGGGACACGAGAACTTGACAACTTCACCAAAGAAGGTCAAAGACATTGAACAAATCATGGCTTCCCATCGCGACAACAACATCATGCTTTATTAGAAATACATTCTATAGTATAGTAAATCTTTCCTCCCCTCCTTATATATATCTTGTATTATATTATACCATCATTCATTTTTACCTCTAATAAAAAAGTGTTTTTATAATCTTGACTTTTAATATTTATTACGCAGAATTAAAGTAATGTAGTAGAATACAACCTAAAGCTTGACTTCGCTCCAGATATAAGGGAAGATGGTAATACAAGCGGTGTAAAGCAACAAGATGGATTTCACCAGACAAGTCCACACATCATCGTCCGAGAAACACCATTGTTGATACACAGCATAAAGCGCCACACCATAAAAATGATAAATTAGAGTAAATACATCGCGAGACAAACCTGATAAAAGCCCTACAGGCCCATTCAAGCATTGACCCCCAAGTTGAAAGTAACCGACACAAGCTTTTTGAAGTTGCGTAAGAGCGGGATTTGAACCTGCAGCAAAAATCCGATAAAGGGACATGGCGAGAATATTGATAGGTGTCGCATGATGTTTCCGTTTCCAATGGAAACAATCAATCGCTTGCATGATGAGATCTTCCGAAGCTTGGAGATCAGGGATTGTAGACTGGTTGATGAGTTGTTGGAGCAAGAGGACGTCTTGGAGAGCCACCGTCATGCCACCTCCCGTCAAAGGATGCCGGATATTCATGGCATCACCGAGAATAATCACACCGAGACTTTGGTTGGCAAAAGGAGGAAGAAAGCCATTGGGCATGGTACGCAGAGGTTGATCGCTATCAAGCGCCGCCAAGAGAGAGGGGTGTAACGAATCAGGGAGTTGGGGTATAATGTTCGTTTTCAAATGTCGCTTTAAATCATCATTGGCGTTGGATGGGACAGGTACAGGTACATCCACCAACACTCGGGTTTCGTTTGAGCCGATTTGGTACATTAGTACCGGTGATGGTTTGACAATGGCAACAAAACCATGATCAGGGGTAGGTAATTGGAGGTCAGATGCTATGAATCTATAAAGAACAGTGTGAGTGAAATCATTTGGTTCGCATTTGTTTGTATGTACTTACCCGACAAAATTGGAACGAACGTCAGGTTTAAGTTCTGTGAATTCCTTTCTGAATTTGGAAAAGATACCATCTGCAACTATAGTCAATGGTGCATAGAACTACATTTACCAAAAAAAAAAAAGCATCAATTGACATGATCAGTTTTTCTTTTTTTCAAAGATGAAATTACCTCGACTTGATCCTCTTTTCCTTTTTCCTGTGCAACCACACCGATCACTTGTTCCTGCCCTTCTTTACGTATCAACCTATCCACAGACATCTCCATCACTGTCACACTGTGAAAAGAAATGAAAAATAGCGGCGTTTAAATTTCAAACCTCTCGCATGATTTTTCACAAAACTTACTTGTTGGTATTTTTAGCCTCTTGTCGGAGTTTCTGAATAAATCTGCCATGATGAAAGGACATACCCATCGCTTTCTGATGGCCATCGGATGGGTAAGGGACTTGTATGTATTGACCATCACGATAAATACTATAACCAAAACAAGGAACACCATCAATCCCCTTTGTACAATCTAGATTACAAAAAAATAAAAAGTTACATTGGTATGATCCATGCCTTTCAAATCTTACCATCGAGACCCAACTTCTTCAAGGCTTCCATTCCCCCAGGTTGCATCAATTCACCCACAATACGATCAGGTTCGGACAAGTCTCGTTCCAATACCAAAACTCGTCTGTTATCTGACCCAAAGAGTTTTGCAGCTGCGCATCCAACAACACCTGCGCCTACGCAAATAATATCATAGTGATGATTGTCCATAGTGAATGATAATCTGTCGAAAAAGAAAAGGCGCCAGTTTATATATAAGTCTTGGAAACATCACGCTACTTTATCCTTTTATGATCGTACGATAAAGCTTCAACCCGCCAAATTCAAAGGGCGATTGGATTTGGAACATTTGTATATTACCAGTTTAAAAAGATCGTGCACCGGGCATTGTCCCCGATATCAAAGTATCATTGAGGGTTCACAATGAGCACGATCCTTTTTTTTTAAAGGGACCTTTCCTTTTTGCACGGGGGGTTTGAAAATGAAGTTTCTTTCGTTGAGAAAAATAAAATAAAACAACCTTTATCGCAAAGGACAGGTGAAAGTCATCGCAGGCTTTGACAGACTGACACAAGGGTCTTGGGGCTTGGCTTTTCTGGTGACTTATGTTGGAAATATGCTATAGTGTCTACATTGCCACTTTAATCATAAGCATCTGTTGACAATTGAGTGAGTAGTGCTCTTATCAAGTCTTAGTAGGGAATCAAGGGCGGGCAGGGGCTTTCAAACCGACTGTACCACGTATTACCATATACGGGGGTTTACTGGGTTGTACAGCATCCCAAACGACGGAACGGGCGCATCCACCTTGGCGTGGTTCAATGTATCAACCCCGATTGTTTTGGAAGAAAACATGGCTTTTCACTCCGTGGGCGTGACAAGAACGCAGCAGTCAATATTCTGAAGATTGGACTGTACAAGGCAGTAATTCAGAATAATTATTCTGCTTTTTCGACTACAACAACAACAGCTGGTCAATTAGCTCAAATTCTTTTCGGTCATAACACTTCGTGGGTTGCGAATATGGATGACCCCCGCCCTCTGTGGCGGACGGGCCTCTTTTGAAGGTAAGCTTTAAAAAAATCACATACCTTTTTTCATAGAACAATAATTAACGTTTCTTTCTCCGCTTAATCGACGAAAAATTAAATTGCCTCGAGACGATTGCAAGAATTGACAATATTTTAATCTATCCTAATGGGATCAACCATGGGTATCTGCATAATCACAATTTGAATCACCGCCTAGAAGAATGATCCTGGTATGAAACAAGAAATGCAGTTCCATTCTTTCTTTCTTCATCTCTTTCTTGTATCAACAATGGTGCTGAAAATCAATAAGAAGCAAAAAGAAGTATTAAAAGCCATCATGGATACGTTTGTTGCGGGATTAGACGACGACGAAGCACTCGAATTGGTGCAGTGCGCCCCACCACTCGAGACCATGGACGATATTCTGATGCACGAAGGCAAAAAAGGCACCAATTTATCAGCCATGGCAGCCACGTGTGCGACCGATGTGGCTAATGTGGTAGAGTATGCACTGGGATTTCTCGAACAGGCGACAGTCCCGAGTGTCCAACATATGGTGTTGGCCAAATTGAGTTCGTTAGGTGGGATGTGGTTGACTCGTCGGCCATGGGTCCAGATGACTCGCCCTGAACGTGAAAAAGCTGTGTTGAAATGGGCAAGTACCGCCCCTTTGCTTTTCAAGATCTTGAGCCACATGTCGCTTTATACCGCTTATGGCCACTCGACGTTACTTTCCCAGATGCCTCCTAGCACAATGACGGCAGCGGCGTTTCCGATGGAACCATTACATATGCTGACTGGATACGAGGCTCAAGTATTACAGGCCATTTCTTTTGATGTCATTGTTATTGGTAGTGGCGCGGGGGGAAGTAAGTGTTTGGGTTTTCCATCTTGAATATATAGGAAACTGACATGTGTCTGTTTGATTTAGGTGTGATTGCTGCTCAAGTGGCTTCGGTGGGTGGATCTGTTCTAGTAATTGACAAGGGCAAGTATTATACACAACAAGATATGGATGGTATGGATGCCTTGTCAAATTTGTACGATGCTAATGGATTACAATGCAACAAGTCGGGATCTGTAAATCTATTGGCACCCAGCGCCGTGGGCGGAGGTAAGTTTTGAGATTTCGGAGGGTCGGGTTTCTTCTTCTCTTATTCATTCTCTCTCGCTTTTTTTTTTATTCATAGGCACATCGGTGGACTGGTCACTCTCCCTCAAAGTAAGTATAGGATTGGATTCATTCTCGTTTAAAAGACTCTAACTTTTTTTATTTTTATCTCGTAGCCTACACAATCCATGTTGGACGAATGGTCCAAAAAGTCTCACAATCGATTTAATGTGGCCACTGTAAGTTCTTAATTCAACGGTTAATGCGAGAAACACTAATTGCTTTTTTGACTTCTAGTTTAAACGAGATTTGGAGACGGTAAGTGGACATATTGGTGTATCCACTGAGGGCCTTCAACATGATCATGCCAACAAGATGTTGAAAGAAGGTTGCGCGTAAGTCCATTCCCCCTTCATTCTTACGCATTCGCTCATCCGCTCGATATATATACATGTAGGAAACTTGGCGTACCAGCACCAGACTGTCCAAACAACACACGAAGCTACCCCTACGACAACAACTCATGCTTCGGCGGCACACGACAAGGTGCACGAAAACAAGGCACGGCTAATATCTGGCTTCGGGATGCTGAGGCGTACGGGGCACGATTTATGGAGCACACCACAGTGACCAAGATACTGACACGGAACGGACAAGCCATCGGTGTACGGTGTATGCACAATAACACCACCCCATGTACTTTTACCGCCAAGATCATCGTGGTGGCAGCCGGCAGTCTCCATACTCCCAACTTGTTATTACGCAGTGGATTAAAAAACAAGCACATTGGGCGACATTTACAACTCCATCCTACCAGTTTTGTTCAAGGCTTCTATCCCCAGCATCAACAACAAGACGGTCCGGTGGCAAGTGCAATGACCCATGTATCTGATGGCGACCAGCATCGAGGGGCGCGGATCCATGTGGCAGCACTCCCGCCTGCATTGGCAGCGACTTGTTTCCCTTGGCATGGCGCTCTGGCACATAAACAAACAATGGCCAAATATGCTCATATGGTTCCTTTGGCGATCATGGTGTGTGATGGGGCCGATCAGGCAATGGTGACCGATCAGGGGAAGGTGGTACATACACTATCTCGAAACGAAGAAATCAATCTGATGCAAGGCATTGTACGTGCCTTTCGTATTCTCGCCATTACCGGTGCGACTGAACTGTATCATTCTCAATTGGCTATTGAACCTTTCCGATTTGATCACCATGCTGGTGTGGATGCTGTCAAGGATAGTAAATTCAATGCGTGGTTGGATCGGGTGCAGGCGCATGGGCTTCCAGATGGTATCTTTTCCATGCATCAAATGGGCACTTGGTAAGTGGGGGATAGGGCGATGGAATATAATAACTAAACATCACTCTTTTTTCTTTTGTTATAGTCGGATGGGAAGGAATGCTCATACTTCGGTAGCTCAAACAACAGGTGAAACTTGGGAAATCGAAAATCTTTTTATTGGCGATGGGTCTCTGTTTATGACGGCTTCAGGTGTGGATCCTATGCTTACGGTAGAAACTTTGGCTTATGGTGTATCAAGGCATATTATCGCTAGACTAGGAAAACAGTCTTGGTAGTGATAGATTCTTGTTTTATTGTTTTATAGTTTTATTTCCCCGCATTTAATACTAGATTATTATTGGTTTAAAATAAAAATGGTATACAATCCCCAAAAAAAAGAGTTGTCATACACTATAAATTGTTATATCCTTTTTTATTTTTCATCACAAGCTTTTTACATTTTTCTTCTTTCTTTCTTTTTTAGATCCATGTTGGTACTTGATTCAAATCAACAGCATACATTGATGAATGTACTCGACACATTCGTGCCCCAACTCTCAAAGAGTGAGGCACAAGCACTCCTTTTAACCTATCGAGAGATCAATAATCCCAATGCAGATGACATCCGCCGATTGCTGGACTATGCAAAGACCAAGACGAGTGACCATTGTCGCTATGAACAGAATGTCTTCTTCTTCTTGAACCATTTGGTGTCATGCGATGGTGTCACCAAGGTGATCAATAGGATGGGTAATGGCTTGGGGATGTGTCTTTTGACCAAAGGACGATGGTCGGTGGGATTTGACGACATGGATGATGATCAACGACAAGCTGTTTTATTATCTTGGAAGACACGGAAATCCCCACATTATTGGGTTTATCGTCTGTTTTGCATGACGGCCCTGTTCCTGACTTATTCGGCCATCCACCATCAGGATTGTCCTATTCATATCCCGCTCACTTGGCCCGTGGCACACTGGGCGGGGAAGCAATTTCGATATGATGCCATTCTGATTGGCTCAGGTGCCGCCGCGGGTAAATTATTTTATTCCCTCTTTCCTTTCTCTTACTCCTTTCCTTTCCTTTTTTTTTTTTAATATCAAAAAGGACCATGTGCTCTGGAATTATCAAAAGCTGGCAAATCAGTCCTTGTGATTGAAAAAGGATCTATTCTCAACGAAACAAGAACGAATGAACCATTGGGCCACTTGTCTGGTTATGACAAGAAATGTTACCAGACGTCTTTGGAAGGGAACTTGATCTGGGCTGCCGGATCAACTTTTGGTGGCAAGTATAAAAGAACGCTATTAGAACAATCTCTTTATGACTAACCTTTTATTCTTTTGTCTTCTATAGGTGGAACGAGTATCAGTCATGGGGCTCTTGTCAAGGTAAAAGAAAAAGACACAGAAAAGACGATGGGGGAACTAATGACAGTGGATGATATAGACACCTTTAAATGTACTTCAAGATTGGAAACGAAGAACAAACGAAGGATTTGATGTGGCAGCGGTAAGTCAAGTGTTTTAGTTGTTATGAACTTTTATTAACAACTTTTTTTTTTCTTTTGTCTAGTTTGAAAAAGATCTCCAAGTGGTGTACGACCAATTAGGCACATCCTCTGATCATTTGGATTACACTCTTCCCAATCGAACTCTCATCCATGGTTGCCAGTAAGTAAAAGAAAATAAAAAAAAAATCACCATAGATCAGCCAACAACTCTCTGATTCACCCCCCGCTGGGTGTAGACAATTAGGTTATCCTGTCAGTATGATGCCTCATGCAACTAACGACACCTCACTATGGTTACAACAGGCCCAATCATATGGCACTCAATTCTTACTTGACGCACAAGTAACACAAATCTTGATCCGGTATGGTCATGCTGACGGTGTGATATGTACTCTCTCCAATGGTGAACAAGTGACCATCCAGGCTCGTACGGTGATTGCTGCTGCTGGTGCCATCCACACCCCTGCTCTGCTTTTGAAAAGTGGATTAAAAAATAAACACATTGGCCAACATTTGCGTGTCCATCCCACTGTCTTTGTCAATGGGTATTTCCCATCATCCTCTTCACAACAACAGGATGGTACGTTGGCTGCCACACACCATATGAATTCAATTGGATGTCGTATTGAAGCCCCAGTGTTGGATCCAGGTAAATAAAATATATAGTTACCATGGGGAAATAGACTGATAGGATTTTATTGATTGATGTAGGACTATATGCGACAACGATGAATTGGCATGGTGGGTTACATCATAAACAATCCATGCTTGGGTATGCTGATCGATGCTCATTCAAGGTGATGGGGCGGGATATGCATTCTACAGGCAGTACGACTAAAAGCGGACGGGTCAAGTTTGACTTTAGCGAACGTGATCTGGATACTTTGAATCAAGGTGTGATTCGTGCCTTGGATATCTTAGTAGCTGCGGGAGCGCGTCATCTTCATACTTGTCATTTGGATCTCGAACCCTTTGTATTCAAATCCTCGGAATCAATCTCCACTCGTCATCCTCGGTATCTTTATTGGCTGGAGCAGATTCGACATTCTGGTTTGACACCTGCCGATGGGATATTCTCCAATCATCAAATGGGATCATGGTAATTAATACAAAAGACGCAAGACCTAATTCTGACCCTTTTTTCTTTCTTTCTACTTAGCCGATTAGGTCATAGCTCGAAAACATCCGCGGTCCAACTCACTGGTGAAACGTGGGAAGTCAAGAATTTGTATGTGGCCGATGGATCCATTATGCCCTCTGCCTGTGGCGTCAATCCTATTCTTACCATCCAAACCTTGGCCTTGGGGGTTGCTAAAAAAGTACTTTTACGGCTCGAATCCAAATCAATAAATATAACTTAGTATATATAGCCCATTAATATGTAATACTTATCTCTCTAATCTTCCTTCAATAAATAATAAACATGCTAAAACATTGTGATATCCTTTAATGCCTCTTTACGTAACTATTGTCTTTTGTAGCAAATTTCCTGCCAGATTCGTCGGCATTTCAAATCACATGGTCTGAAAGACGACCGTGCGTCCCAACTGTTTTTAAAAAAGGGGATACATGACCATACCAGAGTTCATTTCTTACGTAGTGTTCCATAATGAGCCATCCCCATAACTATTTTAAGGGAGAGGATCAACTAAAATTGACAGAAAAAAACCGTATCTTTGCATAATATGATTTACTTGTGACATGAAATCGATATATGTATTTTATATGGAAGAGAAAAAGCTATAATAATGCAAAGAAAGCAGGACAGCCATTTCAGTATCGGAGTTTCAATATCATTTTTTCATCTTGATTTGGTAAATCCGTACCTGAACTTTGAAAGCCCCATCACCATCAATGCCGAAATCATTGTTAATCATCATGTATATATGCATCTTTCAAACGATAATCCAATTATACTTTGACTCACCATAATCTCCTTTATTATTAAGTTTACTTTTTTTTTTTGATCATGTACATGTAAATCTATCTCTAAAGATTACAGCAGAGTTATTATTTTAAAATTGACCAGTGCCAATATTTTCGAGGACAGTATGAGCTTCTTGATCGTAACTACAACGAATGGTGACATTGATCTCATCAGGCTTGTCAGAGCGGAAGTTAAACATAATCTTCGAAAGGTGCCTTTGCGGGGTGAATTTTCCTCCATCCACGTCATAGATATACCCACATAGTCCTCTTGTTCCTCTTTTCCACAAAGTAAGGCAATGTACTCTTTTGGACAAATCAGCGGCTTGGATTTGATGTGCTCCTAAAAGAAGAGCGAGAGAGACGGCAAGAAGAAAAAGTGGGTTGGACCATGGCGTTGAGTTGTTTGTGTAATAAAAGATAAAAAGCAGTCTAGTGCTCTCTTTTTATGGGCAAGTATTGTTCTTCTTCCTAAAGTAAAGTTATAAAACGTTGTGCATCATATGTATGGTCGGGCTTTTTTCGAATCGATTTCTTGAGAAACCATTCTGTACTTTTACGAAAGTGATATGCATAAGAGAGAATAATATGAATACCAAGTCATATTAGTACGGCAGGGGGCTGATGACGATCGGCTACATGAACATAGTCGGGGATCATGCAAACGTAAATATCCAGATCGAGCTGGATTTCAAATTCAATCCCGCTCAATCTGACTTTTCTGAATTCATTTCTTTTCTTCTTCTTCTTTCCTATCGTTAAAAATGATACACCAATTGTCAAGATAAGCCATTTAACAACTACAAAAGGCAGCAAAGGCGATGGTGATGGATTTACTCTTATCGGCTTCTATTCCAGTAAGTAATGGCTTTGGTATAATAAAGAATTCGAGATACTCTGGAAAACACTGACTAATGGATTATTACAACCCTTGACCAATCATCATTCAACACCAGTTATAAAAATACCACGCCATGATTAGCACGCCCTACATGACGACTTTGGAATTGATTGATGTCACCCATAAGACAAGTAAGTACAGGTTGACTTTTTTTTTTGTTGGTGTCCGTGGAAAAAGAATGGTGGAAGAACAAAATGGAACCGGTTCAACTCAAGGGCTACCTTCTGGGCAGTCTGGTAACCACTGCCATGATGACTTGGCCGCTACATGGATTCAAGATGGACATAACCAAATATGATTAGGCGGTGACTCATGTTGACCGCCTTTACCATACTACTTTATATATAGACACTGTATCATTTGCCCGCCCCCTTATCATCATACATTATAGACTAGACTTGTCCTTTTATTATATCTTTATATCAATAAACGCAGGAATTACCTCACTACGTGCGACAAATAGCCGTTGTGTATTAAATGTTGGGCCACAGTTTGTTCGAAAAGTGATGACTCTTTAAAGTCAAACAGGGAAATCTGCTGGGTGAAGAAGATCGGGATTTGAACTTTGCATGATTTACTCCTTCCATCATAAAGATGTCCTGATTTCTATGACCAACATAATGCATGAGCCCCCCCACTTGGTCATTCTTCTTTCACGGTCAGAGCTAGTCTACATGACGGGCAATGCACGTTTGAAAAAAGGATAAAATATATAGCACGAGGCGGTCGTAAACTACGTACATTAGGTTTGGTACACTGTTTGGAACTCACACCGACGGCGCATTCAGCTGTAAAAGACTCCGGACTGAAAAAACTAAAAGTAGTAAGCGCTCCCTGGGTGATGGACAACAAGATGTGTATGGTCTTTACAGTGATGGATGTTTTCATTTGAGCTGTGACGATGTCAGGCGGATTCGAGACAATCCAGATCCCAACTTTACGGCCGAAGACGATAAATTGAGCACAAGCGGCGAAAAAGAAGCATGGCGCAACAACGACAAAAATGAACAATCAAGCGATGAAAAAGTACCGCAACATTTTACCGACTGGATCAACTGGCACAGCAAGAGAAGACACCGTGAATGATACAATACCAATTGGACGATGAACAAGGGTTGGTAGTAGCAAAAAAATACATGAATTACTAATGCCAGTAAAACCAACAAATATGCATGGACGCGTATAGAGTGGTATACAACAAGAGAAAAGCTGCGACGGTAATTTACTGGTCAGACTTCCAACATGTCATAGAATCAGACACTTTTTTTTAAACCCCCCCTTTAAATAAATAAAATTTTTACATATCCTTTTAATAAAATGAATAGACTTTTACTGTGATCTTTATGTAATCATATGTTATTCATGCAATCTCTGTAAAATAGGATCTTTGGCGTCTCATGAATAGGTATCATTTGAAACAATCAACCTTCGATGATGTATTTGAAAACAACTGTATCTAGAGACAAAAAACTTTATTAATTCATTGTATATATATATTACTTTGCTCTCAATGATGTTTTATAGTATGGTTTACCCAAAACCTCCAACCTTGCATGATTAACCCCCTCCATTGACTGATATTCAAATCCCGCCATGCCGGTCAGATTTTTTTCTTTTTGAAAGGCGACTTAAAAACATTTCTTTCTCACCCTTCTCTCTCTTCTTTTGTTTTAACTCGACGACACCATGGCCAGCAAAGACCAACTGGACGAACTGATCAACAACTTCGAATCAACAAGAATGGCCTCTGAAGGTACGGGGGTAGCAGGTCCTGAACGCCACACTTCTGAATTCCGAATGGATCCCAACAATCTCGATGAAGAATTAGCAAAGGTGCCGTTATTCATGTCTCACCTCCCTGATGAAGAAAACGAAACACTGACAGCACTTCAATCATTAGTATTTGATGGTACACCAGAAGGTAAAAAAAAAAAAAAAAAGGAAGGATGGTTTAAAGGTATTAATCATCTCTCATGTAGAAATTGCGGAAAACTTTAAGAATCAAGGCAACGATTGCTTCAAGGCTGGCAAACTAAAGTACAAGGATGCGATCAGTTTTTACACTCGGGCGATTGACACGGAATGCAAAGATCAACAAATCATGGAGGCTTGTTATGCGAATCGGGCGGCAGTGAATCTCGAACTGGGCAACTATGGTAAAGTGTTACGGGACTGTGCGAAATGTTTAGCTATCAATCCATCCAACGTCAAGGCTCTCTACCGATCGGCGCGGGGCCTCTTCCAACTTGACCGACCAGACGAAGCTTACGACTGCTGCGTGCATGCCCTCAATGTGGATCCTGACAATACGGCGGTGCAGGCGCTGCAGACCAAGATCCAGAAACGCCAGGACGAACTAAAAGCCCGGGCTGCAGCCAAGGCTGAGCGACAACGCAAGGAACAACAAGCAATCGAAGAAAAAGCCGCCGCTCTCGCTCGACGCAAGATCACGATGGATGTTCAGGACAAGACCATGTACGATGCCGCGACTATTCATTACGACCCTGACACCGATGTCGTCACTTGGCCCGTCTTCTTTCTCTACCCGGAACACAAGGAAAGCGACTATATCCAGCAATTCGATGAAAACAATACCTTCCAGGATCACATCGACGTTATGCTGGAACAACCTGCGCCTTGGGATCCTGATCATGTGTATTCTCCCAACAATGTCAATGTGTATTTTGAAAACAATCAGGGGGCGCATCCTAGTTTGCTCAAGGTCGGTAACAAGTTGCCTCTCGCTAAGGTGCTGGCTCTCGATCAATATGTGGTCACTAATGGCGTCCCTAGTTTTATCATCTTGCCCAAATCAGGTGAATTCAAGGATCAGTTTTTGGACAAGTACAAGAAGAAGACGGCCAAGGAATAATGGGGTTTTTTAATTATAGAAATGGTTTATTGTAGTATAGTATCATGTCATTATATTTAATAAACGAAGTATTGTTGTGGCTTGTATTATATGGATGGTGTATATTGTGGTGATAAGCATGGAAATGGTGGCCAGGAAACCTTTTCCAGACTATTTTTGTTATTATTATTATTATTATTCGTTGTGGGATATATGTTTTTGCTAGAGTAAAAAGATAAGTGTGGTACAAGAGCATGAGGGAAACAATCCTGGACCTCGCCAAGATTCAAACCCCGTATTCATGCATGTCTTCTCTCAATTCCCGATTATAGTCGCCTCCCTTCGGCGTTTGAAATTGAACTCTCCTTCCGTATAGAAAAATAATCTTCGTCGCAAAGAACAGGTAAATGTCATCGTAAGCTTGGAATGGTAAATACAAGGGACTTGGTACTTGAATTTTGCGGTAAAGAATGTTGGAAATATATCATAGTATTCATATCGCCATTTTGATCATTAGCATCCGTTAACAATTGAGCGAGTAGTGCTCTTCCAAAATTCTGTGCGCCTAGCATTTCCGTTTCCCTTCCCACATATTCAGTCCCGCCTTGTCCTATGACCCATACAACAAAAGACAATAACGATAGGAATCAGTTTTTATTTATTACAAAGAGCAAAACAAAAAACAGAATAGAAAAGAGGGGGAATGATTCAAATGACTACTTCTTTTTAAGGGAGGAGGGTCTTGTTCGTAAAGGTTGTTTCTTGTCCAAAGTGGAGGATGATTTCTTGGTGAGTTTCTTTGTAGTAGTAGTGGTAGTAGTATTACGTTGATTCTTTGGACAACCACCACCAGTCAATAAATGTTTTCGCCAACCTTCATCTGTGCCAGGTTCAATGGTAATCAAGCAAAGTGGACATCGGACTTCATCAGGATTGGTGTAAGCTATATATAAAGACCATGAATGGACTGATTCTTTTTCGCTTTTTTCTTTTACTTACCTGTGCATGCATTTTTGAGGGTATGTTGGAGCCATTGTTCGACAGGTACGGCTTGTTTGCATCGGGTACATTGTTTCATCAAATGTCGTTTTTCGCAATCTGTCAACGTATGGGTTTGCAAGGTGGATACTTCCAGAATCTATACAATGAGTGGATGTGGTTAGAGTCATAGGTAGGTACATATGTACAACTTACTATTTGACACATTGGGCAATTGGTCAAAGCAGGACATGTCTTGTAATAATGGGTAATCAAGGTTTGTTCATTGAATTGTTCATTATATTCATCACAAAAGATACACATACTAGATATAAAAGAAAGAGTTGGTATCATGTCTCGTTTTAATCATTTTTTATCTTACGCATTTTCTTTGGTATCGGTGGTATCTTCTACAACAGGAGCTGGTTTAGTAGGTCGTGTAGTTCGTGGTTGAGTACGTTTTGTTGTGGTTGGTTTCTTCGTGGTTCCTGCTAAAAGACAATGAAATAACAATCATGCTAGTATCCTTTACGTAAAAAGTATGTATTTACCTTGTGGTTTCTTCTTGTCAGTGGTTGTGGTAGTACCAGCCGGACGACGCTTGGAGTTTGTGATATCGGATTTCCTAACCACCTGTTTCTTTTCAGTCCCCGACTGTACCGTTAATGCACGCAATTCAGCCATGGTATTTTCCTTGTCTGGTAAAAGATGTGAATCAGACTTGGTTTGTAATTTCTATATCAAATAAATAAATAAATAAATGAATTAGAGAGCCATTTCCCCGCATTTTTTTTTTGATACTTACGGGTTGTAAAGATCGTCGAGTATCATCATCCAAAAGAGGCGATAATTGTTTCCACTCCACACTCGTCCCCACCACCAAAAGTAATCGCATTGCTTCTTGTTGTACATCATCCTGACCATGATAAAGATAAGTCATGATGAAAGCCATCAAAGGTTCCAGTGCAATGATGCCACCCTGATTCTCCAATGTAAGTTGATCCACCGCCCGTTCGACAAGATTGACACGAGCAAGTGCCTCCTTGTGGTTGTGAATGATGCGGTCGGGTTTACAGATGAACTGGTTCAGTAATGAGTAGTCGATATCTTGTTGTGCTGTATGATGGGCAAGAATCAGAACGAGATCGACAGCATTGGATCGAATGGTGGTATTAATATCCCCAGTACGTTTAAGTAGACCGGAAAATGCTCGAAGGGTACATTCCTTTGTTAATCGAGGGTTCACCTTGGCAGCAAGATAAAAGTCTAATTGTAAAAAAAAGAAAAGGTTAGTACATCTTTTTTCTTCTTCTAATCCTGGTGTTTTACCATTGAGTTGTTGCCAAATTTGAATTGCCAGGGTAACAATAGGTTCTCTTGAATCCATAATCGCTTCTTGCACCATCAACAAAGTAGCATTTACCAAGTAAGAAGAAGGAGTGTCATCCTCATCCTCCTCATCACCTTGAGGGTTTTGTTTGAATAATTGAGCTAGTTGATCCAATGTATGACTAGTGGCCATTTGACAAGCAGCATCAACACATCGCTGAATATGTAATAACCCCCGTTCCCGGCATTTTGACTTTATGCTGAGCACACAGGCGACAGTTTCTTCACCAAAGATGGCAATCACCACATGGTAGGCATCACGTTCTTCATCCATAATAGGTTCAGGAATAGTATCAGGATCCACAGGCTCTTCTTCTTCGTCTTCTTCTTCATTGACAGGCACCATAACAGGGGTCGCAGATGGTTTATCCGTCAAAGAATTATCTACAATAAGACTTTTTCGACGTTCAATTTTAGCCGACATGGAGGAGGACAGGGCAGGAAGATCGTCCTTGTTGTCAGATTGATAAGAGGTGAGGTAAGGAGGCATCAACATTTCATTCAAATCCATGGAAGGTGCAGATGAAGCTGTAGATGTGGTTGGATTCGGTACTACTATTGCTTTTTGTACTTCTTTAGGGTTATCCAGGGGTGTTTTGATTGCATCAAAGTTGGTCCATTTGGCAATTGCTTCGTCATACATTTGATCTGTCGTGGGTTCTTCACCACCAGGTTGATCTTCTTGTCCCATTTCCATTACTATTGTCTGAGTATATGTAAAAAGAAGGTTCATTCAAGTCATCGGTATTCTAACCCCCCCTCCCTCCCTCCAAATATAACTGTTCCCTAAATTACCTGGTTTTCAACGAGTGGTACCACTTGTCCATCTTCAGTGATCCGGATATTAGCTTGTTTGATGATAATTTCGGCGGCTTGTTTGATTTCATTAATGTCATCCTTAATCTTTTCAGCTTCATCATAATCCTTGGTGTCCACCGCATGTCGTTTGGCTTGTTCAAATTCCACCAAAATCTTGGAGAATTGAGCGAGTCGATCACTGATACATTTGTAGGTCTTTGCTGTTTGATAGGCTTCATCTACATGAAAAAAAAGGGGGGGGGAAGGGAAGGTGAGACAACTTGTCGAATCCATGTTATGGGTAAATGCCTACCTCGTACAGCCAACGATTCAGCATGAATCAAAGAAGAGGTCCAATGTTGTAATTCCAATTCCACCACACCAGAAGCAGATAATTCATGAGCCAGACTGTGATTGCTTGATACACTAGTTCGTCTTGTTGATGAGCTTAACATACTTGAGTCGTCAAGAGATGAATGTAAATGTGGAAGCATGTGACTCTATTATTCGAATATCATAAAAAAGAATTACAAGTAAGGAGACTGATGAGTCCATGTTATTATTTTTTACCTGAGGTAAGGAGGAATTGAGGGTATGCATGAGTGGTTGTCCAAGAACATTAAGAGCCAATAAACCAACCTAATAAAAAAAAAAAGAAAAGTGTGAGTATGATTAATGAATGAATGGGAGAAAGTACTTACTTGATTATAAATGTTAAGTCTGTTTTGATGATTGTTTCTGACCACCAAACGAATATATTCACCATCTGCATTAATCTTAATTGATTTCAGTTCGCGGGCCCGAAATTGAGTTCGAGCATTACTATCAAAGCAAATATATCTAGAAAATAATAGTACTTGTTAGTGACATTCATTTTACTATATATCAAGACTACTCTTTACCCAAGTCTTGTGAATTCAATCAAGGTATCATCGTCGTCATCGCTTTGTTGAGAGAGGTTTTCACTACTTTCTTTCAGTAATCCAATATAAATATCAATCTTGGTTGCAATCTTGTAGTGATGAGATAAGAGTTGGATCTTGGCGATACGAGCAGGTCCACACAGGAGATGAATGATCAAATCTTGGGGATAGGTTGGACATCTATAAAGTAATAAAGAGAGGAGAGAGTAAGTGTGACGTATGGTCTAAAGGAGAGATTTTAGTTCACATTTTTTTTTTTTTTAGTATTACTTACTTTGGTGTTTGCCAACCTTTGACTTTGACATTACCAATGTCTTCCTCAGGATTCATCAAAGCTATGTCCGAAGTACGGTTACCAGGACTTGAATTCACCAATTGTTCAGGGCTACGATCCTCATCCCAAGAAGAACAATGAGCGACCTCATAAGCAAGAGGTAAGATCGTCATTGTGTTGTATCGGTTTAATAAATAAGGGGAAGAAGGAAGAAAGAAGAAAGAAAAAGTGCAAAAAAAAAGGGGGAGGACATCAAAAAATAAAAAATCATCCCAGCACCTCGTGTCTTGATGAGAAACTATTGAAACCCCGCGCCAATAATATCAATGCATTGACATGTCTCTTTTCTCTTTTCAACTTCTTCCTTGCATGATGATGGAATTGTTTCAGAACAATCATTGCTTTATATTAAAACAAGTGATACGAAACCAGTCTATTTTTTTTTTTTTTTTTTTTTTTTTGAAAGGCGGCGATAGTATTTAGTCAGAGGTAAAATGTTTAAACAACGTGGATGGAGTGACACAAGGCCAATGGCCAACTTAACGTTAGTGTCTTTTTCTCCTGTATTACCCAATATAACTTGAGCAATCAAATAAAAAAAAAACTTTTTTTTTTTATTCGGGAACACTTTCTTCTTCTTCTTCTTCTTCTCATTCTTCTCTAATGATTTCACCCATCAAACCCTCAACAAGTACAAAACGATCCAAAAAACCCAAACCTTTATTTCACTTGTTTACTCATGGGATCAATACGCAAAGTCAACCTGCATCATCATCATCATCACCACTCGGCTCTGGTAGCTCAGTACCTTTACCCACTTCTGTCATAAACCCACCTCGACGCCCACGATCCAAATCTGTCGGTAGACCCACAGATCAACGTTCATTGGCAAGGCAACAAACTTTTAATAAACTTTGCGGCGACACTCCACCACCACTGCCACCGATGATTCCCCAAAAGACAACGTCAACTCCGACACGCCGGATTAGGAAATACGCCTCTGCACATGATTTGGAAAAAGCCCATCAAAAAGAATATCAAGATTTACAAGCCAATCGACATATTCCTCTTCCCACTACGCCAACAACTAGGAAATTAAGACATCCACCTCCACCACCAGATGATGATGATGACGATGACGATATTCCTTTGGCTGATGCCATGCGAAGATTACCATTATCTCCTCGGTCTCCCCATCATCATCATCATCATCATCCACAAGCCTTTTCTCCACTATCTCCTCATCGTACACCTTATTATCATCCAAATGCCTCATTGTTGAACGATGAGCAAGAAGACGATGATGATGAGGATTTGGTGCCTATTGCTCGACTCAAACGGACAGATGAACCTTCTTTTTTAAGATCGGCAGCGGATAAGTATAAGGAACGAGTGAAAGAACGACTCTGGATGGAAGATTAGTTTATCTCTCCCCCTCCCTCCCTTCTTTACATATTACTATCAATTAATGCTATCATACATAATAAAGAATGTCTACCTTTTTGGGCACAGAACATCAAGGCGAACTATTTCCAAATTCCGACTACAAAAAAAAGAAAAAAATAGTGTAGGTCCACTTTTTTTTTTCTTGGTTTTACTTTTACCTTTTTGTCCCTAATAATGAATATTGATGAACTCTTTAAGGTAAATGCTATAGTGAGATGTAAAAACAATAAAGTCTAAAGCAATTAATATGTCTTTATCCATAGATCCCTGCGATTCCTAGTGGTCGTAACAAGAGGAAAATGCCCGCGACACCCGATGTTGATTTCCTTGACAAGTATCAATCCCAGTCAGTCGAATCCACGACCTCAGCTCACGATGATCCCAAAAGCAAACGACGCGCACTAGACAATGATGTGGATGACGACAATCAACTGGCTGAAGCTGATGATCAGTTTATATGGAACGACAATGATGATGAAGGACGGTTTTTTGGTGGTGGGCTAACCGATGAACAAAGTAAACTATTAGAGTTGGTCGATCAATTAGATCAAGATGGTGACGACGAACAGGTAAATGGGGATTCTTTAACGTGTTGGATACTCATATCTTTTTTGTTGTTGGATAGAATGATAGTTTGAATGTGACCATGGTGAAACGAATGCTTCTCAAGTTTGAAAAAGCCATCAACAAGAATCAAGAACTTCGAATGCGATATAGTGACGACCCTACCAAGTTTATGGAATCAGAAGCAGATCTGGACGAAGAAATCAAGAACTTATTGGTCCTCACCCAAGCACCTCATTTGTACTCGGAACTGGTGCAACTGAACAGCGTGTCTTCTCTCATGTCTTTGCTCAGTCATGAAAATACCGATATCACCATTGATGCCATTGATTTGATCAGTGAACTATTGGATGAAGATGTTGTTGGAGTGGATGATGATAATAACGAGGCGGCGGCAAATGGTGTCAAGCTCTTGATGGATTCTTTGGTATAAAAAAAAAAAAAGTAACTGTTTTTTGTTTATGACATGATTTCCCTTACATCACTTTTTTTTTTTGAACATAGTTGGAAAACGAATTATTGGAACTGTTGGTGCAAAATCTGGATCGATTGGATGAAAAGGAAGAAGCTGATCGACAAGGGATCTTCAAGATATTGGGTATTGTGGAAAACCTTCTCTCATTGGAACCTACTTTGGCCAAACGAATGTCTGTGGATACTCAATTGGCACCTTGGTTGTTGAAACGTATTCAATCTAAAGAATTCGATTCTAATCGTGGCTATGCTAGTGAAATTATCTCTATTCTCTTGCAAGAAAACAAAGGTAAAAGTGACATAATAGGTTAAAGAGTGGATTAGCTAATGTTATGATTATTATAGATGCTCGATTGAAATTCTGTGAATTAGATGCAGTGGATATTTTACTCCGGGTGTCTGCGGTAAGATTTAACAATATGGCTATATGTGATGATATATGTGTTTGACCTTTTTATTATTGATTTGTTATAAAGGCTTATAAACGAAAGGATCCTCAAGAAGAAGACGAGGTGGAAATGTTGGAAAACTTTTTTAATGCAATGATCTCGTTACTGAATGAAGACAAGGCAAAGACACTCTTTTTGGAAGGTGAAGGGATCGAATTGATGTTGATCATGCTCAAGTAAGTCGATTGGTAATATAGAATCATCATGTCTTACTCTTCTTCTTCTTTTATAGAGAAAAAACCTTATCAAGAATCCGTGCTGTCAAAGTATTGAATTATGCTTTGAGTGGTGATGGTGAAGCTGCCCGGGCCAACTGCTTCCGTTTTGTAGATGCTACCGGACTAAAGGCTATCTTTCCGTTGTTTATGGGCAAGGTAATAACATACAAAAAGGAAATAATTCATCTTAATAAAAATAACTTTATATGTATATATATATCCAGGGCAACAAGAAACTGAAAAAGATCCACAAATCCTTTGTTGAATCTGAAGACGAAGAACATATTCTCTGTATCCTCCTATCAATGATGCGCCATTTCACCCGGGACGACATCCAACGCCTTCGCCTGATCCAGAAATTCACCCAAGACGACAATGAAAAAGTGGATCGATTGGTGGAAATGAAACAGCAATACGAAGAACGTGATCAACAAGTACGTACGGCCATTGAAAACGAAATCAATACTATGGAGGAGGAGGAAGTAGATGAGGTGATGAACGAGGAATTCTATCTTCGTCGACTGGATGCTGGACTCTTTGTGCTTCAACGTGTGTGCCTGATACTGGGGGCTCTCTGTGCCGAAGATCAAGGGGTGGCGGCAAAGGTAGATCTCTTGCTGGGACGATTGGGTCAAGATCGATCAAGTATCATGGACATTATTGAAGAAGAAACCGCAGTATTGGCTGATTTTGTCCGGTTACGTAAAATGGCTATGGGTATCGATCAGAAAAAAGAAGATTGATATGGGGGAGGGGACATATAGTGTACATAGAATAGTAGGGCCGATCAAAAAAGGAAAATTATTTAAATCGCCGCAGTGGCTTGTTGGAAATAAAATACCTCTCCACCTGATTTTTTTTTTATGCTTTGTCTTCTCTCTCTATCCAACTTGTAATAATGTCAACTAAAGTACGGGAACTCTTGGCCGCCAAAGCTGCCATCAAGGCTGCCGCCGAAACTATGCCTGAAGGTCAAACCATTGTAGCTCAATTCAAAACAGAAGATGGTGAAACCACTGGTCCTCCTTTGAATCTACCTGCTGATGTCTCTCCCGAACAACTCGAACTTTTATTGAATCAACTCTTACAACAGGTAAACTCAACACCACCAATGTTTGATCTCTCTTCTTTATTTATCTTTTTTTTTTTTTTTCTAGTCTGAAGATCCTTTACCTTATACATTTTATGTGGGCGATGATGAAATCCGTAAAAATTTGTGGTCAGATCGCAAAGACAAGTCCACTGAAGATACCATTACGATTGTTTATCAACCACAAGCTATATTCCGGGTCCGTGCTGTGACACGTTGTACCTCTACATTGACAGGTAAACCAACCGACACCATTTTATAATCGTATTCTTATTAACCCCTCCTCTACATTTAGGCCACACGGAAGCCATTTTATCAGTCTCATTCAGTCCTAATGGGGGTCAGTTAGCAACAGGCTCAGGCGATATGACAGTACGGATATGGGATCTACACACTGAAACACCTCAACATACACTCAAGGGCCATACCGGATGGGTGCTGAATATTGCTTGGTCACCCGACGGCACGGTGCTGGCCTCTGGCAGCATGGACAACACAGTACGACTATGGGACGCCAAGACAGGAAAACAAATCGGCACTGGTCTGCGCGGACACACCAAATGGATCACCAGTCTCGCTTGGCAACCTTATCACTTGAACTCCAAGGTCAATCGTTTGGCCAGTTCATCTAAGGATGGTACCGTCCGGGTGTGGGATACCGTCTTGCGCAAAATGGTGTTTAATATCTCTCAACATACTGCCGCGGTATCATGTGTCAAATGGGGTGGGGAAAATCTCATCTATACCGCATCGCAGGATAAAACGATCAAGGTGTGGAACTCAGAGGGGATGTTGATCAAGACATTGCAGGGACATGGTCATTGGGTGAATACCTTGGCACTTAGTACTGACTTTGTACTTCGAACAGGACCTTTTGATCATACTGGGAAACGATATGCTACTGAAGAAGAAGGTAAAAGGAAAAACTATGGGGAAAAAGATGACTGACTGACTGACTGATTTTTTTTTTGTGTATGTGTGTAGCTAAAGCGGCGGCTCTGGTACGATACAAAGCTGCCAAGGGGAATGGCCACGAACGATTGGTTTCTGGCTCTGACGACTTTACCATGTTCTTTTGGGAACCCGAAACCAGCAAGAAACCATTGACACGAATGACAGGACACCAAAAACTCGTCAATCATGTCAGTTTCTCACCCGATGGACGATACTTTGCCAGTGCTTCATTCGATAACTCGGTCAAATTATGGGATGGGCTGACTGGTAAATTTATCGGTAATTTGCGTGGTCATGTTGGTGCGGTCTACCAAGTGTGCTGGTCTAGTGATTCTCGCATGTTGGCAAGTTGTAGCAAGGATACCACCCTCAAGATATGGGATATCAAGAAAATGAAAATCAAGATGGATTTGCCTGGCCATCTGGATGAAGTTTATGCTATTGATTGGTCTCCTGGTGGCGATAAAATGGGAAGCGGCTCCAAAGACAAGACTCTCCGTATCTATAGACATTAGTTTTTATTGTTGTTATTACTATTATTACGTTTTTTATTATTCATGCATCCTCTATTTTATACATCCATTTATATATATAAATAAACAAACACTCATTGTCATTATACTGTCTTGTCTTTACTTTATTTCCAAGGTGGGGGTTTGAAGGGATCATATCGGGGTTAGAAATCGAGGTATTTACATGAAAGGGGGGTTAGAGTATTCGAAAAAGTGTGTACTCACGTCCAAGATTCATAATCCATTGATGGCGGGAAGAAAAAGAGAGAGAGAATAGAGGGAAAAAGGCGATTTATTCATTGTGAGAAACAAACAACAACAAAAATACATGAAAAGACATGCTTGAATAAAGAACCGCCTGCTAGATTATAATCATTGACCCATAACATGGCAGCGGCCGAAACCTTTATTAACAACTGGTAGATAGTATCCGGGCTTATAATCAAAAGGATCCCCAGGGACTCGATGACTGCAGTGTTTGTCCGTGTAGACGTAGCAGCGGGTGTTTCGCGGGAAGAACATACCATCCAATTGTTCACTTTTACGGACGACTGGAATACAATCTTCCATCTTCTTTGCTTCCCAGTCAATTTTTCCTTTATAGTGAATAAGAATGAGGTTTCCTGAGGATGCTTTGGTTTCACCGGTGAAATCATTTGAGGCAGGCTGAGCGCAAGTCAAATGAGCCAAGAAAATACATCCGAGAGGCATCAAAGAGAAGGATAGGAATTTCATGATGGAGTGAAGAATAAATAATAAAAAAAGAAACTTGATTGGAGTCAAGTAGTGAAGGTATATATATATATATAGGTGCTTAAAGCCGAGTGGATAGCTTCAAGTATTTCTGTGCGGATTAGAGTTCGGTACAATTGAGTACAACATTCAAATACTGTAGCGAGGTTTCATATGTACTACATAAGGAAAGAAAACTTGGGTGCTCGCTCGTTTCTTAAAAGATCGATGCATGAACGGCTCGGTATATTGTTTTTTATTCCTCAAACCAATGTATTAATTGCCCAACATTTTACCCTTGACCGAAATTCACTTTTTTTTATTTCAGTAAGAGTATACCTTTCTAAGTTGATATGATTTATAACAAAATGAAGGGCGGGGCTTAGAATTTAAATCCCGCTTGCATGAATTTGGAAATCAACTCTTCTAATTACAAAAGAAAGAAGCGGGTTTTTGATCTTCGAATTCCACTTGCATTCATAAACTGTAAGACTTACTCTTATAAAAAGTGACATACTACAGAATGCACCTTTCTGGAAAGTAGATGTGTGGTGTATGGGCTCGTATACAAAGAGTCCAAAGTTATCCCTTGTTTTACAACTACTACATATCCTTATAAACCTCACACATAGTTTTGCAGGTGAAAAAAAAAAATTAATATTTGCTCCTTTGAGCAGCGACCCATATGGATAGTTTCATCATAACATCTGAGACCACCTTTCCTTGACCGAGCCACCATCGGGCACCTTGACCAAGAGCTTTTTTTTTTAACTCTTTGCTACGAGCTTGAAAATATCAATCAAAGTGCTTTGCTTTTTTAATATATTCAACATTGTACAAACTATATAAAAAAGAGGATCTACTCATTTCTTGCTACTCGGCACATTAGAGATCCAGAAGTGCCGACAGGTATATGGGTACCGGCACTTTGGAACCGAGGCCGGATAGAGGAAGGGGTTTGGCAGGTTTCATCATGATAATTCTGACAAATCACAGCAATTGGGAAATACATATATTGTAAATGCAAGCCGGGTTTTAAAAAGGGGAAACAGGCACCATAATCAATCGACTCGGTGGTATCGTAATCGTCTTGGTTAAAGTAATGAGCATCGAATGTCGGTGGAGCGGCATCGATGGCTCGGCTCAATAATAGCGTTATGATTATTGCCAATCCAAAAGGAAAAATCAACATTCGGGGAGGAGGGTTTACTATACAGTTGTTGATGACCAAAAAAAAAAAAAAGTCTCCAAGCTTTTATAGATGAGCGAGGGACGGCTCAGACAGCGGCACTAATCTTTTGCTTACATATCGCATTGTGTAGCATCTAAGAGTTAATCCGGAATGATCTTAATCTATGATGATGTCGTATTGAAAAAGGCTTAAAAAAAAAAAAGGGGTCATTGTGGGCGGGATGTGAAATGAGATCGGCCGCATAAATGGCGGGACGTGAAAAAGTACCATGGTGGGTTACACATGATGAAAGAGACATTCTTTATTGTAAAATCATACCACAATATATCTAATGCTCTTTCTAGTTTGATCAATCCGTCGCTATTTGACATTTACCATAACCATCTTCTATTGCTGGCAGAGCATACCCGGGTTCAAAAATGGTAGGTTCCGTAGTGGGGATCGTACATTCAGCGTCTTGATAATGGTTACAAGTGGTACGTCGAGGGTAATAAATAAGATCTACATCCGTGCCTTTAGTTTTGTCAACGTGGATACACTTGTTGTAATTGGACAACGTCCATCTACCATCCTTATGATGTAACTGGATCATGGGTTCATCGTCTGTGTTCACAACGGCGTCGAGTAGGCCGATAAAGACTGCCAAGGTACAAAGATAAAGTAATTGCATGATTTGGAAAGAAAGTAGTAGTTTCTGTTATGAATACTTTCATAGTGCCTTTATATACTCGTGAGCTTTGATTTTCGGCATTGATCCGGTTTATTAAGGAGCACATTACATGTTCTCGATTTCATGCATCTTGTAAGGCACTTGGAAGAAAACGTTACTTTAGTAGCCTTGTACATGTCTGATTTTGAATTCAAGAACTGACGTATAGACGAACGCTCCAAATAGTGCCTACCGGATGAACTCTAACAATCGATCTTCTCGTAGAATCATTCAAATACCATATATAATTTATCTCTAAGGAATCAATCCTTATATAGGTCCCCTTTCTAGATTGATTGAATTTTTTTTTCCTACTGGTAGAGTCAACAATTTTTAACCGCCGACATTCATGCTGTAGCAAGGAAATAAAATATAGTACTAATCCGCCTATTCAGAATGGACAGGCAATTCTTTATTAATCAAGGTAAATAATATAAAGAGTGGATAATTTACCAATAAAATGTTGACGGATTATATGAGAAATTGGATTGAAAGGGGGTAAAATAATAATTGAGAGAATTTAGAAAGAGAGGGAAAGAAAGAGAGTAAAAGAAGATTGAAGGAGTGTGTGGGGTGAATTGGAAAAAGGAATGTAAAGCTTATTATACTAAGAGGCGGAAGTTCAATGTATGCCAATGCAAGCATCAAATTGATTTCCCGCTTTCTCTTCCCTCTCATAAACTATAAGTTTTCAGCTAACTAGTGAAAAATGAGACCTAAATCCAAGTATGCATATTGATACTTTATGAGAACCTTTCTGTGCATATTTCCTTCACAGCCATCAAAGGAGTTCAATAGTAGAAAGTGATTAGAGTTTCCTTGACACAACACATTGAAAGTAGGCATTGGACAAATATCTATAATTACTTACTACACATGCCAGGAAAATAACTACACCAGTAATTCATTTATCAGCTGTTTATAAATATATCTGATTTTAGCATGAAATGCAATCGATGAGATAGTACCTCCAAATAAAAAACATACTGTTTCCATTCCAATCGACCACCACCACGGTATCATTAATACATCATGTTTATAGTCATACATTTCCCCATTTTTATTTTAACATTAACAAGATTATTTCTATTTTATAACACTATATATATATATATATATATACAACTAATAGTCCTATTTACTTCAAAAGAGACTCTGTTTGTGAGAAGAGTTTGAGGGACAGCGGACACCTGACCAAAGGACCCACACAAGACAACCACCCCTTGATATACTCCTTCTTGTTATTCCCTATACCCATTGTCTTGAGCAAGTTTTGAGTATCACATGGATGAATATACCAGTATGGTCGAGCGAGGAAGGGATGATCAGCTTGAGTAATAGCACCTTGCATCGACAAGGCCGATTGACGAAGGTCTGATTGATAGATGGGCGGAATCACATGTGTATATAGTTCATCCAAAGTCAATCTTGATCCATCTATACAAAAAAAAAAAAAAAAAAAAAAAAGACAGTTCAGCTAATGAGAAAGGTTCTATTACTTTATTTACCTGTAAAGTAAGCATCAAAATAGAGTACGGGGACTTGATAGGTCGGAGAATAGACAATATGATGGCGGAGGGTAATGATGACTTGATGTAATGGCAATTTAAAAGTGGCAATATCAGGTTCTTGTACTTGTGCATCAACAAAGGGGTCAGACATGTTTCGAGGTTCTTGACTAATGATCTGCGTAGTTCGTTCTAGGTAACTGTGATTCACCTATGTTGACTAGGCTATTTAGTAACAAAACAAAATAATTAGTGGTCTTTTTTTTTGTTTTCTTTTTTTGCTTACGATGGGTACTTTTTTAATGGTCCAAGAAGCATCGTGTTGGTTGGTTTGTTCCAGGAATCTTTGAATGGCATATTCAAATTCGAACGGTTGTAAACTGGTGGAGGTCATGGAAGAAGTGGGGGGGATTGACGGGGTTTCAAAAAATGAGTCCCAATCCCAAAAAAAGTTGAGTGGTGACTGTTGCACCTTGATAAAAGCATTTTTCTTCACTTTTTTCCTTCTTTTATAAAAAACTAATCATGGCCGATCTTGACGACGATTTCAAGATCAATGAAGTGTTTGATAATGCTCCTGTAACCGAAGACGATCGTGCCAAGGCGGAAAAACGTGCGGAAAAACTCAAGGCGAAAGAGGCAAAAGAAGCTGACAAGGAAGAACAGGTAATTCAGTAACTCGCTCTTAAGGATCAATAGTAACTAATCTCTCTCTCTCTCTCTTACAATTCAATAGCGAAGGATCAATCGTGAAAACCGGGAAAAGAAGAAAAAGTTAAAGGAAAAGAACAAGAAGCGAAAGGTAAATAGCAATAGTGATCAATGGATACGATCTATTAAACAGCTCTCTCTCTCTAGCGCGGAGAACAAGTCAGCAGCGACGAAGAAGAAGAACAAGACAACAAGGACGAAACCAAGGAAAAGAAACCCAAAAAGGAAGAAGAACATGGTGTATGGGTGGGTAATCTTGCCTTTGCTACTTCTCAAGATGGTCTGCGACGTTACTTTGAAGACTGTGGTGAAATTACTCGAATCAAGTGTCCTAAGGGGGAAGGTCGACAGAAACAAAACAAAGGGTAAGTGTATGGAATGAAAAAGTAACTGATAACTTATCTTGTTATTTTTGTTTTCAATAGGTTTGCATATATCATGTTTAAAGAATCTGATGCGGTGGAAAAGGCTATTGCGAAGTCTGAACAAAAACTGGATGGACGTGCTCTTTTGATCAAGAACGCTAAAAGCTTTGAACGTAAAGATGGTATTCCTAAACCCACCAAGGAATCTATCAAACAAAAGAATCCACCTTGTCCTACCCTCTTTGTCGGCAACCTTGATTTTAACACCACCAGACAAGCACTTCAGGATCATTTCAGTTGGGCGGGTGATATCCGAAGTGTCCGCCTGGGGACATTTGAAGATAGTGGGAAATGTAAAGGGTAAGTGAAATAAACAAGCAGGGAAAAGATGTGTATTCACATGTTTGTATCATTATATAGGTTTGGTTATATTGATTATGCCACGGTGGAATCAGCAACCAAGGCAATCCGTGCACCTGATAAACATACCTTGAATGATCGAAAAATCCGGGTGGAATTCGCCAGTGAAGAAGCACATCGACGATCTATGCCATGGATGATTCGAAGGGAAAAAGCCGATCAACGTGCTAAAGATCAACCACAGCAAAAAACCATGGAAACAACAACACAGTCTTCTGATAACCCTACTCCTCCTTCTTACCAACGACCAACAGATGACAGACGACACAAAGAGTTTACGCCACGCAAGGAATTCACACCGCGTGAAAAGAAACCTCAAGGTCGAGTCAAACCTGGCGAAGCTCTGTCTCAAGCACAGCGTCAAAAACCAAGTGTACAAGAATTCAAGGGTACTAAAATTACTTTTGATTAGAATAGCTTTTACCTATAGTCATCATTTATACTCAGCATTTATATTATCTTTTTTACTATTGTTAAATTAATTAAATAAAGAAATAAACTTCTCATTCATGTCATGCATACTAGGAACTATTGTTATGGGATTTGTCAAGCAAAGATATGGTACAACTAAACCATCAATTGGGGAAGGGGTTACAAACTGGATGCTAATTTGCCGGGATTTAATTACTCAACCATGTTAAAAGCATAGTAATAAGGATTGACTCTATTAGAGAAAGTATGGTGTTGACAACATGATCTTCATTGTATGCTGTCTTTCTTCAGCCAAGTAAGCTTCTCGACGGTAATTGGCCTTTAAAGAGGCGGGATTTAAAAATGTTTCTTTATAAAAAAATAAAATCGCGTGTGGAGGCACAGCACTTTTTTCTTTCTTTCTTCCCTCCTTAACATCAATCCTGGGACGTATCTGATGCATCTCAAGAAACCTAAATCACTCATTTTACAACAAAGACAACAACAAGAACAACAAGACGCTCACCCCATTCGACACTTGAAACGAAAAACCCAGGTTGCATCTTACCAGGTGGGAGATATTGACGACAGCAGCGACGATGATTACGGCCACGATAACGAAAACTCTCCCAAGATCTGCACCAAACGCATGCGTACTGTCTTGACCAATGACTTTAAATCCTCCAAATGCTTTCAACCTCTGACTCGACGTCCAACCACTGCCAACCCGATTCTCAACAAAAAGTTCCGTGTGCCTCTCTCGGATCAAAGCACCAACAACACTAGCCTCGAAATAGATGCACGAAGGACGTTGGGGATTCGACGACGAACGGGCGTCAAATTTAGACCTCTTTATGATCATACAGCAGAAGATGCATTTGTCCTTTGGGATCCTACTGTGGATGTCGATCCTGTGGCCACAACTGAAGATTCACCTCCAAAACAACAACAAGACGACGAACAACAACAAAACAAGACAGTGCTCGGCGGTAAATCGTTGGCGGATATACTTGGGCTCAAGAAGGAACAGAGCAAAAAAGGCCATGTGGTGGTGGATCCTGTACTTGCCAAAATATTACGACCTCATCAAGTCGAAGGTGTGCGTTTCTTGTATAGGTGTACAACTGGTAAAGTGGATCCTAATGCTTTTGGATGTATAATGGCTGATGAAATGGGATTAGGGAAAACGGTAAGAAAACAAGAAAATAAAGTATGGATGTTGAACTAGAACTTGTTTATGACTCTATAGTTGCAATGTATCTCCTTGGTTTGGACACTTCTTCGACAATCGGATGAACTTGGGAAACCTACTATTCAAAAGGCTATCATCACCTGTCCCTCTAGTCTGGTTCGCAACTGGGCAAATGAAATTGGTAAGTAATAGAAATAGACAGGAATGGAACAATTGGCTCATGTAGTGTTATCCTTCTCGTATAGTGAAATGGCTGGGTGAAAATCGTGTACGACCATTGACGATTGATAATTCGGGAAGCAAAGAGAAAATCACTGCAGTCAAACGATGGGCAGCAGCACAAGGTCAACTTGTCAATCCAGGTAAAACAAACTAACTGAATAGAATGATGACTCTTTGATTACTTGATTAAATCTCCCTTATATATATATATAGTCCTCATCATCTCTTATGAAACCCTCCGTGCTTACACCAAATATATGAAGAATTGTCCTATTGGTTTACTATTATGTGATGAAGGCCATCGGCTCAAGAACGGAGGTAAGTCGTCGTTAAGGGGGGGGGGAGAGTCAAAAAAGATCACTCACCTTTTGATTTCATTTTAAAAAACAGAATCCCAACTCTTCAAGGAATTGAACAAATTACAGGTGCGTCGGCGGGTGATTTTGTCAGGAACGCCCATTCAGGTAAAAAATACTCTCTCTCTTATAAGTATCACGTGGCACTGTATCAACTCGATCCTTTTATTACCTTTTTATAGAATGATCTTGGTGAATACTACAGCCTCATCGACTTTGCTAATCCAGGAATCCTCGGTACACCAAATGAATTCCGACGAAACTATGAAAATCCTATTCAACGTGGACGTGATTCGGATGCTTCGGATGCAGCTCGTAAACTCAGTGATCAAAAGGTACAAGAATTCTGGACGATCGTCTCCAGATTTACCATCCGACGGACCAACGACATTCTCACCAAATACTGTAAAGTTACTCTACACCTTGTATGATAAAGATATACTTATTCTTGCTTTGTTTTGTTTTTTTATGATAGTACCAAGAAAATACGAACATGTGGTCTTTTGCAACTTGTCACCTTTACAACGTAAACTTTATGACGTATTCTTGACATCTCCTGAAATCAAACGATTACTTCGTGGTCAAGGAAGTCAACCATTAAAGGTAAGAAAACAATGAAACAATTCATCCCTGATCTCCCCCTCTTCTTTTTATATATATAGGCCATCACTCTCCTCAAGAAATTATGTAATCATCCCGCCTTATTGGATCTTCCTTCACAACTAGAAGGTTCTGAAGCAGTGTTACCACCAGGATACGGCGGTGGAGGACCAGTCCAATCCAGTCTGTCGGGAAAATTTGTCGTTTTGGATCGAATGTTGGCGAAAATCAAAAAGGAAACAGATGACAAGATTGTCCTCATCAGCAACTATACTCAAACTTTAGATCTTTTTGAACAATTCTGTGCACAGAAACAGTAAGTACAAAGGGGACAACAATGTAAATGGATGGGATGCTCAACTTGTTATATATAGATATGGTGTTTTACGACTCGATGGTACAATGAACATTACGAAACGACAAAAGCTGGTTGACAGATTCAATGATCCCGAGGCCCCTGAATTTGTGTTTTTACTTAGTAGTAAAGCTGGTGGGTGTGGTCTGAATCTGATTGGCGCGAATCGATTGGTGTTATTTGATCCAGGTAATATACATAATATATATATATATATATAACATGGATACTATCTTGATTTTTTTATTATGTAGATTGGAACCCTGCGGCTGACCAACAAGCTTTGGCTCGTGTGTGGCGTGATGGACAAAAGAAGGATTGTATGTGATAAAAAGAAAGAAAGATGATCAACTGGACTGACTCTCTCTCTCTCTCTCTCTCTCTCTCTAGGTTTTATCTATCGGTTTATTGGTGCAGGCACGATCGAAGAAAAGATCTTCCAACGACAATCACATAAACAATCATTATCCAACTGTGTGGTGGACGAGGCGACGGATACCGAACGACATTTCTCTGTGGAAAGCATGCGTCAACTCTTCCAGCTAAACACCACCAGCGAATGTGAAACCCATGATACTTTTAAATGTAATACCAACATATATAATCAGTTCTTTTTTTTTTTTACTGATGTGTTTTTTGTTGTAGGTAAACGATGTATTCAAGGCCGACAATTCAAACCTGCTGACACCATGCAGTATGGCGACTCGAGCACGTAAGTCATCATCACTCCCACCTTCTCTCCATCCAAACTCACACTATCTCCTTTATATAGATGGGACCACTTTGACAAGGATTTATTAAAACTACCTGATCCTATTTTAAAAGAAGAAGCAGGTAGAGGTATCGTATCCTATGTATTCCAATTTGTATCAAATATCATGTAGTATAGACACACCCACCCACACCCACACTTTGCATTTTATATATCCCCCCCCCAAAAAAATAAAAGATCAATAAAGACATCATTTGTTTTAAACATAGTCATTTTTTATTTATATTATGATGATAATAAAAAAAAAGTCCATTTAGGTTAATCAGATACCACAACATAATCCGAGATGTTGTAATAAAGTCGATGATGGAAAGACACTGATCGTTTTTCTTTTGGTACCAAGTCATCGTCATCATCATCATCGTCCAATACCCTAAGGATACTAATAGATCGATCATCCATCAACAGATCCAAGTCAGAGGTAGAGGATCGTTGTTGTATCGAGGTGGATCGTCGCCAAGTGGGGGAAAGTGGTGCCCAAGGTGAGAAAGAGCAAGTCCATGGAGGAGGAAGATCGAATCGTGGTGAGGATTGACTGGGAAAGTAAGGAGGAGTGTGTTCAAAGTAAGGTGGTTGAGTGTGCTCAACAAATGTCGGTGGTTGTTGCTTAGGAGGAGTATGTTCAAAGTAGGAGTGTTGTTGTTGCTGGTGTTGTTGTTGCTGGTGTTGTTGTTGCTGGTGTTGTTGCTGTTGCTGTTGTTGCTGTTGTTGCTGTAGTTGCTGTAGTTGCTGTAGTTGTTGTAGTTGCTGTAGTTGTTGTAGTTGCTGTAGTTGTTGTAGTTGCTGGTGTTGTTGTAGCTGCTGGTGTTGCTGGTGTTGTTTTGTTGGTGGCGGTGTTGGTGGTTGCCGATTCCAAGATTGGAAAGAAGAACTTGATGATGATGATGATGATGATGATGAATCTACCAGTTATAAAAAATAAAAATAAAAAGACATTTTTAGATTACATTCAAGACATCCACATTTTATTCTTTCCCTACCTTGTCTACTAGCCAGAGCTCGTAAGGATCGAGTGAATGATTCATCCTCCGACCGATTCGATGTCTTTAACAATTGATGTCGATGTCGAGCAGGGTACGTCCAACTCGTTGACACTTTTTTCCACGGCAAATCCAAAGGACCATCAATCGATCTGAGGTGTAAAAAAGGCGAATCCTCCCTATCGCATGTCATTTCCCATGGGATGTCATGTTCAGGTGTATTCCAACCTCCAGGTAAAGGTGGGATGGGTTTAAAGTTGGGTGGACAGTAACGTTTCTTGTTGCGCATAAACAGAGCCAGTTCGTCGGTGGGAATGGTGCGTGTGGGATCATCGTACACTGCAAAATCGGCACTTTTGTGATTGTTCACATACTTTTTGTTGGCGTACCTGAGGTGACACATTGGGTCTATGCATTGTTGGTTTCTCATTGAATTTTTCACATCGTCTCCTATTAAAAAAAAAAAAAAAGTGTACAAACAATAAACAAAACATCCTTTTCGTTTCATCAGGAACTTGTCAAAAGAAACCGCCAATTTTACCTTCAAACGAATCGATGGGTTTTCTTGTTGGATGGTGTTTGCTTCGGCTTTTGGTCGCTTTAGAGAGTTGTTGTTGTTGTTGTTGTTGTTTGGTGAAAGTAGGAGGTGGTGCATGCGTGTTGTTTTGTAGTAATGATAGTAAAGGCGATGACTTGATATCCATATATTGTATAATGCAAATGTAAAAGGGAAAAAAGAAAGTAGAAGAAGAAAGAGAGAAAAAAGTGAAGGGAAAAGGGAAAAAATAAGATTGGAACAAGACGATGTGAAATAGTCGCAAAGCGCCGTTTGAAATTGAGACAAGTCATCGTCCCACTCTGCATACTGTTATCTCTAGCAGCATGATGACCCAAGTGGACACCATCTATAAACAATGACCCTGTTCTTTTCATTTGATAAAGGTCTCTCTACCATGCGCCATTGAATCGGAATTTCAAATAATGGCGGGGTTTCAACGTTTTTTTGCTTTAAAGGAATCACTTTTCGTCAATTTCGCCCATTCTCCTCTTTGTTTTGTTTTGTTTACATGTTTATATTGATAAATAGATAAATCATTCCTCTTTATTCTTTGTCTTTTTTTTCCCCTTTTTTTTTATATATACACTATTTATCTTGACATTGTGGACTGATCCAATGACCGACGAACATCAACCACTTCTTCCCACAGGTACAGCAACAAAAAAACCACTACTCACCACCACTAGTCATTCACCTTGTACTGTCAATAGTATTTATGGAAGTTTAGGAGACACTTCCTTGTCACCACAACAACCGGGCTCATCACGACGGCGTCCACTCTACCTCCTCTTGTTGGCCATTCTTCTTGCCATTGTCCTCCTCCTCCTCCTCCTAATCGTACCTCGTCATATCGAAACCAAGTTTGAACAAGGTATACAACTGGCATTTGACGAAACGTCTATTGAAAAGATAACGACAACCACCACCGGTACTCATATACTCACCATGCATATTGTCGGCACAGTGACTTTGGCTAGTCCTGCTGATAATCTCCAGTCCCAACTCACTCGACTGTTTGGTCCTATCCAGGTGGGGGCCAGTCAACTATCGGTGTCTTCCATGGGAACTATCCAATTACCGGCCTTTATGCTCACCAACGTGACCACCTCGTTGGACTTTGTCACACAGTTTATCGTGGATGATGATCCATCGGCTTTGATTGATTTTTGCAAGGAAGCAATGACGAGGGATAAAGTGGGGTGGCAACTATCCGGGGTCATGACTACACATGTGGGTTGGTTGCCTTTTAATAATCACATTGTCTTGGATAAATGGGTCACTATGGATGGTAAGAAAAAAGTATACAAGTGAAAAATCTCCTTCTATAACGTGGTTTGATATAGGTATGGCTGGATTGAAACACACGGAAATGAAAAACATGGTCTTCCCTGGTCCTCATCCTCTAGGTGGTATTGCCATTCAAGGCATGGTTGGGATTTATAATCCTTCACGTACTCTTAGTATGACATTGGGTAATGTGGACTTTGGTATTTATCTCATTGACGACGAAAACGAACAAGACGTGATGATTGGTGTGGTACGTGCTTTAGAAACCCAATTACTCGGTCAACGCATGAATTACTTTACCGTATCCGGTCGCACTTTACCTCTAGATGACAACACTGACACAAGGAAACAACAACTCTTGGAACAATTCTTGACACAGTACTTGCATGGGAATACATCCATGGTGCGTGTACGTGGCAATGCATTTGGTCCTGACGATGATCAAGTCCATTTTAGTATCCCCGACTGGCTCCAACGCACCCTGGCATCCATCACCTTGACGTTTCCTTTTCCTGGCACCACGCAACATGACAACATGATCCAATCCCTCACCATGCACCATCTCAACATTGATCTGTCTTCTACTTTGCCATTGGTGTCGGGTGATACCGTGGCGTTTTTACACCTGCCTAAAGAAATGAAGGGGGTGGCGGTCGACGTGACGGAGATTCAACCGGATGTATATCTGTACCTGGACCCAGACTCGACTGAACCTTTTGCTCGTCTCCATCCACCCCACCCTTGCTCTTCCAACACGACAACAACAAGGGTGGCATCACGTATTGATAAGGCACCTCTTGATATCTTGCACCAAACGACTTTTGATGCGTTTTTGGAATCAGTGTATCAAGATAATAATGTCACTTTATATTTGCAGGGCACCACTCGGGCTTTGGTGATCAGTGAATTTGGGACATTGTATGTGGATGATTTGAAACTGGATGGGCAGATCAAGGCAACAGGTAAAAGATACATGTGAATGGGAGGGGGGGGGAAATCTGAAACTTTTTTTATTTTTTATTTTTATTAGGTATGCAAGGCATGAAACATCCAGCACCTCAAGTGACGTCTTTAGCCATCATTCAAGGATTCCCTGATGCATTACAAGTCCAACCTCGCTTGGTGATTGCTAATCCGTCAAATATGGATTTGAATCTGGGCTCTATCACGTTTGCCATGTTGTACAAGGATATCGAAATAGGCAATGTTACCATTCAACAACTAAAACTGATCCATGAATCCAGCAATGCATTTGATAGTCAAGGACATATCTTTGCTACACCTATTCCTTTACGTGGTACTTGCGGAAACACACAAGCGCCTTCTCCTATGGTACACTTCATTGGTGATTATATCTCTGGTAAAAAAGGGCACACATACTTATATCTTATATATTTCCACTCATTCTATTTCTTATTATATGATATATAGGGTTACAAACGGAACTGGTGATCGCTGGACGACAAGCAGGATCGAATTACTTGAATGGTTTATTACGTCTCTTGGTCTTCTCCATCCATATCCCACGATTCGACAAACCGCCTCTATTACAAGGGATCCAAATGAATCTCTTGTCGTCTACGGCACTTGTATGGCTCCGAAATCCATTTCAAGGCATCGACATGCGGATCAGTACCATGAATGCGTCGGCGGTATATCAAGATCAACTGGTGGGTACCATGGTCGCGGACTTTATCGTCACACTCCCTCCTGTCAAATGTAGCAATGATAATGATTGTACTGGTGCGGTGGTGGTGACGCCCAAGATCCCGGTGGTACTGAAGAAATTTGGTCTGGATGTGATCTCAAAAGCGTTGGGTGGGACATTGATCTTGACTATTGATAGTATAGTCAATGTCATGATTGATTCTTTTAAGTTGACTAATTTGCATTATAAAAGGGATAATATTACTGCTATCATCAAAAAATCTTTTTAACCTCCTTAATAAAGAAAAAATGATCATGTTTAAACTGGGGAAAACAAAGAAATCAATAAAACTTTGGGTAATACAGGACTAAACTCGGTACGACCAATAAAATGGACTCTTGGAAATGAATTCGTCTTTTTAAAACCCGCACCTCTTCTCTCCTTTTTTATTTTTAATTTTTATACCTCTTCCTCTTCTTCTTCTTCTTCTTTTATACTTACCCATTCCCTTCCTTTTTTTTTATAGTCATACCTTCCTTTTGATCATGCGCCTTCGATTGACACCTACTTTATGTTTGATCATTACTCTCACTGTCTTGTTGCAACCAGCTGAAGGATGTTTCCTTGGTATCGGAAGCGATTGTGATAAACCGACAGAAACAGCTCATGGACCAACAAGTGCCTCTAGTCCCGCATCCTCCTCCACATCAGCACCACCACCACCACCACAGCAAACTTCCAGCAGTTATTCTTCTTCGTCGTCGTTCATTGTATCTACTCCTTCGTCATCGTCAACACCACCTCCACAACTATCAAGTACCACAAGTTCGTCTTTTACACCAACATCCACCCTATCACCACCTTTCACCTCGTCCAGCCCATTACCTTCTTCTTCTTCTTCCAGTCCTCCACCCACTTTGTCGCCCACTAACGATACTAATAACAAAGATCAAGGTAGTGGTGGTGGTACGAACACAGGTGCCATCATTGGCTCGGTGTGTGGATTTGTAGCCATCCTTGGTCTTGGATTTGGTTATGCCTTCTTTTCGAAAACTCGAAAAAGTCAACGTAGTCGAAAAGCAGCACTTTATCAAAACAACAACACCGATATGGCTGCTGCTGCTGTGGCTGCTGCTGATGAATTACATTATCCATCGACTTGGCAATCACCTTCATCGTATACTACTTCACCTTATCAACCACCTTATGATTATTATTCTCCACCACCACCTATCACTCAATCCAATATCGGTTATCCTGATCAAGCCATTTCCGGGGCTTATTATACACCAGCACCACAACCAAGTCATCATCAGTATTCTCCACAACCTAGTCATACATATACTCCTCAACCGACTTACTCTGCACCCAATGCGTACGATGATCAAGATGCACAGAAAGAACAACGATACCATTAGGTCTATAGAATAGTTTATTACCCTTATATAAATCATAATTCCTATCTTATCATTTTAATCAATAAAAAACCTATAGGTTACTAAAACACTTGTGTTCTCCTATAAAATTACCTACATAGAGGATCGACCTTTTGCTTATTTAACTATACACACTACATGTCCCATTTTTTAAAAAATAAAACATTGTTTATTGGATAATTATGGTAGTAATACATGGGGGGAATGGGTTAACTATATAGTTTAGGCAGATTTGGGACGTTGTTGTTTAGCACGGAATGCCATGACATCCTTTTCAACTTCCACCATCATTTCCATTCGTAGCTTGGGTCGATAACCTAAAGTAAACAAGACTTCAAAAAAGACAAAGTAGGGTGCTGACACAAGAGCTACACATACAAGGTGATCAGCACATTTCCCTATCCTTCTTTTCTTCATTGTATTACCTTGAATAAGATTATCCACCAACTTTGGACTTCGTTTTTCCGCCGCGCCATGACCAATGAATTGCATGATCCAGGAGGCGATATGAAGTGCAAGAGCAATTTTATTGGCATGGGGATTCGTTTTTTGGAATTGTGTGGCAGTATAACACATCCCATATAAAAGGGGTGCATAAAGCGCCTATTAAAAAGATATAAGATCAGATTAAAAAAGAACATATCCTTGGGTGAGGGGAGGGGGTCTTACCGCCGCCACTGGATCCAAAATAGCATAATAAATACTATAGAAGGTGACTATGAAGAAGCCAAGATTGGGACCCATAAGTTTGAGCCACCTTAATGAAGTTATCGAGACAAGTGGTCCAGTCTTGGCACCAAAAACAAGTGCTAATAAAGACAAGATGTTAGTAATGCAATGTAAAAAGAAAAAATAGATATTTTTACCAGTCCAAAAGATTATGGGCACAAAGATCATGTGGATTATGATATTGGTCTTGTTGTAATGATGCGAGCCATATTGGACAAGTTGTTTCTTTAGATTGAATATATCTGCTAAAGCCATGGTTAATGTTAAAAAGTAAAGAAGAGAAGAGTGAGAAAAAAAAAGTATCGGGTAATTTTATTTTTATCTCACATTTCAAACTCCAAAAGTCATCCGCAATTGGCCTATTATGGCAATTATCAAGTCTCTTTTCTTCATTCATCTCATCACATCATGCTGCATGATATTTTCATTACAAGCCAGAACATATCTCTTTTGATCATGTATGCTGGATGTTTATTACATTTGATACGGAGTCTTTCAGTCTATACCATTATGAGCTAGCGGGATTTGAAAATCCAAGAAACATATCCTGTTTCATTTTTTGATTCTGTTGTTTTTCTTTCATTTCTTTTTTCTCCCCTTGACTCCTTATTGGTTTTTTTTCTTACCTTTTTGATCTTGATTGCCGCAATGGGGAACGCTCAGTCTATTGGAACACTTATTAATAAAGGGATCAAGATATATAAAAAGATCAAACGTGAAAAAGAACGACAGGAACGACAACAGCATCACCAACAACAGCACCAGCAGCCACAACAACAACAACAACAACAACAACAACAACACCAGCAACAACAGCATCACCAACAGCAACATACAGGAGGATACCATCAGATCCAACAAGAACATGATGATCCACAGTATACTCGACTACGTGATCAAGCTCATCAAGAAGCCGAGAAACGGAATGCATGTTATCAACGTAGTCAAGAAGCCTATCATCAAGGCGACGGGGCTCGAGGTAAAGGGAGAAGGAGGACAACAAAGTAGACTAATTTGTTTATTGTTATAGCTAAAGAAGAATCAAATCAAGGCCATCGACATGACGAATTAATGAAACAATATAACCATCAAGCGGCTGATCTGGTCTATGCTCGCAAGTGTTATATAAAACAAGTAGAATCATCTTGAATCTAATATACTTTTTGTTTTGTAGATAAAAATCAAGGTCGACCACCCACTGAAATCGATCTTCATGGTTTATTTGTCCAAGAAGCAAAAGAACGTGTGGATGCGGCTTTACGTAGATGTGAAAAGAATGGTGCCGATCATTTGGTCATCATTGTTGGTAAAGGGCTTCATAGTCCAGGTAATAAATGATAAACCAAGTAGAAACATACTCCTTTAACTCGATTCTTTTTTTTTTTTTTTTTTTGTTGTTGTTATAGGTCAAATCGCTAAACTCAAACCAGCCATTATCGAACTTGTCCAGAAATATAAGGTCCAATGCACGCCTAATAAACCTAATCCCGGTTGTCTTTATATCGAATTCGGTAAAGGGACAGGTGATCTGTCTTGGCTGGATCGATTTACAGATAAACTCTCAAGAAACGATGTATGCACCATTATGTAGTCCTAAATAATTTACTAGTCACTTTATAATATGTTAATGCCTTTTATTAGTTTACTTGATATTTATATTCATGTACATAATAATAATAAAATCGAATTATATTCTAAAAATCTATCAAGGAGAATAGGTGGTAAAAGGGGGGAGCCTATAGCGGGATTTGAAATATGAATTCATTGAAGTCTCCTTTACTCTTCCTCCCCCCCTTCTTTATAATGATACGTCAATATCATTTCATTGTCTCTCTATTTCTTTTATTAATTCTTCTTCATCTTCTTTATTCCTTTCTTAATGTATCTGCTCTGTCCACTCGTTTTATCATGTTGTGTATCTTTCATTTGGGCGAGACCCGTTCGCATGAACGGACATTCAAACGCCGCTTCAAAAAGCATGATTGATGTGGCGACCCTTTCGACCAATTTGGGTGATTTCTACGAAAGTACCACGTATCAATGCATCGAATCATTCAATCAAAAACTCTTATCTGAGAAAGAATACAACGTTCGATTTCTTGAACAACAAGTAGACTTCCTCCGTTCTAATCTGATTGCATCCATCCAACCATTGGTCGATTCCAATCTTCCCTGGGTCATCTCACCACCACCCAAAAAGAAAGACAATGATGATGATGATGATGACGACGATGATGACGACGAGGATGAAGAAGAAGCACCATTATCAATTATTCCTCTGACAAAAGCCATTCAGGCCCTGAACAAACGAATGAGTACTCAACTTGGTCAAATCATTCATGCAAATCAGTTAGCTCGGACCATGGTGTATCAGGCTCAACAACAGATCAGTTTGTCTCGTCCTCATCAGGACATGGAATCTTGGTTGGCTCGGCATCTTGCCATTTTGGAAAAGACACTGGAAAGGGAATTCAATGAACGGATCGATGAAGCTGTTCAATTTATCATGGAAGACTTTTTAACCTGAGTTTATTTTTTTCCTCTCCCCTTTTTGTGAATTCCCCTCCCCCCTTCTCTCCTTTCTATCCACATCCTAAACTATATCCATAATGTTAATGATTTTACTTTTCTCTCAAAGTGTTATTCAATAAACAATCAAAAACGAGTATGTGCAAGACAGCTATGATAGACACAGCCCTCTCAATTCTCAATTTTGTATCGCCTATTAAAACCGCCTACCCAGATTTGCTATTTTTCACATCCCGCCGTTTATGCGACCAACCTCGTTTCACACCTACAAAAACATCCTTTTTTTTTTTTTTTTTTTTTTTTTTTTTTTTTTTTTTTTTTTTTTACATACCTACCCTCCTCAATACGTTTGTAAACATGGCACTATGTACTATAGATTGAGGTTGCTACCGTACATGATGAGGTATGTAAGCGAATGATTGTTCCAGCTTTCTGGTCTCCCCCCTCATATACATATAAAAACGTTAGCATCTTTAATTGATAAACATTCCCATGTGATGTAGCCAATTACACGATGAGTTGGGATAGGATATGTACATTGAGATTGTTTAGTATAGGGAAAAACGTCTTTCATGGAACAAGATGAATCACTTGAGCCTGAACACAGCCCATCAACCGAGAGATATTGGAAGTTATTTGGTTTTCAAAGAAGTGCACATGCAACAAAATCAAATGATTTTGGACCATCCTGGTAAAGAAGTCTGAACTCATCTTTTGCCGAGCCCACACCAGCTAATAAGAGAGGTACGGCTAGAAAATTCAAACCTGGAAGCTTCATTTTGTTTATGGAGGTAGAAAGAGAAGAAGAAAAAAAGAGACTTGTAATCACCTTTCAACTCTTTAAATGACGGCTTTGGTAAAGGAAAAAAAAATGCTATAAAGGTTCCTAAAAGAACTCTGTATATGTACATGCCGATATGCATTCAAAAATAGGAGGTTTATATGTTTAGCTGAAAACTAATACTTTATAAGAAAAAGAGGGGGCAAGGTCGGGCGGGAAATCAACTTTACTGCTTGCATATACACTGTAGAAAAAACAGAGGGGGGGGGGTTTCAAGTCCAGCCATTTGACTTGTCAAGGTTGTGGAATCGGGATGTCAACGCCTCAAGGAATATTCATCATTTCGCTCTACAAGAAATCAACGAGTAACCTCGCCCAGAAATACATTGTCGACCTGAGCGGCCTCTTTTATCACCAACAAATGGCTAGCACAAAACTACGCTCATCGTTAGAGGTGAATTCAATGAAAATTTTGGCTATTACGCAACTTGCTAACCTCCTCTTATTATCTTGACTTCAATTTCGTGAAATTCGTGAACAGTCAACACCTTTAATATGCCCAAAAGATAGAGTCAAATAAAGTACATAGTCTAAAAGATAAAAAATGATCAACCATTGTAATTAGCCTGTGAATGCAAGTCTTTTATAGACGATACGATCTGGTGGATAAAGATTTGTGAACTCCTTCACTGACCACATTTTGTTCCGATTGTTTATCGTTTACAGATGAGTGTACCCTCCTATACCCCTTATATAACAGTAATGAGTGAAGCTCTTGCCAATCACGATGCTTCCGGTTGATGCTCCTATGTATACCAGGGGTCAAATTTTCCCTGACCCATACCCATCATAAAATCAGATAAAACATTATCCCTTTACTACAGTATACATTTCATTTGATTATACCTAGGTTGGTGACAAAATAGGTCCAAGTTTGTGTCTATTAAACAGTACTGTAGCTGTCTTGCATCAGATTAAAAAGAAAGTCAATGATCTAATTACTATTTTGGGATTTATTAAGGCACGGATTACATTTGAAGTCTCGACTTTTCTGGAGACAAAGAAAAAAAAAAGACATGATATTGGCTTGGGAAACCATCCCTATTATAAGTTTGTATTGTAAATACTATAAGACAGTAGTTAAATGAATTGGTTATTCAGGTATTATGGTATGATATAAAAAAAAACATTTAAACTATGGCCACTATACCGATCGGCCCGCCAACCGGTACAACAATTCTATACGCGTATAAAAAAGGAAGATCAGATTAGCACATGTTTAAAATAACCCTCTTTTCACCCCTACTTACCTTTTGTGTAAACGGGCAGTGAATAGTAAAAATTCTCGCCATGCGCGGAGACCAGCCTCCGCACAGACGAGAGAACCGAGGTAACAATATTGTCGTTTGGATATCCATTTTTCCTTGAGTAAATAGTCAGTAAAAAGAGGTAGTGTATACTAGCTTCAGGATACTGATTCTGGAAGGTGTTGTGCTGGTCATTGGTGCTTTGCAAGTAGAGTTCAATCATTTTCTTCATATTCCATGTGGGTGTCCCCTCTGCATCTGTTCCCACTATGCCAAAAAAAAAAAAAAAAAAAAAGTTGGTACCCCCACTTATCCCCACGTGTTTTTTTTGTCAACTTGCATAAATCGTCATTATTATCTGTGTGAATGCGCAAAAGACCATAATACATCAAGGCTATAGCGAAATGTACAGCATAAGATCGTGTCTGGTCATTCCTGTACAAGTAATCGATGGCCTAATAAAAAAAAAAGAGGTTACTATTTTCTTTTCTTTTTATATCTTGGAGTTGGACTTACATTTTCGAATTGCAAAGAGGATAAAAGCCAGTTAAAGTGATCAAAAGGAGTCTGATTTGTACCACCATCTAATAGTACGTATTCTTGGTAGTCTTTTAATGATGAGTGCGACAGCCCGTATATATCTCCATCAAGTAATGTCAGCTAGAGATACATTAGATATTAGCAAATAGGAGGGAGGAGTGTAGATTCTGTGCCCTACTTACGTTCATCCATATAAAATCATCACGAGTGTTAATAATGTATCCAGAGGAAGGAGGTGATCTAGTGATCAGTTGGATGAGTAAAGTCTTGTATGGGTCGCCATCAACACAATTACGACCTTCTTCTTGAAGCATTGCATGGGATTCCTGGGATAAACTTGGTAGCAAAACAAACAAAACAAAAAAAAAAAAAAGAGTTAGTGAGAGTTCATCCTTTTATTGAAGGAGTAACTTACCATCGGTCGGGACTCGAAATATATTCGTCAAGACAATCAGCCAAAAGAGGACATGCATCATACAAAAAGGAATTGGCGGCCATCTCGTTTAATATCAGCACAATTTTACCGCACCGAAACGCGTAATAGACTAAAGCCCACAGCGGAATACCATTGAAAAGCTATAAAAAGAGACAGTCAGTTTGTGAGTTTCTTTTATTCTAGTCGACCTACCTCTATACGTTGATCCATATATTCCCCATCTTCCATCAAGAGGAATTTGATATAAAGATATATTCGGTACAAATAGTTATCAGTTGTCATTTCTTCGTGATTATTACGGATCAGTATATCTTCCATGCTTTGTAATGACCTATTCCCATACCCCATTCCCCCCACCAAAAAAAAAAAAAAAGTATAAATAAGAGTTTTGATTATATATATATGCTTTCTTTTTTTCTACTCGCCTGTCTTCCAGGTATTCAATTGATTTATTGATCATATAGTGCCTACCATGCATAGCTAGTTCAGAAGAAGCCGGGATCGACGCGTTCGCCAACATGAATTGAGCTTCCAAACTATCTTGATTTGTGCTATTTTCCCCCGTCAAATGATTTAAAAAGCCCCAGGCCCATTCGATTTCTTGATAATGTTGATTGTCACCATCCATCATTGCCTCGGACAATGCATTCGTGATACGGTAGTCCTTGTTCATCAGTCGTTGTATATTGAGATCGATCACCACCTTGGCACAAGTATCTACGTTTAGCACTGGAAGATCAACAGGCATTCCATCTTGATGAGCCACCGAGCCAATTGTTGAGAAGGGAGGCGAGTTGCAAGAGTCATTTTCCGGTACTTGGGATGAGCTTGGTTCATTGTCACAAGGATAATCATTTGTCGGTGAAGGCAAACTTGATGTATTGTCCACAGAATAATGATATACTGAAGGAGACGGCGTCTTGAAAGAGTCATTTATTGGTACTTGGGATGAGCTTGGTTCATTGTCACAAGGATAATCATTTGTCGGTGAAGGCAAACTTGATGTATCGTCCACAGGATAATGATATACTGAAGGAGACACTTCTGGTTCGATTTTGATTGGAGGAGTACTTTTGACAGAGACACGTGGGTTGGTAGTTTTGGTCACCCTTCGTCGTTTAGGTGCAAAATAGTTGTTTATTTTCTTCAGGGCATTGTTGAATGACTGTCGCTTTGATTTGTTGATCATTTTGTCGCTGCGCCGTGTGCTGGGAAAAGAATAGTGTTGAGAAAGTGAAAGAGGAGGGGAAATGAAAAAAAGAGAAAAGAGCGGTTTTTATGGCCATAGCTTTTTCAAACTCCTCCAATGACCAGTGTGGTCCTTGACAGTGCACAGACATGGTCAGTACTCTGTGCATACTATAATAATGATGCTTTATTTCACTTGTCAATCAAGAAGAATGAGGATATGTATTGCCTTTTAAAAAGAGGGGAAAGACAGACTCGTGTATGACCATATTATGTAAAAAGAGCATATCGGTTTTTATTTGTCAACAGAAAACAACAATAACAACAAAGAGTTAAAAAAAGTTTTATCATAGCAACAAAGAGAAAAAAACAAAACAATTTTTTTTTTATTATTATACAACAATCTAAATACAATAACAATATGTGGATTAGACTATTTCTACTTGTTGGCGGTACCAAGTCATTGCTGCTATTATGCGACGGTGTATGGTTCTGAGTTGCCATTTGTTAAGGTCCGACAATATTACCCAAGTAACATGATCGTGAATGTTGTTGTTGGCTAATGGCAATAGTTGCAATGATCGTTTGTTGTTAGCTAATGAAAATAGTGGCTTCGAGATCAGGATCTTCGACAATTGTGACAGCTTGATCCGAATGACCTCATTAAGCTGTTGTTGTTTTTCATTCTGCTAGAAGGATCCGCGTAAAAGTTTTCTAAAAAAAAAAAAAAAAAAAAAAAAAAGAAAGAAAAAAAAAAAAAAGAAAGAGGTGGCTGGCTAGTGGTTAAAACAAAACGCCAAGTTGTTGTTTTTTTTTGCTGATTTCGATTACCTTTATGGAAAGTCGCCCATCATAAGCATCATGGTCGGATGTCATTCCTTAGTTTTATTGATTGTTTTCGGTCATCTGCAACATCGTTGGTTTTCTTTTGGATCTTGACTTTACACCGCGGGCCCTTGATATTGGAGGAGATGCGAACTAGTAAAAATAAAAGGGTCAAGAATAGTTGATAGCAAGTGCCTGAATAAATTAGGGCCCCCAAAATAATTTCTTCCCCGGATCGGGGTTTGCAATTCCTATGTAATGGTTTCCCATCCTTATTCACCATGTCCACAAAAAAATGGTGCGATATTACTTGAAAGAAACACTATTTTTTTTTCCTTTCAATATACGTGAACCATGAATATCATCCTTCCTTTCAACTTTACTCGATGCATCCTCATTTGCCCTTCACTGAGTTATCGGGATTTAAAATGGAATGATCGACAAAAATTCTTTGTGTCTGAAGCATGCAAAGTGGTGGCATTACGTTACTACTTTCGGGCTCTCCGTGATTGTGGATTATTTCCTTGATTTATGTTTTGCGACAAGGATTCTGCGTAAATCTGACATGGGGTGAAATATCCTGCGTCTCTGCCTGTGATACTTGAAAGGGGCAGTGAGGATTGCTTTGAAGAAAGCGAAAGAAAGTCTTGGCCCCATCTAACAAATGGATATGGATGATGTTATTGCAGAATTTAACTTTGCTAGCCTTGCTCTTCTCCCTACAACTAATAATAGACATCAGAATGCGCAACAAGCAAGATGCCTTAAAGATAACATACTGTACGTAAAAGTAATTTCTGAAATGATGGAAAAGACACTACTGCTACAATCAACTCATTCCTCAAGGTAAGATAAAGTTATATGGCACCATATCATATCCACGCCATTACCTAAAACAGAAATTCATGCATTTGCAGGTGCTTTTTTAACTCCCGACCAAATCCACCAAGCATTGTGAACAACTGGTTGACTCATATAACCATAGGGCAGTTCTCCATAGTGGCCCCTCTATATGGGAAAAAATGTTTGTGAGTACCTGGAACTTGCTAAAACAACATCAAGGTAAACAAAAAAAAAGTGACGACGACCATGATGCAGAGTGATAACACAATATGAAAGTAAAAGATATCAACTTTTTTTAATTGTACATATTAGTATGTATCATAGAAAGTCAAAACATTGATGCAACTGATGTGGATGCCTGAGTATGTGGCTGTCCATCCTTTTTCGTCAACCGCTGATTTTATGCAAGCATCTGGTGAGGTGACATAGCGTTGGCACCATGATCATCGAAAGATACTTTAAGGTAAATAAGAGTTTTATTACAATATATATGACCAACTACATAAACTAATTATTCTATACTAAACCATATTAAAAAAAAAGTCAACAAGACCAAACACATACCATCCCGATTGAATCGACGATCGACTGCCCAACTTGGTCAAACCACAAATCGTCCTGCCCACTTTGTTAGCCCTGGCTCTGGAATCATTATCATTGACAGTGATGATGATGAGATTACTTTTGCTATGAAAGGCGTTAAAGGTGATTGCGATTTCGAATTTTGGTTTCGGTGTTGATTTCGGTGCTGCTGTTTCTGTTGATAATGCCACTGTAGATGATGATCCTGTTGGTCGTGCTTTTGCTTCTGTTGGTAGCACTGCGTCTATTGGTCGAGATCCAAGTGTTGGTCAATCCGGTACTGTACTTGTCGTTACCTCGGTGACACCGCACCACAACGCCTCAACCATCAAGTGCACATGAGAGACGCAAGAGGGAGGGGAGGATTCGAAGGCACCGACAACGAATTAAAGAAAAACAACGAATTCAAAAGAAGATAATTTGCATTTTGTAGAGATGAGTAACCCCCGAATACTTCCAGAAGACCGTCTTTAATACAATTACCAACCGAGACCAATATTTGGACGACGGTATTCGCTTCAGCCGTGCGCGCAATCTACCAATCACTTGGAAGTCAATACGATCCTAACACCTGCCACAATGGTTAAAAAACAACTTTACAATTAGGTTTATAGTCTTTATTCTCAAAGACTACATAGTAAAATGCAATTAGCGATGATTCCTCATCCATGTTACCCATTGATTAAAAAGAAAGAAAGAAAGAAAGAAAGAAAGAAAAACGATCTCAAGCCGCCAAGATTGGCGAATTTACCCGGTTAAATTATTCAAATCCCGGTCAATCACGTAAGAGCTGAGGATCGACTTGGTACAAAATGATCGACATGGCACAAAAAGTGAGTGACTGACAGCTTGTTATCCTCCAACCTGATACCTGCTTGCTTAATATAGTTGCTCGCTATGTTTTAAGCTTAATGCTATATACAAAATACATCTCCGTCTGAAAACGGCAGACGGATAAATTCATGCCTCCGCCTTTCCACGTCTATTCCTTAATCGCCCAAGGCATTTCCACCACCATCATTGTGCGAAACGTTGAAAAAAGCCGTGGTCTCTTCAAGGACAACAACACCCATCTGACTCTGGTAGAAGGCGACTATACCAATCAATCGGCATTTAAATCCTCCGTTGCTGGTCATTCCCGGCTCTTCCTCCTCGTTGCCGATTTGCCTCAACTACCTCGCATCAAAAGTGAACTCGGTGACATTGCTTACGAGGCCGGTGTGCAGCAAATTGTCGATCTGTCATCTCGGTTTGTTCAATTGGATTGGCGCACTTCTTTTATCGGTGAAACCCATCGTTTGGCGTTGAAATATAACCGGTACCTAGTGTCATTGCGCCCTTCACGACTTTTTACCAACCATTCGTGGGCAGCCAGCACTATCAAGTTCAAGGGTGCTGTGATTGATTGCCATCCTGCTGATCAAAAGGTGGAATATGTCTCGGTCGATGATACTGCTGATGTTGCTGTCAAGGTGCTGACGGATCCGGTCGATCGTCATAGTAATTATGCTTACAATTTAATTGGCGATCATGTGGATGGTCGTACTCGAGCCGAGTATTTTTCTCAAGCCCTGGGTAGACCTATTGCTTACAGTAAAGTGATTCCCAAGGAACTCTGTGATGCTGGAGTCCAATTTGGTCAACCTTTCCCCATAGCCATGGATTTAGCTACTGTTAAGACTACGAATCCTCCTACTCATGTTATTCTCAACTTACTAGGCAGACCTTATGAAACTTTGGAACCTTGGATCAATAAGAATAAGGAACAGTTTATGTAGTTGTATAGAGTTCTACTTTTTCGGGAAATAAAAATTTATTGACGGGCTTTAAAAGCTTCATTTTTTCTAGACGAATAAATATCATCGCAAGCTTGGGCAGACTGACACAAGGGTCTTAGTGCTTAACTTTTGCAGTAACATATGTTGGAAATATGCCATGGTATCCACACGGCCACTTTAATCATTAGCATCTGTTGGCAATTGGGCGGGTAGTGGTCTTACCAAATCTTAGTAGGGAATTGAGGGTGGGCGGGGTTAAAAAACGAAGTGTGGTTCCCTCTTCGTACTTCTATTTTTTTTCTTACAAATGAAAGATAAACATCATCGCAAGCTTGGACTAAACAACACAAGGATCTTGGAGCTTGACTTTTGCGGTAAAGTATGTTGGAAATATGCCGTAGTATTCACATGGCCACTTTAATCATTAGCATTCGTTTTTTTTTTTTGTTTACACTCTACTTTCCTCATACACATAATCAACACTCTATTTATCTTTTTACATTATCTATACTTTGGAATCAATGTTACTGTATTATTGATTACTCTTTTACTGTAATTGGTTTACTTTGAATTAAATTTGGTGTCAAAAAAGAAAGTTTAGCCCATATGCAATGGCATGAATGTCGAGGGTTAAATTTCAAAAAGGCAATGCGTGAAATTTTAAATGAAATCAAGTTTTTACTACTCTAATTATGGATAGTGAATGAGAATGGCCCAAAGGTAATCGCATATCACATTACCTGAGGAAATACTTATTCCCTGAAACACCGATGACATATCGCTCCTTTGATTGCATTCCGGATCACTATAATGGAGACATCGGGTGATGTCAGTAGGAAGCGTTATATGGCTTCCTGGGTTTTTGAAGGTTTGGTATGTGCCATAAGAAATAAATTCCTCACCACCACCCATATATTTCACCTGAAGGTACCTTGGGCAGAAACTCCAACCAGAAAGGCAGTGGCCAAGTGATAGATAGACGAAAGATGCATGATGGTATGTTAATGATAATAGATAGAAAAAGACTTTTTTGGTGCCTTGCTTTTATATTAGCAAAAAGAGTCATCCAAAAACACCACTTGTCATATGTAAACAAAGTGTATTCTTTTTTTCATGTTGCATCGATGCACATTTTTCACCGACGACTTGCTTCTCTGATCGCTGTTGTTCCTCCATTGGGCGTACTGTAAACATGATTATCATTGATGGTCGGTAAAGCAATGGAGAAATAATATGAGGTAGGTATAACGATATTAATGATTAATTGAATCCTGCATTGCAAGTAAGCCATATAGCTGTTCCTGCTGACATTAACCGATGTCTCTATTACTCTCCTTCCGCCACCACCAATGTGGTCAGCCAGGCTGCAACGGTTATACAATCAAACAATTAATGTAGTAATGTTGGTCACTTGGTATGAATCCGCTCTCTGTCTCTCTCCATTCCTTTGTCTCCACTCGTTTTCGTATGTCCAATTCTTTCCTTTTTAATTTTCAAGTCTTTTCTGGATGTAACCGCTTTCCACTCACACTGTACTTCGGTGGTAAGTTTTATCATTTCCATAGACAAATGGAGCCATCATAATCATAGTACTAACTGATTGTTTGATTTCTTTTCCTATGCATGATTGCTTTTGATCATTTCTTTCAACCACTTTTGAACATCATAAATTTTATTGTCACTTTTATTTCCATACTATTAAAAACTTATAGTCCTTAGCAAAGTCATAATGTCCAACAAAGTCCACCCATTGAAGGTAACCCCTTCCCCCACAACAACAATACTGATAATAATTTGACTAACGAGCTATTTATCTATTTATTTCAAAACATGCTAACACTACGAAGTTCCAACAACACCCAGAAGCAGAGCACCAGCAGCAGGTGGGATCCTGGCCACTATACAATCACTACGTTCGACCATTACAACGCTCCACCACCGGAGCCAATATGTTGATCGCCTATCGCAAGTACAAAGTGTGTTGCTTCAAGAGTTACAAGAAGCGGATGCTTATTTGAGACGTGGTATAGCCATAATCGACGAATTGACCGCATCTATTCGCCAACAAAACAGACAACAACATTAGTTTCCATTTCTTGTACACTTGTATTCGTTTTTGTTTAGTATACTTACTTTTATATTATCCCATCTATGCTTACCTTTTGTTTATATGTTATCCAATTGTCAACAATATATCCTTTAACCATATCTGTAAATGAAGACAAGTGTTTCCTGTTGCATAGTGTTAGTTTTACTGTCCCTTTTGTCGACTATTATAGCTGTTCCGTCGATGTGCTTAATTTATGTAATAGTTCATTTTGTAGATCGTTATAGCAGGTTCACCGTCATTCCTTATTGCTGTTGTCAGTCTTTTGTTTGTTGTTATAGCTAGTCCACTGTAATCCTTTGATGCTGTTACTGATATTTTATTGATTGTCGCGGCTGTTTTTTGTGGAATCCGTGTGCTGAATTACTATGGTTCGTGAAGGTGAGTTTCATCAGGTGATTCGTGAAGATTTCCTATCATAATGCATAAATATAATGTAGCCCTAAAAGTGTGAGATCAATCGAGACTACTATGTTGGTCGTTGCGCTAGCTTCTATTGGCTGACCGAAATATTCACACCCCGCCCCCTTTTCTTCCTTACTCACCTTTCTATTGTGTCTGTTCCTCTTCTTCTCATTTACAAGGTACAGTGGAAATGCTGCGTGCGATTTTCTTACTACTACTACTTTGGTTTGGAAATACTGATGCTAGTTTATTTACTTCTAGTAATCCTTCCATTGTCACTTGTAAGTATATATATAATGAAAGGTCTATACTTGATGGTTTTAACTTTTTTTTTTTTTTTTTTTTTTTTTTTTTTTTGATTTGAAAGCCTTTGTTACTCTTTACAGTAACAACTCCTCTATAGACATTGGAATAAGTGGAAACATTCAAACGTATGATCATAATATAGTTACAACTAATTCGACACAACCCGATGCTTCTGGTCTTGGCGTAAGTTATAGGAAACTATTAAAACATTCTATGCTTATCTACTCTTTTTACAGGGCATTCTTTATGACAGACAACAATCGTGTCAGCAAAACACTACGGATATGATGCCTCATCTTTTATCAACAGGTCAACCCAAGATTGCTTTGGTGAAACAAGGTGGTGGGTGTTCCTTGACAGATAAAGCGTGGTACTCCCAACGTGATAATGCAGTGGCAGTAATTGTCTATGCCAATGTCCCTTTTGATAATGTCAACACGGTAAGACTTTACTACTTTGATACTCTCTATTTTCTTTTCTTTTCTGTATTCTCACTATTGTATCTTTTGGTCAGTTAACAGTAGGTGATAGTATCAAGATTCCTGTGTATTATATTGATTTGGAACTGGGACAAACCTTGTTACGACTCTTACAACAACCAAACCCAATCAACCAAGCACCCGATAATGTTACTTATCAATCAGCGGCTAAAGTGGTACTATATCCTTTTATTGGTGGGTTCCCAACCGCCTGGGAATTCATCCTGATCATTGTGGTGGCACTATTGGCTCTCAGCTTCTTGGTCTCAAGTAAGTATGGGGGTTAAATGTTTATGTTGGGATCAAATATGGAAATTATGGAACAGTAACGGAGACTTTTTCATTTATATATATATATATATATATATATATATAAATATATATATTGTTTACTAAAAAAACAACCTTTCTTCCTTATTCTTCTTTTTTATGATTTTCGCAAAAGTGGGTATGCATTGGCATCTTTGGCGGATACGACGTAGGCAACGAACAACGTATGCAACTGGATTAATGATGGATACTCTACCTGGTCAATTGGAAAAAAAGGTATTGGATCCTGCTTCTTTGGCCCTCTTCCCTACTCGTATTGTTGGTAATCAACAAGATGATGGGAATCGACGCAACTCGACTATCTCTTTACGAACTGAACGAGCATTGGAAAATGCCGAAGCCTTGGCAGCCACCATCATACATTCAAAACCTCCACCACAACAGTTGGAAGAACCCATCACCACTGATTCAACAGCATCGTCACCTGCAGTAACAACCGTTGATATGGAACCATCATCGAACCCTGAACAACAAGAAGAAGCATGTGTGATTTGTTTGGATGAATTTGGTCATGGAGAAAGCGTGCGGAAACTTCCATGTGGACATGAATACCATTGCGAATGTATTGGTATGGGTAGAAAAAAGAAAACTCACAACAATCACCTAAAACAATCTCACTTCATCTATTTATATATATATATAGACCCATGGCTAACCATCAAATCGGCTAGTTGTCCACTATGTAAATACGACTGTTCTTTGGATATACCCAAACAAGACCAAGAACAACAACAACATCAAGAACAACAACAACATCAAGAACAACAAAGTGGACCCTCTTCTCGCAACACATCATCCATCTTCTCACTAGGCTTTTTACGACGACATGTTGATGATGATAATACGAATCAAGTATCAAGACAGTCTACACCCAGCAATGTATCTTCTTTTGGCCCAACCATCTCTGCCGATCGAGCTGAAGCATTTAGTCAAAGTTGGATGGCAAGAAGTTTACCTCGAAACATGCGACGACAGATCAATTTGGCCGCACAACAAGTTGCTGAAGCTCATCGACAAGAAACAAGTGTCATGGCTTTACCACCCCGAATGATGGAACAGCAGCCTTCTTTAGATCAAACATCACCTGATACCCGGCGACTCTTTAGCTCTTTACCACTTCGTCGAACCACTGGATAACCCCCCTTCTTTTAGTTAATAATTAGTTTATACATATATGTATTTTATATCAAATGTAATAAAAAACAACACTATTGTCTTTTACTTTTTTAAAACAAAACAGTTTGATCATTTGACTTTTTTTTTTTTTTTTTTTTTTTTTTGTTTATGTTGATTGTGATGGGATTCATTGTGCTGGGGATTATTCACACATGTCAAAGAGTGGGGGTGGATGTCATACTGTCTTTTTTCAGACCCCGCTTCATGCAATCGACCTTCTTTACTTGGACAAAGGGGTATTCATATCTAGAAAGCGGTATTTGAAAATAGACTCTTCATGCCATACAGAAAAAAGTGACAATGAGGCTGTCTCAAAAATAAACATTCCTTTCACTACTTTACGTCACTCCCTCTTCTAATTGTACTGATTAGTAGCCCCTTGGAAAACGTTTTCATGTCTCGAGTCATCCATCAAAGCCAATCAATACTAGCTCTCACTGAGCATTAAGATGCATGAATGTTGGCGAAGCCATCCATAGGGCTGTATCAAGTGGCTTTGTCTTTTGTTTGTTTTACAGTACTAAGCCAGTTGTAAAAAAAAAAAGTATGTGTGACGCATGTTAACAGGCTATGCGTTTATACACGGGCATGTGTAGGGAGAACAAGAGGGGGTGAGGAGAAATTGAGAGATAATTGGTGTAACCACTTTGTCTGCTAGATCTATTCCGTTAATAGTAAATCATCTCTCTTCTTCCTTCTCCTCTGTTGTCTATTACAAGTGGTAAGCTACTCTTTTCGATACAAAAGCAATCGATATCGATGGGAGGGGGACTGATTATCGGGGTTTGAAATTCGGGATCAAAGCCCATTATGATAAAAACGGTTGGAAAAAGTTATTTTTGCCTTTTTCTCTTTCTTTTTTCTTTTTATTCAACAAAGACAGTACTTGGTGGGGGGTTGATCTTTTTCTTTTTTTAATTGTATCTACATTAATATATAATAATCTCCATCTCTTTACTCAGCAATGTCTGGACGATACGATACTGTCGACAGCGGCCTCTCATCGTCATCATCTTTTCAAATGGAAATGACATCCCATGGCTCCATTGGACGACGCCCCACCACTCTTGGACGTGCACCCACTCGACGTATCATTGCCGGGGCCAATAGTAATGTGAACAATGCCAGCCATGATATTCAACGTGGACGGACATTAATTCGACCTGACAGGTACCAAGAACCTGCACCACTCATGACGGGTAAACCTCAATCAAGTCGGTCTGCTTTTGAACCATGGACACTCTTCTCACGTATCGTCACTTTTTGGGCCCTCTCTCCGTTTTTACGTGCCTGCGGATTAAGCGACAAGAGCATGCAACAAGCCTGGCGGGAAAAAATCACCCTGTGCTTCTTGATCGCCTGTCTGGGTGGATTTGTCGCTTTTATCACTATTGGGTTGTCGACCGTACTATGTCCTCCTGGCGCTGCGAATAACAAGGATAATTTTGCTTCTTATAATGATACAACCGGTGCTTGTAAGTATATAGTCTCTCTCTGTAATATAAATAGTTTGATTATAATGACTAACGTCTCTCCTTTATTTTAGATGGATTGGTGGGTATTCAAGGTTGGCAGTTTAATATCTCCTCTCAATACAAACCCTCAGGCAACACCAATTTTTTTACTCTTCTACCCGGCACAGACGTTACCAATGAGTTTGTACATGCACAAAACTTGCCGTCTTGTACGAATGGCGGTACTTTTGCAGCCGTCACACTCAATCCTTGTACTGGTACCAGCTGTAGTCTAGGCACCATTAGTCCTACCACCTTTACCACCATCGGCATCACCAACACAAGTCGGCAGGTAGGATACGACTGGGATCAAATGGCAAGCAGCAACCTGACACATTACTTGGTCATTGACGGTAACGTGCTCAACATAGGTCCTTATATCACTCAACACCCAACTGCGCTTCCTAACGATGCACTGGATGGGGTCATTCGATCGGTACTCAATCAAACATTTGCCGCGGGTGGACGGGATGCTACCAAACTCATGTATCGCACTGCATCCTTACGTGCCGCCATTCCTTGCTTGGTCGACAAGTACCGTGCGGGGTCCATCGATAAAGACACCACGGGCTGTTTCATGGCCGCCATTGTCCTGTACTGCTCACTCTTGATCGTTATCTCTCTAGTATTTGCCCGATTCTTTATGGCTCTAATCTTTTCTTGGTTTTTGTCTCGAAAACTGTCTCAAACGCCGGCTGATCCAATTATCGCAAGTAGTGGACGTGGTGTTGGTATGTTTCCCAATCAACAATCGATGGAAATGGCAGATATCAAGACACCTCTTAATAGCAGTGGCTCTTTTAATAACAGTCTTGCCATGGTGGGGAATGACCTGTATACGGTGATGCTCATCACGTGTTACTCTGAAAACACCGAAGGGATCCGGGCTACTGTCGAATCTCTCTCGTCCACCATTTACCCTGACGATCGTAAACTTTTATTCTTGGTGGCGGATGGTATTATTACTGGTCATGGGGAAACCATGTCAACACCGGATATGTGTTTGGATCTCATCACGTTTGACGACAACCCAGCCATGAAGAATCCTGAAGCAAAAGCCTATTTGGCGGTGGCCATTGGATCGAAACAGTATAATATGGCCAAGGTGTATGCGGGACATTATGGTAAAGGATTTAAAATAAATAAAAAAAAGAAGGGAAAACAGACAAAACTAACGTATCGTATTATAGTTTGTAAAGGACACAAGGTGCCGATGATTCTGATTGTCAAATCAGGCTCACCTGCCGAGCAAGGAAAACCCAAGCCAGGCAATCGGGGGAAACGCGACTCTCAATTGATATTGATGAACTTTTTTAGTCGGGTGACTTATAATGATCGAATGACACCTTTAGATTATGAACTCTTTCAGAAAATCAAGTATATCACAGGTGTGACACCAGATCTCTTTGAAGTGGTGCTCATGGTAAGTCAGGGACTGGGGATTGAAAGGATCATTCTGACTCTTTTTTTTAAAAAAAAAAAAAAAATAATAGGTGGACGCTGATACCAAGGTATATGATACATCACTTCGAGTACTTGTCAATTGTATGGTGAACGATAATTTGATCATGGGACTCTGTGGGGAAACCAAGATTGCCAACAAACGGGATTCGTGGGTAACAGCCATTCAAGTGTACGAATACTTTATCTCTCATCATATGGCCAAAGGATTCGAAGCTGTGTTTGGTGGTGTGACCTGTCTTCCTGGGTGCTTCTCCATGTATCGACTCAAGGCGCGTAAAGGTGATGGCGACTGGATTCCGATCATCACTAAACCTGAAATCGTCCAAGAATACTCATCCAATACCATCGACACGTTGCATCAAAAGAATCTCTTGCTGCTTGGTGAAGATCGATTCTTGACTACTCTGATGCTTCGAAACTTTCCCTTTCGAAAAATGGTTTTTACACCTCAAGCAGTAAGTTGAATCTTGTCTTGACATTGGATCATATACTAACCCACATCTGTACTTTTTTTTTTTTAGATATGTAAAACCATTGTACCTGATGAATTCAAGGTGTTACTATCACAACGACGTCGATGGATCAACTCTACTATCCATAATCTGTTTGAATTGGTCCTGGTACGTAATCTCTGTGGAACATTTTGCTTCTCTATGCAATTTGTAGTGATGATGGATTTGGTGGGCACCCTGACTCTCCCCGTGGCGATCGTATTGACGGTAGTTCTCATCATCAACATGGCCCGGACCCAAATCACCGACTTTTCCACCGCTGTTCCTCTCGTTCTCCTCATCATTGTCCTCTTTTCACCGGCCTTTTTGATCTTGATCACCACACGCAAATGGGTGTATTTGATGTGGATGGGTGTCTATCTGTTGGCTCTCCCTGTATGGAACTTTGTCTTACCGGTCTACTCGTTTTGGCACTTTGACGATTTCTCATGGGGTGAAACGCGTAAAGTGGAAGGTGAAACCAAAGGCGATGATCATTCCAAAGCCGAAGGTCAATTCGATCCGTCCAAGATTCCTCTCAAACGGTGGGAAGAGTATGAACGGAAACGGGTCAGGGCGGATAAACGACGGGAACGGAAACTCAGGGAATTGGGCGGTGGTGATCCTGGGCATTATTTTGATCCTACCAAGGAAGCACCGGTCAAATCTGGGTCTGGGTATTATCCTACTTTTACACCTCAACAAGCGGGTCAATATATGGGTGCTCAACGTCAATAGGTCTCCCTTTATCATACCCCCCTCTAGACATACCTTTTTTATTGTATCATGAATCCCTCTCTCTCTCTCTCTCTCTTTTGCTATCTCACTTGACTTTTTATTTATCATTATCTCATTTACATAAGTATCTCATCTACCTTAAATAAAAAAATGTCCCTTCACAATCATCTTCGTATACTTCGTGACAAATTCAAATCCCGCCAAATAAAAAAACTGTCAAAGGGAAAAAATCCCTCTATCTCTCTCACTCACTCCTTGATCATGGCTGATACCACCTACAACGACAGTCATCGCCTATTTGTACAATCTTTATTATCACATCACATTTTGACTGAAGAAAAAGCTTTAGTCATATATGAAAAAGCTTGTACTATGGCCCAAGGTAATATAAAACGATATAAAAAAAAATGATCTGTTAAGTGACTCCAACTTTTTCTTTTTATCCATCCAACAGAACAAATGGTTGACTTTGCGCTATTCGTAGGTCAGATCAACCACCGGATCAATGATTACGATATGGCATTACGGCGAAGTCACGATCAACAAACGGGTCAAGCAGTGATAGCATTTGTGAACACCAAACCAGATGATGTGGCTCAATTAGCAACTCGGTATGACGCGAACCAGATTGGTTACCTTCGCAAACTGGTAAAAAGATCCACACCCGTAACATGCATCTACTTACTCTCTCTCTTTCTCTTTAGATTGAACTCATTGTCATGGCGGACGATGAAACCTTCTCTGTGCGGTCCCTGGTGGCTATCCAATTAGGTCAACGTATGGAACCTGTAATGACATCCAAAGCAATCGAAGAATTTTTGGACCAATTGGTATCCGACCAATGGCTGGTATTGAGCCGAGGTGCGTTTGGACTCAGTACTCGGACCCTATTGGAATTAGCAGGGTATCTCAAGGAACAATATGCAGAGGTGATCAAGGAATGTCACATGTGCTCGGATGTGGTAACCATGGGTGAACGATGTGATTTACAAACGTGTGGGGTGCGTTTGCATCATCATTGTGCTGAACAACTGTTTGTCACCAATCATCAAGCCCTTCAGTGCCCTACTTGCTCTACTTCTTGGTCAAGATCGAATACTTTTGGTCTCTCTTTATAAAACTTTTTTTATATATGTAAATAAAAACAGGGTGTACATATTATATATATATATATATATAAAGGGGGTGAAATCAGGGGGGAAAGGAAACATATTCTTATATAAAGAAGGAGAGGGGGTGATGTTGACTTGATTTTTTTAACATGAGTTTTTTGTAAGTTTGTATCTTACATTTAATGATTTACTAATAACCCATGTTTAAAACTTAGGAATGGATTTAAAAAGAATCTAAATCGTGCTGGTCAGTCGGTAAGTAGATGATCACTCGTCCATTCTTAATGGATACGAACTAGTCTATTTTTTTTTTTTTTTTTTTTGAAAAATAAAATAAAAAATAGATCATGCAAAAGACTGGTATATCAGACAAGACGATCGATGGGGAATTCGCAGAAGAATACGAACGATTCCAAAGGTAACAATTCAACAATGGGGTGGTATTATACTAAAAGAAGATGGGCACTTGCTTTAAAAGGCTGGAACAAATAATGGACAAGTTATCAAAGGAAGCCAAAGGATATCAAAACTCGGTTAGAGGTAAGTGAAATCCAAAACCTGACTACTACTAACTCGGATTATAAAGCTCTTGTCGCTGCACAATCACGGATCGCTGATACTATGGAACAACTTTTTGAAGATGGTATGATTCCTCTCTCCTTCCAACACTATCAACATATCATTCATCAAATCGACACCATGATAAAATCCAATGTGGTAAAAAGAATAATTATCGACTTGGTTTATTTGTCATCTTGATCCCTTTTTTTTATTTTTATTTATTTAGGATGAACCATATGGTATTACGGTGGTGGAACCATTGGCTAGATATTGTGCCTACTTGCCTGATATCAATGATGCCATCAAACGAAGGCAAAAGAAATTATTGGATTATGATACTCATCGGATCAAGGTACGGAAATTGGTGGAAAAGCCCAGTGATGATCCACAAAGATTACCCATGGTAAAGTATAAATAAACAAGAACTGCATCTCTTTACTAAACGTCCATGTATTATATAGGCAGAAAAGGAAGCAGATCTGGCTCGTGATATGTATGAAAATATCAATACCATTCTGATCCAAGATCTTCCTAAACTGGTGTCCTTACGTGTACCTTATTTGGATCCATCCTTTGAGGCCATGGTTAAATCACATTGGGAACTGGGTCAACTAGGCTATGATCAAATGGAATCTATTCGGCCATCATTCCCACCTGAAGGCGATGATCATCCATCAGATTCGATTTTACAACAAATGCGGAATCTATCTATCTGTGGCAATGTTTAAATAGTATATATATATATATATATATATATATAGTGATAATAAAAAAGGATTGGTTTTTTATTGGTAATTGGTCTTTACTGATAAAAGAGGATAACATGGAAGGGAAAATAACTAAACTATGGGTAAATCACCTTTTACTACGTTCAAAGTAGATCGAGTCATTCATATAGACAATACTAGTATCCAACACCCATTCGCCCAAAGCCAAGTACTGTTGCATATACGAGACAAGTTGGTCATTCCCTATCAATGAGATCTTGGGTCTATCATGGCGGAATAATAATTAGAAGAAGAAAAAAGGAATGAGTTTGGTCTAGTCATGTTTGTCTTTCATTGGCTTACTGTAGTCCGGTATTTCGTTTAATACCTGCTAGTAAGGTGGTGATCAAGATGGCATCGGCTGTCCAGTGAATTAATTTACCCCACATGATGAAAGGTGTGAAGAAGGGTGAATGAGAGAGAAAAATGCAGAAAGCGGGATTTCAAAGAAAAAGCCGCCTCTGATTTTTTTTTTTCTTGTCCTTCTTGATATTTTCCCTCTCTTTCACTTTTACACCATGAAAGCCAACCACCGATCTTCAGATCAAGATAACGACAGTGAAGAAGACTATGGATACGATTATTCCGATGATAATGCAAGTGATGTAAGTAAAAAAAAAAAAAAACTTGATGGGTTGGACACTGATCGATTTGTGATATAGAACGATACCAGTGACGACGATCAAACGGCTCGACCTAACAAAACAGCTCAACTAGATAAACTGAAACGAAGTAAAAGAAAAAGGTAAAGGGAAGAGCTGAAGGGATTAGCTAATGCTTTGTTTCGTAGGTCTTGCCCATGTGTCATTTGAACAGTTGGCCGAGATCAAGAACAAGATGGGTATGAAGGAATTCAAGCAGGTCAGGGCGACTAAAGACGACGGCGACGACGACAGCGACGATGATGATAATACAAACAAGAAGAAACCGGTGGTGTCCAAGGCTCAGATCCTTAAAGAACTCAGGGAAGCCACAGGCCAACAACGTAAACGAGCCACAAAAGAAGACATGAAACGAGAAAGCAAACACAGGTAAATGCAAAAAAAAAAAAAAAAGGATCTAATACCAAACTCACTTTTTTTTTTTTTAACCTAGTCCTATGGAAATGTCATCTAAAAGAAAAGTGGGTCGGTTTAGAGACGTGGTGGAAACAGCATCCTCGGTAAGTGACAGGAAGAAGAAGAAGAAGAAGAAGAAAGTAAGATGGAGGGGGGGACTAACTAGACATCCTATTAGAAACGACGGGATCCTCGATTCGATAAACTCTCTGGTCAATTCAATCAAGATCTATTTGAAAAATCATATGGTTTTATTGATGATTACAAGCAATCAGAACAGATGGATATCAAGGCACAATTGGCCAAGACCAAGGATCCAGAAGAACAGGAACGATTGAAATCCATCTTGACAAGAATGGTAAGTGTGTTATTACGTGATATATGCTTAACTAATCACATTACGTTATCTTGTTAATAGAAATCTCAAGACATGGCGAAGGCTAATGCTAAACGACGACAAGACTTGGCAAGGGAACGAAAGAAGGTGGAATCTGAATTGGTGAAACAGGGAAAAACGCCATACTTTTTAAAGAAATGTAAGTTGGGTCAATGGGGGGGGATCAAAATACTCAGTCTGTTTTTTTTTTTTTACTTTGTAGCTGAAAAACGGAAATTGGAATTGGTGGATAAATACAATCAACTCGGTGATAAAAGCATGGATCGTATCTTGGAAAAACGACGAAAAAGGAATGCGAACAAGGACCACAAACGTGTGCCCTTTGTACGACGATCAGGTGGTACAAATTAATACTATCTCTCTAGAAATGTGTGTTTTTTGTAATTACCATTATTATTATTATTATTACTATGGGAAATAAACTCTATACTTAGATTATATAAAAAGGGTCCTCCCTTATTACCCTTCTTTTTTTTTTTTTTACTATTATACATTCTCATTCTTCAACATGTTGTTGGTCTCTTTGGTTTTTACTTTTTTGGCAACCAGTTTCTTATCAAGTGAAGCTCATCCTCATCATGGTATCCCTTATCCTGCTCACCTTTTACAAAAGAAAGCCACTACTCATCATCATGTGGTGAAAACTTCTCCTGTGGCGGCTAGAACGAGATTGTCTGCTTATGTAACGGATTGGGTAAGGAATTCTCCGACAAAAAAAGGTGATATGTCTCTCTCTAACCAACTGTATATAGGCTCCTCCTTCTTCCATTGCTTGGTCAAAATTGGATAACGTATACTATGCTTTTGGTATTCCTGATCAAACTGGTACTTTGGGTAACTTTGATGCTTCCCGTCTCGCTTCTGGTAAGTCAAACACAGAATAATTGATGATTTTAACTTGTTGTTTTTTTTCCCATAAAATAGTTGTCAGTCAAGCACATAGTAACAACAAAACTGTCAGTCTCAGTGTCGGAGGGTAAGTCAAAAAGGGAAACCCATGACTGATCACTTACCTTTTGTTTATTTATATTTTATCTAGTTGGACGGGATCTCTTCACTTTTCGGATTTGGTCAGTACTCAGGAATCTCGGGAATCTTTTGCCACCATCCTTACCAAAGCTGTCTCTGACTATAATCTCGATGGCATTGATATTGATTGGGGTAACACAACATCATTGACTATAGAAAACAACAACAACTGACCCTATTTTTTAATGATTTGATTAGAATATCCTAATAGCCCTAATGGGGTCTCTTGTAACTCAATGTAAGGTCCCTTTATATTAATTGGATGACACTTAAACTAACCTTTACTTTGCATAGTAACTCTGCAGATACCGCCAACTTTTTATCTTTGATGCAACTCTTGCGCCAAAAACTAGGCGTGAACAAATTGATCACGGCAGCAGTAGCGATTTCTCCCTTCCTTGATAGTAGCCAAGAACCATCTAGTTATTTGGATCCAGCTTGGGGTCAAACTGTGGACTATCTGAACGTGATGGTAAGTCCCATATACACACCAACTATCTCTCAAATTAATCCTCTCTTTTTTTTTTTTTTTTTTCTCTCTCTCTATGGTTTTATATAGGTATATGATTTAGCAGGCATGTGGAACCCAACTACAGGATCAAACTCGGCCTTACAAAATGGTGGCAACTTTGGCAGTGTGGCTCAAGCGATCACCCAATGGACATCAGCAGGTTTCCCCGCCAATAAACTTGTGGTAGGGTGTCCGTTTTATGGCTTCTTGGCCGCCGTCAGTCAACCAGTCACTGCCACCAACGACCATGTTCCTTTTGCCGGCTCGACTCAAATCCAGGGCGACCATTATGACGAAAAGGGAGCCGATCCTTGTCCTGGTGCCGTGCCTGCTTATACGGGTGAATACCAGTACCGCTCGATTGTGGCCGATGGGATTCAAGCGAATCAATCAGGATGGACGACGTGGTGGAATGCCAAGACCTCGACACCTTATGCTTACAATGCCAACAAAAAGACCATGTTGACGTTTGATAATCCACAATCATTGAAACTCAAGGCTGATTATGTCGTTCAAAAGAAACTGGGTGGTTTGATGATGTGGTCTTTGGAAATGGTAAGGAGTACATGCATGGATGGGAAAGGGAATGGGACTCATCTTTTTTTATTATATAGGATGATTCACAAAACTCACTTTTAATGGCTATGCAAGGTGTACGACAATGAATCTCTTGTCTTTTTTTTTTTTGTAATACATACAGTTGATACTAGGATTAGCTTTGTTTAAATAAATAAAAATCACTGTTTTTAACTATCTCTCTTTTGTCGGACTTATAAAATTAGTGTGTCTGCATGAATATGGGCGTGGGTATACAAGAATGACCCCCTGTATCCATTTACTAGTCTACACTAAAGTGCTTTAATGTGGTGGGATTGATATCAAGATGAATACGATTTATATTTGAAAAGAAAAAACGCAGCCACCAAAAGGTGAAACCCCTTTGTTGAAAAAAAGGTCCAACATTCATGCCGCCATCACTATTTCTTGAATCCCACTCCTCTTCGTCAATGATACCCACACTATACAGTATTCGTTGATGTGTGTTCTTAATATGAATAAAGTTTACTTTTATCTATTATCACCATAAGAAGACCCCTACAAAAAAAAAGACAAGGCTTAATGACCCTCCTACTTGACTTCTCCAACTATCTTTGCGGAGGAATTCAAACCTCGATTGCATAATTTTTGTATTGATTCAAAAAAACCTATGAAGATTTATGAGTATTCGTTCACAAAGGGAGACATATATGAAATCATAATATCTTTGCATACAAGTATTAATGTGACCATGTTATATATCTTAATGTAAAAGTGCGACAGTTTGTCCGTAAATGGATTGACAAGGTCATATTGGTTCTGAATTGTGCTGTAATATATGCATCTGTCCTGTAAGTGTTTGAATATAAAGAAGAAGAAGAAGAAATAATGTATGTAGGGACAGTATCTCCTTGATTTTCAAGAAGATCGACTGCCTGCTTTTGATATTCAAACCTCGCTCTTGATAAGTGGGTACATATTGTTGAGAGAGGTGCCATGAAAGACATACAATATATAATTACTAGCTCATTTCTTCGACTGTCTTGACTGTATATAATCAAGGTGGACTCGCTATTCTTGCTCAAGTATAAATTGAAGCCCTGCCCGTCTGCAAAAAAAAAAAAAAAATCGACAAAAAGCTTAATTATAGACAAATCTACTTGATTCTAATGAATAAATTCTTGAAAAAAAAAATTCTATTTCAATGAAAGAAACAATAATGTACCTTCATGTATATAATCGTGGTAAATTCCGATCTAGGGAAGTTTGTATGCATATGTCATACGCATGAAATCGTCTTCCAATATTATAAATAGTCCGTTGGCCTTCTTTTTTATTATATTTTTCTTTTACTGGCATATATATATATATATAATGAAGCTTCTCAATCTGACTCTTTTGACAATCACTCTCATCAGTGGCGGATCCATGGCAGCTAATAAAATAAGCTTGTTTTATGCAGGAAAAACATCAGAATTTGACTATGGTCAATGTATTCCTTTGAAAAAATCCAGTATCTCTGCGGACAAGTTCACAGTGCCAATGGATTCCCTGTGCGCTCTTTACGGTACTTCGACCTGTACCGGTGAGGTTAAAATTGACTATACCAAACAAAGTAAAGGTACTTTCAAGATTCCCCCAAAAGTGGACGGTTTCCTTATATGTAAACTCAAATAAAGTGATGATGACTGTTTGTAATAAAATAAAGATTGAAGGTGATACTTTCTTGTCTTTTTTGAAAAACGTAACCGGATGAAAAGCCCTTTTAGGTCAATTATTAAAAAGGTTGCTGTATCGTACTATGTTTTTTGTACCATAACAAACAAACAAAAAAAAAATATCGCATAGTCGTCAGAGATCAACGTATTCCTACAATTTATTGTACACGATTACTTTATTTTATTTATTTATTTTTTTTATTAAAAAAAACACATCTAAACTACATCTAAATTATGTCTAAACCACAACCAAGTTACATAGGATTTCAATTGATGCAGTCATCAAACACTTGATAGAGTGACCAAAGCATCCAACAAGATGTTTCATCAAGTACCATGTTGCATTGCTTCGTGAAGACAGAGTTTCCATCAGTGCTTCTTTCTTCGTCAAGTAGTCTTGACCAACATTGTTCGATAGGGTGGTGGAAGATAAAGGCAAACGAAATCCATGTTCTTTGACCAGAGGAATTCGATGGATGATGGTTTATCCAGGTACAAGTTGTAGGGTTATCGATCCATAATGTCAAAAATGTCGCATCGTCCCTTTTCATTGATTTACTTTGCTGTGCCCATTCTGTGCTTTCCTTTTACTTGTTGAGGTGTTGCACTGATGGACACCTAATATCGTATGAGATGTAGCTCTTACCATCCCGCCGCAAGTTGATATGACTGTGTCGATAGAGACACCATTCCTTCAAGGCAATCCATGTCGGTGTTTATCCATTCAGTTATACCATTCGTCGCTTGTCTTTTGGCCAGAGGGTTACAAGTGAGATTCAATTGAAGGTGCTGCTGCATTCATTTGTAATAAAGTGATGAACAGTAGATTTCTTTTGATCCTCAGGTCATCACAATGTTAAGTAAGACTATCCACAGATTCGTTTATTGCGAGTTGTCGTCAATGAATGTCTTCAGGTGTCACTGTGCTGGTCCACGTTTCTTCTTTTCGTTTTCCTAACCACCAACTGCATTATCCAACGTTTCCTTGCATCCACACCAAATTGTTTTCACTGTATATAATGACAAGATGTTTCACATTGTTCGAGTATTGTCTTTCGTTCCTTATTAATCCCCCTGCGTTGATTGTTGTTGTTCATCTTGTTGCTGTTGTTGATCACCTTCATCCAGATGCTCGAGGTCCATCATGGTATAGTTCCAGATACTTTTTTTAAAAAATAAGTGATATTGTCAATGTCATTGTCTTCACTTACCTCCACATGTTCGTTTCCATTCTCGACGACAATTTTCCCTTTGCCATCTTGACATGAAAAGTCATAATTCAATCTGGTCTGTGAAAGCGAAAGAGAGGGAAAACTACAGAAAAAGCGACACACTTTTATTGGGAATTGCCAGGTGCACGGAGAGTTCGGCGTTTGAAAATGAAGTTTGCTACCTCCTGTAAGGTAAAAGTCGTAAAAAAACATGCCGAACTGACATGTCCCACAGTGAGAAGCTTTCCTTAATACACCATCAATAGATATTTTACTGATTTTTCTTCTTCTTCTTCTTCTTTTTAGGTAAAAAGCTGTGGTCTTTGTAATTTATAGAATGGCATTTATGATTGTTTTACTTATCATCACCCAAGCTGGGCAAATAAAAAAAGTATGCTGAGATCCATTAGTAGTGTAACACCTTTTCTCACTTGGGTATTTTTGAAACGCCGATCGGCGAAGCGGAGAAAGTCCTCTTTCTCTTGACGTCCTCTTACTTTTTTTTTTTTTTCTTTTAATACTATCCAACAGGCATGTCATGAATTGGGATAAAGTACTAGATGTAGTCTCTCACAATACACAATGGGCTTATCTCAATGACCACATGACCTTTTTACTTGACTTCTTCACTTGTCTTTTCAAGGTATGTACATACAAGAAAATGTCATTATAATCAATTCATCTTTTTATAGGCCTTGCAATCGTGTGTTTCTGTGGACGAATGTGCATCTTTATACCCTCGAGCAGGTCATGTATTGACTTCTGTAGCGGTAAGGTGATTAGAAAAGATAGGTGTGTGTTTTACTCATGGGACTTTATATCTAATAGACTCATCCTGCCCTTGGTTGTCACCCTTCTTTGACAACGTTGGTGATTGAATGTCTTTTGGAATATACAAAATACAAGTTTACAACAGATCCTCTTTGCAGGTAAAATGTCATGTTGATAATCCAGTTGGGAAACTCACACACTGTATAGATCGTCCGAGTGGTGTATCAAGCGATTACGACGAATCCATCAAGTCAAGTCTAAACAACACCAAGTGGCAACCATCACCAAACTCTTACTAGACAAGTTACAAAGCGGCACTCTTACGGTAAATATGAACAGCCTAGCACCTTCTCATACTCACTTTTATTTGCCTAGATTTCTAAAATGCATCAATTGGGCGATTTAGCCTTGACGATGATCAATGATAATGACCAGACGACGATGATCCAAGTATTCGAAACCTTGTTTGATGTAGCAACGAAACTTGACCACCCATCCTCGGTCTACTTCTCCTCCCGGTTTATTCAACATCTCTCACTGAACGAACGGTGGCCCATCACATTGAAAATAAAGTGCTGGCAAGCGATCCCTATACTATTTGAATTTGAATGGATGACTTTTATCGAACAAGGCGGTGATGGTGATGGGTTGATGCAGGGGTTAACACATTGCCCTGGATTGATGCACACATCCTTTGTCTTGATAGCGAACTGGATGACCGATTGGCCCGATTGGAAGATCTTGCGGCTCTGGTTGACTGTGTGGACTCGACAAGGCTCACCTTCTTTCCTTGCTTTGGATACAGCGTCGTCGTCAGTGGATCAAGTCTATGCAGGTCTAATGTCGTTTATTTATGCTGGGTCTCCTTTGGATATGATGGAACGAAGGAATCAGGCTTGGTTGATATCGATGATGTATCCGGTTTATATATCTCAATGTACGGATGATTGGATTGGATGGTGTAAACAACAAGAAGAAGAAGACTGGACAGAAAAGGTAAAGAGGATAAGGATGATAATGTATGGGAAACTAATAATAAATCATTTGTGTTGTTGTGTATAGATGGATTATCTTTCTTGTTATATTGCTTGGTTGGTTTGTCCTTCTTTGGACAATCGAATGGTTGTTTATCATCACTCTATGAATGACTGGATTCAATCTTTCAAAGGTAAGAATATGAATGGACGGAAGGATGGTGCTGACTGATACTTACTGACTGTTTTTTTATTTAGGTTTTGGTCAAACGGATCCACTATCTTGTCCAAGGTTAATTGGGTTCCTTGATCAATGGTATATTCTGGTCAATGGTCATTTACCTGTGGGTGCAAGTCTTTTGGGCTCTATGATTCATCATTCTCGGGAGTGGACATCAAGTCAATGCTTATCAGTGGTATATAAATAATGTAAAATGACATATTCCAGCTGCAATACTAACTTGTACTTTCTTTCTTTTGCCTTAGATCAATCAATTTATTGATCATGCTAATCTACATGAAGTGTCAAAATCAAGGTAATACCAATCGTCCTTATCATACTACAATAGGATATTAATAGGCTCTCTCTCTTTTTTTTAGTGTGACTAGAGCTCTAGTTGAACGACTGACGATGATGGACGATCTTAGGATGAATGACTTGATACCCCAATTACATATATAGTCTTTTTATTACATTTATCTTTTTATAATAAAACGTATTCTCTTTTTAAATGAATTGACAATGACTCTTTTTGTTTTTGTTTGGGGGAGGTGGAATGGATGTGGTGAACTTTGTAAGACGTAGGCGGAGACAAAAAACTTTCATCGATCTTCTTCTCTCTAACAAAGGGTTACATACCTTCATAAAGGCACGAAATAATCCCCTCCCTCTCTTGTTGAGGCATATTTTTTTTTTTTTTTTTTTTTTTTTTGACACAAGTCCCCCTCTCCTTTTGTTAAAATCCTCCTGAATGTAGGGTGATAAACTTTGCATACATAGAATATTGTTGTCCCCTTTGGTCTCTCTTTTTTGTTTGTAATCCCGCTGAATCGATTTGATAGTGGGGAATCCTCCACTCATGCTATTCATTTTTCATACTATTATCTTTGGTCTTCTTCTTTTTTGTTTAGCAATAGGAAAAATATAGTTGGCTTTGTGAGTGGAGGGATATTGAAATGAATGGTGTAAACCAGTGCAGTCTCCCATCATCTCATTACCTCGTGTTCAACACTTCATCGTGCTACGTGGGCGGAGTCCAAATATAATAAAAAGTCAAAATCTGGTACCTCAACCCTCTTTCTTTCTGTTTTCTTTTTTCTTTACTTGTCTCTCTCTCTCTCTCTCTCTCTCTCTCTTACTTATACCATTTATACCTATCTCCCTTTATTATTTTGCGTATATCTCTGTATTTGATCACATTGTTATATTAACACCGTGTGTTTGCCCTTTAATCATTCTCATTCTGCCTTTTATACATAATTATGGCGTCTTCATTACAACTTGCACCTGAAGTATTAGACAGACTTCATCAATTACAACAAGCCGATCGACCTGTCTCTGTTGATGAAATACTTCAAGCTGCTAATTTGACTCATCTTGCTCTACCTGTTCAACAACCAACCCAATCTCGATCAGCAGAAACACGTAGTAGGAAACAACCCAATTTGACTATTGCCACGTCTTTGCGGTTGGAGAAATCAACATCCACTTTAACTTTGGCTGAACGACGTCGAATTCCTGTTTCTCCCAAGAAATTGAAACTGTATGCTCAACTCTCCTCTCATCCACCACAACCACAGCCAACAACTATGTCGGATCGAGACGAACAAATGAAGAAATTGGAGCAAGAAAATGCCAAATTACCACCTCAGGTAACACAAAATAATAATAAAAAAAGTGATCTGATGTGCAGTACACTAACTAATCAATTCTTTCAATAGGGTTCAGAAGAATACCTCTTATCACGCTTGGAACGACAAAATGCACTACTTCAAGCCGATCCCAAATCCATCTCGATGGAAGCCAATCGTTTACAAGCTGATTTCGAGACATTGCGCCAATTGGTCATGGATAACAGTACGGTGATGCCTACTGTCGGTCTTTTATCCTCACCCGACATGATCAACCAAGGTGGACCCTCTCACTTGTCATCATCATCTATATCTGACTGGGATTTCTGGCAATGTCTGGTCGATGATTTCCCTCGTGCGGTGGCAAAACTCCCTCATTTGGTCTCGGCGAAACTATTGCATGGTGGTATTCCTCATCCTTTACGTGGGGTACTTTGGCAAGCCATGGCTCAATCTTCTTCGACTCGATTGGAAACTATGTATGATGGTCTGGTCAATAATACCTCGGATCCTTCTCCTTATGCTCGGGTGATTCAACGTGATCTCTCTAGAACATTTCCTACTGTCGATATGTTTAAATGCGATGGTGGACAAGGTCAACAAGCCATGGAACGAATCTTGACAAGTTACAGTATTTATGATGTACAAGTTGGGTATTGTCAAGGCCTGGCTTTCTTGGTTGGTCCTTTGTTGATGACGGTAAGTATGATTGTTGTTTTGATCGTTAGGTCAGTTGGAACTAAACAAGATTGTTGTTGTTGTTGTTGTATGTTTATAGATGCCTGAAAAACAAGCTTTCTGTGTATTTGTCAGGTAAAACAACAAACATATCAACAAAGGGATCGACGAATTGCATGTACTTACCATTGTTTACCTTCTCTTTATTTATTTTTTTATATGTAACTCAGGTTGATGGAAACTTACGACATGCGGACAATGTTTACACTCAATATGGAAGGCCTCCATCTTCGACTCCACCAATTCCAAACCTTACTCTCACAATTCTGTCCTCGATTGGATGCACATCTGTCACAACATTCTATTCATCCTGCTATGTATGCATCTCAATGGTACCTGACTTTATTTGCCTACTCGTTGCCGATCCATGTCGTGATGCGAATCTATGATTTGGTATTTGCTGAAGGTGCGGTGGAAACAATCACACGGGTGGCTATTGCTATGATGCAGAAGAATGAAGACATTTTATTGGAAATCGATGATTTTGAACCATTGATGATGTATCTCAGTTCCAAACAACTATTTGAAACTGCCTACCAATCTGATGCTGAAGCCGTCATTGCTGATACCATGGCCTTGTCTCACTCTATCACTAAGATCAAAATGGATAATATTGCCGATACTCATGATAAGGAATTGGAACAAGAAAAGACTCGGGCTCATCAAGTGTTGGCTATTCGATTCGGGGGGTGGAGGCGAAGCAACAGTAATGAAAGTGTCAAATCACCTACTACCAATAAACGCGCCTCTTGGTTTCCTTGGAATGACACCAAAATGGTGCAATCACCTACTACACCCACCACACCTATTCCAACTACCGCCTCTTGTCAACATCCAATGGATCGCACTGTACCTGTTTTGCATCAACAGATCGAAGACTTGGTTACTGCTTTATCTCAATTACAAAAGGAACACTCTCACCTTACTGAACAAGTCATGACGATGAAAATGGATGCTCTGGATTATACTACTGCCAACAATAAACTGATCGAACGTAACTCGGTACTTACTCAGCGACTGAACAAGTATAAAAAGCATCGATCTTCCACTAGCGGTGCCTCGTCTTCCTCTTTTAGCTCTCATCTCAGCCCATCCTCGGTCGATACTTCTTTTTCGACACTACTTGATAAAGCCAATACGTCTCGTCTCCATGTCCTCGAACAAGACCCGGAATTCTGCTCGTTTGTGTCTTCGTTACGAACCACTGGTGATTTTGGTACATTGATTGCCTCAGCACTCACCACACATGATCAACAAAAACAACAACCACTGTCTGATGATGATGATGATGATGATGATGATTCCACAAGCATTCTCTCTCATACGCCCTCACTTCCCATCAGTACCACCGCCACCACACACGAAGACCAAGACGACACTGATAAAAAACTTGCCACCATCACCCAAGAATTGGTGACAGTCAAATTGGCAAATTATGAAATGGGACAAAAATACGAAACCATGTGTCATCAAAACGAATCTTTGAATCAACAAGTAGCACTCTCTCGGAACAAGGAACAAATGTACCTGGATCAATTAGCGGTGCTTGAAAAGGTGCGTGCGAATCAAGCAGAAGAGATCGACACCATGGCACGAGCAAACGAAGGATTATCCGACCGGATCATGGCCGTGAAACAAACCACCACCGAATTACAAATGGAAAACCTCGCCTTGGCAAACCAAGTGCATCAATTGGAACGTCATGTGGCTGATCTGGAACAGGAAAAACGGGAATACCTTAAACCAAGGGATTCATTTACTGAAGAAGTGTTTGCTGCTCATCAAACTCTTTTTGGTGAAAAATCTGTCTACCAACAACAGCAACAAGAAAAGCTCGTGGAGGATGACGATGGGTATCAACGAAAATATGTCGATGCGGAAATCAGGTGCCGGGAATTGGAAAAACTGTTGGCTGAAGCGAAATGTCGCCTGGTGGAATATGAAACAACCCCTCGCCGACCTACTTCTATGGTGGCAAGAACAAGTACAGGGATGACAAGGGATGATTCGGCGGCCACGAGGGTGTCTACTGATAGTATGTCCACTACCACCTCTTCGAAACGATCCAGTGTGTATTCTCGACTATGGAACTCGATCGCTTCTCCCACTACGCCTTCTTCCACTTCGGTTTTACCCTTCAACACTAAATCAGGTCAAGAAGAATACCCTACCATAGTCCCTTATTGATTTTATTATTTATACATTAATTCTGTATGCCTTAACACCTCACCCTTTATTTTTATTATGTCTCCTTTTATATTATAATATATAACTCCTTTTATACGCCTTTTTTCTTATATCTCCTATTTAGTCCCCCCCCTTTATTGCATGATCCGTTTTTTTATTATATAAATCAATAAAAATGTCTCTTTTTTTTTTTTTTTAACCAGTCTCTTTATCTTGATAATGACAGTTCTTGACCCAGCACCTATACGACATCAACATGTGATTGACAGAGGAATGAAAGAGTTGCGTCGATATGCTGATTCGACATTAGATGGGTGGCAAATAACAGGTGAAAAAAATGGAGTCAAGTTATATTCACGAAAACCTGATATTCCTCATTCACCAATGATTTATCGTGGAGACTTTTATTATGCCGGTGACTTGATGATGAATAATAATGTACGACCATTGGACATATCCACTGCTTTCACATTACACTCTATCCGGAAATTCGGTAAGCTCGCCACTTTCTTTTCCTTTCTGTTGATCTCATTCTTTTGTACAAAAAGTGGATTCCCGATTGGGAGCAAGTGATGTGCGTGTCATCAGATCTCGTTATAGTGTCATGTCTTATGTCCAAAGTCTATCCTCTTGGCCTATAGGGTAAAAAAAAAAAAAAAAAAATGAAAATGAAAATAAAAAAAAAAAAATAAACGAATTTGTACTTATTCAACTTGTTCCTTTTTTTTTGGCTGGCTGGTTAGTTCCCGCGATTTCTCTCAAGTGAATCATCGAGAATTCGACGACAATGTCGCCTATTTTGGATCCTTCTCAGTCGTAGATGATGACATCAATCCCCCTGTACCAGGATATATCCGTGCTCATACCACCTGCTCAGGCATCAAAGTCAGTCGTGATACCATCGATGGTGGCTGGATGTTTACCCTCATTACCCAGCTGAATCCGGGTGGTTTCATTCCGACCATGATCGTCCACCGGTCATTACAAACCCTCCCCGCTTCCATTCATCGCTATGGCGACTACTTTGATCGCTTTGGGTTCCCTCCCACCGCCACACTTGGTGATGACGACAATATTGAGTTTTTGGGTGAAGACTTTGATCATTCTACCACGCTGTATACATTACACTTGGGGTGCAAAGTCGAGTCGGGTGGGGTCGAGATAAAGTGTTGTGATCGGATGTTCCCCAAAGGATTCAAGGTGGAAATTCAGGGCAAGGGGCAATATAGGATGGTTGAATTGAAACCACACAAGGTCATTCAATTGGGCAGGTTGATGGGTTCTGTCACCGTGTTGGTCTCGGGGCATCTTCAACATGGTCCGTTGCATAGTAAAAATTAGATAACAATAAAAAATGTCAGAGTTGGAACTGTCGATTCCCCCCTTTCATGTATATATATTATGTATATCACATGCATATTGTTAAATCTGCTGTGTTTATTACAAGAAATAGTTCATGTGTCATTGATGCAGGGTCTTTGAAGTTTTCGACATTATCATATAGATTATTTCAAATCCCGAAAAAGTCTCTTTCTGTTTTTTTTGGCTAGGCACGGAATTTTGGAAGAGTACTACAGATGCTAATGATTAAAGTGACGCTGTGAATACTATGGCATATTTCAAACATAGTTTACCGCAAAAGCCAAGCATTAAGACCCTTATGTCAGTCAGTGTGAGCTTGTAATGACTTTTACCTGTCTTTTGTTAACAACGTCGCTTATTGCATAGCTCCATATAAACATCAACACAATTCCTTTCATCTCCAACTGGATGCAACATAGGCTTACGAGGTCTCTTTGGAGGTTTATTTTAGAAGAAATCGGGCACGAGAACTTGAGGTTTCGATGGCGAAAAGCTCCTCGTCAACCCTAAGATCCATCGGCTCAACTCCATGATCATCAACAACACGTCCTTGCCCATCCTCATAAAAAAAAAAATTGCGTATTCATTTGAATGTTTGTAAAAATAAATTTAAAATCAGAAATAAGGAATGGAACCATCACTTCAACAATTACTAAGCGACATGTAATAATAAACAAGGTTCATCAAACGTCGATCACGACTTTATTTTTGGATCGTGTGACATCATTTTTGAACACCAAGATTTTTTGCATGACTTCAAATTCAAAACCAGCGACTTTACTTTCTGGAATGACTGTATACGAAGAAGTTTACGATAAGCTAAGTACCCTTACTTCTTTCAAATAAGATGTGTTTAACATTCGGAATTTAAACAAGTTGAAATGACGATGCATGAAATTTTATTATGACGGGGAAAGTATGTGATGTCACGTATGATAGAACAAATAAAAAACAAGTACATATCACTGTATGTATGTAAAGTATAAAAGTATATTTAGAGAGATCATGATGATCCAAGGACTTTGATAATACCATCTGTTTTCTGTTGGATAAACACTTTGAGAGGAATCAGGGAATCATGAGTAGAAGGACCCTCGATGGCTTCATTCAACGAGACATTGTTGTTAACTCTACTAATAAAATCCATTCCAACACTGATACTGAAATCTTCCGGCAGAGACATCTTTTCACCTTCCCCTTCACCACCACCACCAGCCATATGTATCATTTCGCCATAACTTTTACCCGAACGCACCCGAGGCAACGTCTGATCCCAAAGTATATCCAATTTAAGCATTCCGATCCATTGGTCAATCAGGGGGAACGATACCGAGGGAGTCAACAGATGGTTGGAAATGTATTTCAGGTTGGCCTCGAATCGGTCGCGGTAGGTAGGGATGGCTAACAAGGCTTTGGTCAAGGGTCGAGTCATCATACCGGTGAAATTATGGTAATCGCCAGTAACCAAACAATCCATTCTCACTGGACCATTCCCAAGTGAGAAATCAAAATCCCAAGCGAGCCAGTCAAAGGGTTGTTCCTGAGGTTGTTTGTAGAGGTAATAGTTTTGTGCGTTTTGAACGTAATTGTCCCATGTACCTAAAAGGAATTCAAGGGCCAGACTAGGAAAAAGATGTTCATTTTTCTTTTCTTTTCTTTTTCTTTTTTTTCTTGTCGTTTCACTTACTTGGTCAAGGTCCCTTTGACATTTAATTTAGATTCCCAGAGTTTCATTGACCCATCTAAAGCTTCCGAATCATTGTTTTGGGTTTCCTGCCATTCAAGTTGCTCATGAATGAATTCAATCAGGTCCATCAAATCTGACAGATCCTTTTTCTTTTTAGCACCTTCTTCAATGTCATAAAGAGATGTATAGATTTCCAAATCTTCAGAGTAATAACTTAGATCGGCATATTTCTTTTCCTTGACAAGAGCGCCCTGGGATTCAAAGAGAGTTCCAATGTCCGCTGAAGTATCCCCATGACTGAATTCATTCTTGAGCCACGTCTTGTCATACCTTTCTGCTAACAAGAACAACCCTATGGCTTGATCGTTGATAAATAATCTATCATCATCAATAAAATGAGTGAACAGAGAGGGGGAGAGAAAGAGAGTAGTCACTTACCGAACATGACTCGATTTGGAAATGGGTCGACCGGCTGCTGAATGTAAATCATAAGAGAGTTTTTCTCGCAAATAACTTGGATCCGATGCAGTTGTTCTTAGTTTAAATTTATGATACCCGCCCAAATTATCTTTTTTACCCAAGTTGAATTTATAGGGTAGTTTGGTAAATCGTCTAGAAGATCGGCCACCAACACTGAAAGAACAATCTTCAAAAGTGCGGACATTGTCGGAACTTGAAAGAAAGTTTGCATGAATTCAGGACCCTTCATTTTTTTTTTCTTTGCCTTACCTGATATAAGTCAAAGTGGCTTGAATAGTAATATCTTCCTTGTAATTATTATGCATTTGTTCCACTTGATCAGGTGGTGCGGTGATATGGAGGGTGACGATTTCATTGGTTCTGTGTAAAGTAGTAGGAGCACGATCAAACCCGACCGGCAGAAGATCCCGATCTTCAGCATCAGGGAATGTCTTGATATCATCATATACTGTGGTTTCACGTCCATAGAATTCATTCAGTGTACCTTGTTTGCTCAGAGTGCGATGGAACAGTTCGGTGGAAAGGACGGTCTTGGTGTCAGGCTCTAAAAGGACATATCGGTACTTGATCTCGGCAGCATCCGTAGGAATATCAACATGGTATAACAATGTAGATTGATCAGGATTGTTTTTCATAGTATAAACAGAGACCTTTTCATCATCATCATCATCATCATCATCATGAAGGATCTCAACACCGATATCTACGGCAGACTTGGTCTGGTTTTCGCCTTGGTAGCCGAGGGCAATGACATGGAACGATCGGACGGGTTGTTCTCGTGTAACTAGAAGAGATTTCGCTGTCTGAAAGAACTTGGCTTCCACCATGTACAATAGGAAAGAGAGTGCTATAACGAGTCGTAGTGTTTTCATGGTTAATAGATGATAAGAAAAAAAAGGGAATGACAAGAAGAGGAATAAAGAGGGAGATATATTTTTTTTTTATGTTAATTAGAAGGGGTGTCTTTATCACGTAGAGGGATAAAAGGGTTCTATGTTCTAAATGTGATGTTTACTTCCTTAGTGATGGAATGCATTTCATACACAAGGAAAAGTTCATCAATCAGCATATGTACTTTTGAAAAAGGGGAAAATGGAGGGTGAAGAAGAGGAGATAAATTATACGATCACTTGTGTAGATCCAATCTATATCGTATCGATGCAAATGACATAAAAGGAAATGACAACATCGTGTGTTTCAACTTTCTATTAAGATTATATACAACAGGGTTTAATATTAAAGTTAAATACAACATATAAAAAAAGGGGGAAAATCGCGAAATGAGCAAAAGGATAAATGATCTTTATTAAACTAGAAAAAAGGGAGGGAAATAAAGATGGGCAGAGCGAAAGAGAATGAGGTTATAATGAATGACGAATAAAAAATATCTGTAACTAACACCAGGTCGTCCAAAATTAAAAAGCCTTTATCTTGTCCATTTTACTTGTGTGCATGGAAGGACACCAACTAGTCAAAATCCACCTAAAACTTTTTTTTTTTTTTGGTTCTTTGGTCAGGCTATATCGTCCATCATTGTGCCAAGATAATAACCAGAATTCCTTTATAAACTTGAGGTAAGATGATTCAGGTAAGGTTTTTATTATAATAAGCTGAATTTCCTACGAGAAGGTGAGCCATAAATCGTAATCCACTTAATCCTTGCCAATGATGAGTGCCAAAGTCGGTGGAGTCTGTTGCTGCTGAATTGTCTTCATAGTTGGGTAGTGCGAGTGTTGCCAAGTATTTCAAGGAACGTGGAGAAAATAAAGGAGGAAAAAAAAAGGGGGAAGCATTTCGAATGTAGTCCTCATTTTCTCAGTTTTGGACTCCCGCTCTCCCCTTTTGGGAGCACTCCCCCTCCCTTTTGGATACCTAAATGGCTTTTTCTTCAGCTACCAACTAGAACCAAATCAATCCTTTCCCATGAGCCCATTATAAAAAAAGAGTAGTTGATAGAATAAAAAAGAAAAAGTATTTTCCTGCAATGAAGGAATTGCTTTTATTAGGAGTCAAACGAGGAGTCATTCAGGCTGAAAAGCGTACATCAAGGATCCCCTTAAAAACGTTTCCTCGCAATACCATCCTCCTCCCTTTTCCTTTCTTCTCATTCTCCCATTTTCTAAACGCTGGGTGAAATGAGCTACATACCATCCCGAAGGGTCTCTTCCTTTCCCTCAGAACCATCCTTCTTGCCTCCACTATCTATTGCCAGTCGGTTCATGAAAGTCGACTCATACAAACATCCCTCCGAAGATTTAAACCCCGCTATTCATGCACGCCGTGAGTCTATAACCGGCAGCTCTCTCACATCTTGTTCCATGGTGACAACAAATGGTAAGGTTAAATCAGCTCCATTTTTCGGACATTGAATTTAATATTCTTTGTAGAGCCTGTCCATCCATTAGACTGTATCCCTACTGCAGTAGCTGCAGGATCTGATTTCCGCCTCGACCTCAGGTTTGCCCCACCTCGTCCATTCGGTAGCCAAGACACACTGGTTAATCAACGACAAGAAAACAAATATGACCAGATCTCCTTGTCAGATACCTCAAGTAATGCCACCACCTGCCGCGGTGATGACCATCCTGATCTCGAAAAACAACAAGAATGCAAACAAACAAAAGACGAGGATAATCATCGACGGTATTGTGGCCGACGCTGGCGAGTGTTTGCCCTGTTCCTGACCACTCTGGGTCTCATCCTACTGTCATTTCTTTTCTGGCCCCGCACCCCCTTGATCCGCATCGAAGGCGCCTCCTTGGTCTCACCCCCCAAAATCACCGAGACCAATCAAGGACTGGTCGGTAATGTCCAATTTGAAACCTCATGGAGGGTGAATTTCACGGTGGATAATCGACAGAACGGTTTGCTTCCCACCAGGCTCGTCCAACTCCACGTTTTGGTCAAGGATGCCCTAAATGGGAATGTGGTGGGCAAAGGTGATCATCCCGAGACGATCATCCTAGACCCTGGCATGATCTCCACCGTACCCCTGAGTATCGTGGTGGATTATCAGGCACGTGATGTCTCGGATACTACCTTTGCTAGTCTCAAGGATGGGTGTACTGATACACGTGATGCTCTTGCCTTGTCTTTTTGGATGACGTTGCATATTTGGGGGTTGGATTTTTTCGGGTATCGACCGACCGTCATTGTCGCGCCTGCTACTGGGGGGTTTGTCTGTCCTTTGTCCTAGTTGTCTTCTTCCTTTGTATGTACTTTTTGTGCCTTTTTATGTAGTCTTTTATTCGATGACATAATAAACATGCAAGCAAAGTTTGTTGTGTTCTGTATGTCAAGAACCTATTCAAAATATGCTGCCCTAAAAGTCCTTTCTGATGATTCTCTGATACAATATATATCAGTTGGCATGAATCATATTATGGATAGGAATTACAAATCCCGCTCTCTTTTTTCCTTCCCCCTTTTTATTCTCACTTCTCTCTTTTATCGATGCCAACAATGATTTAATAAACACAAAGTTAAACTCTTTGTTCATGTAAGTATCGAAAACGAATCAACTTGACTATGGGTTCTGTGATTAACTAATCAACTATTTTTTGATTCTTTTTTAACAAGTGTACCATGTGCTTGTCTGACGAAATTCCCAATAATGGCTGCTATGAAGTGGTAAACTTTACAAAAGTGTTTGTTGGTCTTTTATACTCACATTTTCTTTTTAACCGTTATACAATAGGTCACTTTCAAATTATCGTCATCACTGCTTCCTCTCACAGTAATTGTCTGTTGAATTCCCTTTGAATGTCACCAACACCTAATGACTTGGACAATAGGTAAACAGAAAAAAAAAAAAAAAAGTCTTCTTTATTACTGTCACTACTTGTTTCATACTAACTAACGTAGGCCAATCCTGACCCATTGTTACAAGTGACAATATGGATCGACTCTCTCAGCCAACACTCGACTTTAAAGGACAGATCCCATTACATGATACAAAATACAAGGTAGGCGATAAATAGACTATCAGGTTGATTTGGTAGACACTCGTTAATAGCCCTACTGACATCCTTTTTATTTATTTATTTATTTATTACTCGCAACTAATTAGGGGGCAGCCAGAAACTTGGCGGGACTATCTCTCTTTTTAATTGTACGACGCTCTCCTTATGACATGGGGTTTCCAGGTGCATGAATTACACTACTGGATTCGATTATATGACTGAATTGGATAGGCGGGGATTGTAAAATCTACAAAAGTAGGCGTGTGTGTGTGAAAAGCTCCTATACTTTCCTCACTAGATCGTCCTCTAGCTCTCTTAGTATAGAATTATATAATAGAATAGCTTGAATACACTGACATCTTGATAATAAACGAACTGCTTCTCGTATTATAAGTGAACTGTTTTGTGATAATACCTCGATGATACGCATTTGACTCCTGTTTTTCCGATCGCCTTCTTTGATCTCTTTCTCTCTCTTTGCAGAAACTCCTTGATCCTGCACTATGCAATGGAGTAAAAAAAAAAAGAAAGATATAAACATGATACTATCAGTGGTTTCCAGCCCAATAAAACTAAGAATATACTTTATATCGAATAAATGGGAAGGAAGTAAGGAAACAGCTTTTACTATTACGATTACCTTCCAAGTTACTTGCCTCTATTTTTACAAACTCTGACATTCATGCAGGCAGATAATGATGCATGCCTCCTTACACCAATTCCCAACATAATTCGCGGTAAATCCATCTTTTATCAGGCAAAAGAAAAAGATATAAGTATAGCGAGACATGGCATTGATTATTAGCATCACTCTTTTATGAAAAAAGTAGCCATGAAGATATTTTGCTTGAATTTGTTAACAATTGCCACCATTCTGACCCAAGGAACTCTTATCTTTGGACAAGGTTCAATGGCCAACACTCTATTTACAAAGGGGGAGATATCTTATTATGAACAAATTCCACTTGACACTTGTAATCCTGCTGTTACGCCCGATGGTTTCCGTACGACCACTATTGATTACAAGTCCCGTGTTCGTTGCACTTTTTATAATGATCCCCAATGTAAAGAAAAGTCAGGAAAACCTTCCGTAACCGAAGGCCCAGGCCGCATCACTGTATCACCTAATGCTTCTGGGTATGGTATATGTTCTTTCGTTGGTTAATGATATCAATCCCACATTTCATAAATAAAGAACCCACCATACCATTATAGACTCTATTCTGAAAGCCCATTTGTTGAGGTAGGGTTTGCAATGTGGGGTAAAGCTTGTTTCGGGATTCAAGTACCGGTATATACAGATTGGATCACACACAAACTTTATAGAGAGAAGTCCATCAGTCAAATCAAAAAGTAAAAGATAGATCCACAGTTATAGCCTGTAACAAGTGTGGTGTAACCCATCCCATCCCCAATATCATTTTGTTGTGTTTATATAAAGTATAAATTTATTTTAAGACAAAGTTATAATGATAAAATAAAATGCAAATCTACAAGACTTGTAAAAAACAATTAAATAAAAAAAAAGGGAATAGGCTTTTCCAGCATCAAGATTTGAAGAAGAAGAAGAGAATAAAGGAATTGGTACAAAAGTGAGGAAGGGGGATAAAGCTAAACTAGACAGAATCGGTAATATCTTGACAAGGCACTTTCCCACAGAATTTGAGCAACAGACGACCTTGTTCAACATCGGCCAAACCAAAGTCATGATAGGAAGTACGAGCACGAAGGTAACTTTCCGCCTTGATGGTGGCATGACGGTATTTGAGGGCTTGTTCTTTACGTTTGGGATCCTTAGCAGGTACATCAGACTTGGCCCAGGTTTGAGTTTCATGGATGTATTCACGCACCATATCTTGGTAATCTTGGTATTCGGGAGTCTTGGTTCGGTTCAAGCTGCCAGCAGGAGGGTGAGGGAACTTGTCGGTGTTTTTCTTGATTTCTTCGGTACCGATCAAGAAGGGAGGAAGAACGTCCATACTGACGAAACCAGAGAGTTCGTTGATGTTCTTTGTAAAGTGGATCTTGCTGGCAACAACGGGGTCTAACAAGGGAGTGATCATCGTCCACACTACATGAAAAAAAAAAATGCTTTTTAATATCTTCATTATCCTTCCCTCCCCCCCCTTTTTTTTATATTCAACTTACCAGTAGAGAAGACCCAAGGAGCCTTGTGAATCAAGCATGAGCCCAAAGTTTCAGGATAGTAAGCTTCGAAACAATGAAGCAAGAATTTGACGAATTCAAAGTCCTATTATAGAATGGATAGAAGAAGTTAGTCCACGTTATGTATATATATCCCACCACACGTATTGACACCTTTTTTTTTTTCCTGTTTCACATCCTTACCATGTTAGCCAAAGTGAATCCTTCCAAGTTGAAGAGAATGCAGTTAGATTCCACAGGTTGGTGTACGATCATACGAGAGGTTTCCATTACATACAATGTCATCAACTTGATCACTTCAAAGTCTTGGTCTTCCTTCTTATGGAAACGGACATTGATGAAACTACAAAAAAAAAAAAAGAATACGTCGAATCAAAAACATAAACAAATACACAAATACCACACAAAAACTTACGAGATACCACGACCTTCCTTATCAGGACCACCCAAGACAGATTTGTTAGAGTGCAAATTGCTGATAAAAGAATCCCCCATACCAGGTTTCAAAATTTCCAATTCGTCATGGATACCAGTTTCACCGAGCGCAGTGATATCATCCACACGCATCACAATACGCCAGCGTAAGCAGTTGACGAGCATATTGTAACCAGCCTCCAAATCCCATTTACGAGCACGCAAGAAACGGAGAATGACAGAATCAGGATTATCACCCGCCACCATGTTCCAAAAGGTCGTCGACAAGGCTTCACCAGGGATCAAGGGCAAGGCTTTCTCAAGAGGAAGAGATAACCATTCGGGATTAGCGGTAGTGCCCAAGAAGAGATCCTTGGATTCGGAAGCATCTTTTTTACTACCACCACCAAAGCCCCAACGAGAGGCCTTTTTGGTTTCCTTGGGTGCTTCTTGTGTCTTGGGAGGAGGTGTCCAAGCAACACCTTTTTGTTGGAATGTTTCAATGAGTCGCAACCAGGTCTTCTTCAATCCTTCGTTTTCCTTGTCTGTCAAAGTATCCACTCGTCCGGGTAAAGGAGTAGCACCGTTAGTTGTAGCAGCAGTCATATTATATAATAGTTGTTAGATTTTAAAGAGAAAAAAGAGTTGATGATGATGGAGAAACCTGAAAGTGGAAAGAAGAAAGAAGGAAACTTTTTATATATCGCAGTGCTTACTGTCGGCGTTTAAAAATACCAAGAATCACAAGTGTCTAAACCAAAAAACAAGTCCACCCCCTTTTTTTCCATCCTGTCACTCCCCCATTATTAACAAATAAGGTTTTCTCTCGATTCGTATCACATTTCTCTCTACATTTATTGACGACATATCAGAACAGATGTTTCACCTTTTTTCATTGATAATGTAGTTTATATCGTATGAACAAGTATCCATCTAGCTGTAAAATTAGATTTCTGTTTTAAAATGTGTGGGGGATGAAGAAATAAAAAAATGGCCACTTTTTTCATCGCCGCTCTATTAAATGTATCTCCGACTATGCTACTATCCAAAAAGAAAAAGTAAAAACGAGGCAGACAGGGTGAGAATTTCATGATGGTTTTCACAAGCGTAGCAGAAAAAACAAACAAAGTGATCCTACTCGTATCAATGGATAAAAACAAAAAAACAAAGTTCATCATATTGTTAATCATGTTTGATGCTGTCGACCCTGTCAAACTGAAAAAAAAAAAAAAACCAAGTCCTCCTCTCAAGTTGTAAACCCAACCTGTACTTCTCAATGAAGAATATCTTGTTCTGATCTGGGTTGCAATCACGTGGTGATATAGGGTGATGAGTGGGGGAAAGGGAATAATGATGCATTGAAGAAAAGCTGATTTGGGTCTTTTGATCTAACTGTATTTGATATGTTCATTATCAATGGTTCTTTATGGTGGATCATTCTTTCTTGGTATCTTTTGACCTCTTACATTGGGATTCCAAGTGGCAGTAACAAGATCAAGCAAGGCAAACACACTCGTCATTCATATCGGTATTTAAAATACATACCTGACTCGAGCGAGGCATGTGAAAAGATGGCCCATGCCCTCCCCCAACCAAAAAATAAGTAATCATCCCTTTTAATTTGAATCCCCCCAGGAAGAAGCATAAATTACTTGTTTTCTATATTGGTGATGTTAAGGCTGACTTGAATGATTTACTACTTGCTAGCATCATATAGTTTTTATTTTTGAGGCTAGAATTGAAATCCCGCTTTACCATGGGTTATGAGCATGAAATATTTTTCACTACTATTCGCTCTTCAAATCAATGACAGGTTTCTTCTTTTTTCCAAGTAATTGATAAAAGAGATGAACTCGCAACGAAATTCAGCTGACCATGATGCATTTGCCAAAGCTTCTCAATACTACACAACTGGTGCCAATGCAAAGCCTCGCACCAGAACTTACACGGTAAAAGAGCGGGAATTCAAATTAAATCTAACCTAACCTTCTCACTTTTTTTTTTTTTTTTGCTCTTCTTTCACTTTTCTCATTTTGTAATGTATCAATAGCGACCAGAACTAGGGACTAAATCTGATATAGAAACAGTACTTCGTCGTGCCTCTCATGGTAAGTCCTTTGTTGTTGTTGTTGTTGTTTTTTGTCTTGTCTTCTTAACTCAGGCTTTGGAATTAATCGATACCACTTTTTACCTTGACATGTAGAGGACAAGGGTAAAGCAAAGAAATTCCTCATCAATGTAGAAGACACACGTAAACTGGTACTGGAACGTGAAGACACTGATAATGACTTTCAGATCACTGTGAATGATCTTGGACCCAAGACCCTGGCATTAGGCACAGCAAACTCTGGTGGATTCCGCAAGATTGGCATTCGTGGCAATTACATGCTCTCCAACCTACTCCAGGAGCTGACCCTGGCAACTGACTATGGGCGTAAATACATTGTACTGGACGAAGAGCGATTGAATGAAAATGCTGTGGACCGACTGTCAAGAATGATCAAGCATATTTTTTGGGATAACCTGATACGATGCATCGATGCGGAAGGACTGGATGCCATATGCGCCGACACCAAATCACACCAACATGACCATCCACGTATCTATATTCCCCATGGGCTCGACAAGATGTATCAATATTATGTCAACACCACACAGACACATCCTCATCTCAAGGACCTTCAGGTGGAATATCTTCCCGAGACTATCACGGCGGAATTCGTGCGCGATATCAACACACGACCAGGATTATTGGCTCTTCACATGAACGAAAACAAGGAAACTGGGGAATTGAAAGGATGTCCGTTTGTGGTTCCAGGTGGTCGATTCAATGAAATGTATGGTTGGGATTCTTACTTTGAAGTCTTGGGGTTATTGGTGGATCATCGGGTGGATTTGGCCAAGAGCATGACTGAAAACTTTGCGTTTGAAATCAAGTATTATGGCAAGATCTTGAATGCGAATCGGTCTTACTACCTCTGTCGGTCTCAACCCCCCTTCTTGACGGATATGGCACTCCGGATCTTTGCTCATATGGAAAACAACAAAGAAAGCAAGGATTGGTTACGGTCCATCTTGCAATCGGCCATCAAGGAATATCATCAGGTGTGGATGGCGGCACCTCGCTTGGATCCCAAAACTAAATTGTCAAGATACCGTCCCGATGGTCTAGGCATTCCTCCTGAAACAGAATCATCCCACTTTGATCACATCATTGAACGGTATGCTTCACCTTTGGGTCTCACAATACAAGAATATGGTCGACGATACACGGCGGGTGATATCAAGGAACCTGAACTAGACGAATACTTTTTGCATGACAGGGCAGTACGTGAATCAGGGCACGATACCACCTATCGATTCGAAGGCGTGTGTGCCAACTTGGCCACCATTGATCTGAATGCTTTGCTTTACAAGTACGAAATGGACTTGGCACACGCCATTGACAATATCCTGGATGATGAAGATGGGTTGGTGGATATGGATACGGGTGAAAAACAAACCAGTGCGATTTGGATGACTCGGGCCCAGGAACGGAAACAACGGATCGATCGGTATCTCTGGAACGACAAGAACAGTTTGTATTATGACTATGATACGGTCAAGGAAGAACAGGCGACATATGAAAGCGCAACAGCATTCTGGGCACTGTGGGCGGGCTGTGCTAGTGCTGAGCAGGCCGAGGCACTTGTCAAGGAATCTCTCTTCAAGTTTGAAACAAAGGGCGGCTTGGTCTCGGGTACGGAAAACTCGAGAGGGGTCATCTCACTCTCTCGCCCTAATCGACAATGGGATTTCCCTTTTGGTTGGGCACCACATCAAATCTTGGCTTGGGAAGGTTTTGAACGCTATGGTATGAAGAAGATTGCCAATCGATTAGCCTATCGTTGGTTGTACACGTAAGTCACAATACTATACACACAATAAAAAATGAATGATTCTTACATGTCTCTCTTTTGTTTGTAGGATCACCAAATCATTTGTGGAATTCAACGGGGTGGTACCAGAGAAGTTTGATGTGGTCGCATTATCTCACAAGGTGGAAGTAGAATATGGTAATCAAGGCACGGATTTCAAGTATATACCACGAGAAGGATTTGGTTGGATGAATGCGTCTTATGAAGTGGGCCAGACTTACTTGGACACCCGTTTGACTCGTGCCCTGGCTACTCTGGTCGACCCCGATGAATTATTTGCGAAAGAATTGGCCGAAGAAGAACATTTACGATCACCAGCTGTACGAGCTCAAGCAGATGTACGTCGTCGGATGTCTATCATTGCCGCTCAAGATCTCGTCGCTCAAGCTTCGGGGGCTGCTACAACAAAGATATCTGTCGATCAAGTGGAAGACACCCATCATCATCATCATCCTCGGTCGCCTTTATGCTCACCTGGTACCCCGGAATTCTTGGATGTGGATTTTAGTCAGCCTCATATCTCTCCCAGTCAAGAAAATTTGGACCAACAATTCCTTGCCCCTTGAATAGTTTTATATATTTATAGAATAGTCCTTCTTTTAACTTTATACGTTTGTTTTAGTGTATTAGAAAATAAAAATAGATTTGCCTTTTTTTTTTTTCTTTTTTTTTTTTCATTTCAAAACTGTGATCAACAGGATGGAATCTGTCTACCTGGGGTTTGTCGTCATACTATGTATTAATATGTAAAAGGAACAAGAGGGATTCGATTTTATACTAATCAGCATGAATGACAGGATTCGAGTAATGATAACCAAGTTTGCTTTGATTCGGTAGATACTTTATTGACTTGATAAACATATCAATCTACAAAACTAATCTCTTTCAGATTCTTTGTGAAAAAGTGTTGGCTTTCAAGGGAGCGTGCATTTGAAGTAACCGATCAAGGATTATATGATTTGAATAAAAACATGTGATAAGAGTGCCACTTTCTATAACTATTTTGATAAAATCTCTTTTTAGAAATACGTCTATAATAATGAGTAACCTCTTACCTTGATGTTACATTTGATGATTATCGCTCATTTGGGACATGAGCTTGTTGGTATGTATTGCGTTTGGAGAATGTGAACAATCAAAAGTGGCAACCCCCCTGCCTTGATATTGCGCAGACGTTATCCTTTATCTGTCAAATAAACTTGTCGGCGGGGGGAGAGTCATGTTATGATCACTTTTATTGTGTACGAGTGTCCACGTAGTGTTACTCCTTCTGCAGGGGTAAACTTGCATAATATGTAGATCCTGTCATATAAAGCAATGGCTTTGCATCCAAATGACTGGATTATCTTTTTATACCAGACTTTCTTTACATGTTGATTTCTGCATGAATGCGATGTTTATAACGTTTAAATTTTTGATCTTTATTGATTAATTAATAAAACAAACAAGTAAAAATTATAAATAACCAAAGAGGGAAATCAGGGATGTGAATCAGATTGTTCAAATTTGTGATTGATAATGTCTAGTGGCTTGAGCTTGTGGTTGATAATGTCAAGCGACTTGAGCTTGTTATTTATGGTGTCGAGTGATTTGATTTTGCCATCAATAGCATCAAGCCGATTCAAGAGTTCTTCTTGATGATGATGACAAACAGGAGACAAAGCCATGTAGAGTTGAATTCCCACAAGTGTGACCAAACAAAGTAAAATGAGATGAGATGCAGTGATAGAGCCTATCATCTTTACTAAGGGATCCACCCAATTCTTGTTATTTTGTTGATCAGCAGCAGCAGGAAGTGTCGTATAATGGTGATGTTTCTTCTTGGTGCGTCGTTTCTTTTGTTTACCCTTGAAATGTTTACCATCCAAAGAGAATTCGGAAGGATGTTCTTTAATGTATTGTCTAATGCAAGTGTTGAGATCTTGGTAGAAAGACACTTGGCCATCCACTGAAGCCTTTTCAATCGTGGCTAAGATTTTTTTTTTTTAAAAAAAAACAAAGTGTGAGTGAGAATAGGTGCATGTGTGTGTGTACGGTACTTACATTTAATCCAGGATGATTTTGTGAAATCCACCATGACAGTGACAAGAATGCGGACTTTGGCAGGACCAGCCCAGGTCATACAGGTTCGTGTTTTGACCACAAAGGAGCCACCAGAGGGGACATCGGGAGTTTGGGTGGTGGTGAGCATCGTGACACTTGACACTAGATCGTAATGAATGACTTGTTCAGTTTGTAAACACTTTGTTTTTTTAGGACCTATTCAAAAAAGAAAGAAAGAAAATAATCATTCATCGTTGTGTGTAAAAGAGATGAAGTTTACCTATAGCCCCATTCAAGGGTTTGATGTAAGATGTATGTCTTATTTGTTGCTTGTCTTCTGAAGACTGCCATTCTCCAATCACCACATCTGGGAAAAAGTCAGTACACGATCAAATAAAGGGGCGTCATTTTTTTTTTTTTTTTTAATACCTGATAACTCTTCATCCTCGGTCAAAAACTTTTTCATAAAGCCTGAAGTATAGAGGAGACTGTACATGGCTTCCAGAGTACCATCATAGACTTGGTCCATGACAGTAGTAGAGTAGTGATCATCTCCGCAGGCACATTCCGTCTTTTCCTTGACTAGTTTCGATGACTTGATTGTTGCTGCTGGAAGCGAGGCTTCTTCTTTTTCACCAGGTTGGTCCTGTATCCTTACATCAGGCTGTTTTATGGATGGAGGTACTAGGCAAGAAATATAATAAAGAAAGAGGCAGCTTGAGTAACAAGAAGGGATTGCGAATAGGAGAACTTACCATTTTCTTTCAAGATATCGACATCTTCTTCTTCAGAAACTGTTTCTTCATCATCACTGACCATACCAGAGGAGGAGGAGAAGGAGGAACCAGTATTAAGAGAAGTGGCTTCAGTAAGAGAGCGATTGTATTTCCAGACATCCATCATTAGATTGAAAGCTTGATCCCGAGAAAGAAAGGAAGCAAACAGGTACTACAAAAGAGAGAAAGAGTCAGTCAGTTTCCTATTCTATCCTTTTATTATTACTGTATTCATTACCTTGCTGTTATCAGAAGTAGTGATGTTGATGGCATTAGGAATAAATATCGCCGTTGTTCGTTTTTCAATATCCACGATATCAGAAAAGGCAATACAAAACTATGGCGAAAAATAAAATAAAATAAAAAGTGAGTATACACGGATAGGTATGTAGTGTGATACTTACCTTGGTAACCCAACCAAATATATTGGCATTGAAACAAAGATGAGTTTCAGAAATATAGATACGACCTTGGACCAAGATTTCTTTTTGTAAAGCACAGCCATAATCTATAAACCAATCTTTAGTATTTTACTCCAAATTGGGAGGGGGGGGGTTTACCTTCCACCAATTGATCATCTTTAGGAATAGTTTCAAAAAGCGCATGAAAGTCATGGTTACGTTTACCACTAATCGAGTCAGTATGAGCCACCAAAGATTCTGACATTTCCGTCTCCACCGAGTTTCTTTTTATGATTGGTGAGTCTGGCTTGATAGAAGGTGTGGGTGTACATTGGTCGGTGTCAATATCATTATCGGATTCCACCACAGATTCTTCTTGTATGGAAGGGGATAATGGCGGTGACATGGGTTGTTGATCAGTAATGGCACTCTCGGAATGACGATGGTCATTAGGAGTGGTGACTTTTGTTGCTGGTTTAATGGGTTCTGTATTGGAATGAGGGCGCATTGGAAAAGAATAGAATATAAAAAAGGAAGTGAAAAAAAAAAAAAGAAAAAAGGAAGAGAAAAAAGGAAAAAGGAAAAAAGGCCTATTATAAAGCCGTCAAATTTCAAAGACCGAACTGACGTTGGAATCATGCATCTTCAAGAAACGTGCCAATGGTAAGCCGTTAAAATCAAAGATTATACCATTTTTTTTTTAAGACTGGGGTAGGGATTAAAAAGAATGCATGACGACATTCGACATTACATTGGTTTTTTTATTTCAATAATATACAATACAGGGTGATAATTTCTAACTATTTGCGAGAAGAGAATAGCCCAAATGCCCGTTTTTGATGTGTTGATTTGCCAGAGATGGAGCCTGTCTCCGAGATCATTGCCGTGGGTGGGATGGAATGGATAGATGATGATGAATCCATACTATATCGTTTCTGGTTGATGGTAGGTGGATGTGTTGAAGAAGAAGAAGGAGGATGTACATGATCATGTGGTTGCTCATGATGATGATGATGATGATGATAGACGCCAGAATCAATACGCCACACTTGAATCCCACCGTGAATATCCGATGTGATAATAATTTGACTATCAGGGTAATCATAATTTTCCCTAGTAATATGTGTACTTGTTCCGTTACTATACAGACTAGATCGTTGTGGTGGTGGTTTTCTATGTTGGTGGTCTTCATCGTCATCATCGTCGTCTGTTGTATGATCAAGGTATGTTTTTGTTTGGTGTTGTAATGATAAAGAAGACTGTATGGGATCACTGTCTATCGTTGGTATCGGAGTATGATTAAATATGATATCATTCCCAGTACAGGCCAAGAGTTGTCGTGTTCGATGAGGGGCAAAGATCGCATTGGTGACGGTGCTTTTATGTCCTTCAAAGAATTCATGATGATGGTGTAGTTTGTCCTTGAGTCGTTGTTCCCCACGTTTGAGCCAGGCTGCCAGTCCTTGATCGTGGTTATTGTTGTTTGATGGTTGTTGTTGTTGTTGCTGCTGCTGTTGTTGCTGCTGTTGTTGTTGTTGTTGTTGTTGTTGTTGTTGATGGGGGTCATTATTATTAACACCACCACCTCGATGAGTGTTACTTGTACTTGAATTCCTATTTGATCGACTGGTCAAGAAGCTTGTTTGTCCAGTTGGCCATAAATAGACACTACAATCTTCAGATCCACACAAGATATATCGTCCATCATCACTATATAACAAAAGAGTTAACCATATGACATTTTCTTTTGAGACTAAATATATATATATATATATATATATATATACTTTACTTGAAGGTAGCCCTGATTTGCATTGTCGCATTATCCAATCCTTTATACTTGTATATCAAACTCTTATCCTTCATGTTGATCATCCGGATACGGGAATCGTTACTGGTGATCAAGAGTTTTTCTTCACCCGGTGGCATGTTCGGCATGGCTTCCAGACCTGTGATCTTTTTCCCCTTTTTGGCACCTCGTTTCTTGACACTGATCTGGGTATTATATTTGAGTCCTTGAGTTTCGTAAAAGTAGACTTGACCAGTATAGGATCCTGCACATGCCGTTCGTCCATCCAATGTAAATCCAACCGCTGTAATGAGGTTTTCATTGGGTACTTCGTTCCAGAATGCCACTTTCTTGTCTGGAATACTCCATAGTCGTAGTTTGCTGTCCAAGGAGCCAGATAAAAAGAATCGATCATCCTAATTGTCAAGTAAGAGCCAGGTTATATATATATATATATATATATGTCATATTTGGTTTACCTTTGGATGGAATTTGATCCCAGTGACAAAATCAAGATGGACAAAGACACATAAACATTCCGCATTGGATACATGCCACAATCTACCCCACAGTTTGGTTTAGTATCATGATTTCATAGTGAGGATAAAAAAAATAAAAACTTACCTAACCGTTTTATCCATTGAGCTTGATAATAAAAAGTTATTCTATCATATTCATAATAAATGTGTTCGATGAGTGATCCCCCATTTCACCCTTGTGTTTTTACCTTTGACCAACTAATATCCAGAATATCCGCCTGATGCCCACGGTATTCACGTATAGGTTTATCATTAAACACCTTGATCGTATCCACGCCACCTTTCGACAGGGTTTCCCACACTTTTAGTATACAACTCTGTCCACCTGCCGCCACATATTTCCCGTCTTTACTGATTTTCATCGCCCAGATCGCTTGATGAGGTCGACTTGGATGATACATGTCACCTACGTCTTCTTCCATCACTGGTGTACTGCTGCTGGTAAGCTGTTGGGCCAAGACTAGTTTGGATAATACTTTGTATTGTGCTTTGGATTTGGTTTTAATCTATCAATTAAATAACGGCATGAATGAGGCTGTTTTTTTGTTTGAGCTTGGTATACCTTCAAGTAGCGTTCTCCATGAGGTGGAAGTTGATTGCCAAGAAGAAAGGACCGGGTTGATTCAATACTACGTCGATGAGGTGCCAATTCGTCTGGTTCATCCGATGAGCTTGAAGGGTCGCCATCGTGTTGTTGTTGTTGTTGTGGTTGTTGTTGTGGTTGGTCAGCAGTACTACGGCGAAGACCTATCCTTGATAAGAAATCCTTTGACTTTTTTCTATAATGATGCAAGGTGAGTTAATGCCACAATGTTATTGATTTTTTCTTTTTTTTTACCTTGTCATTGATGAATTGGTTGGTTTTGATAATGTATCACAGGTAGAGTCGCTTTGACCGTCGTCGTAGATTATAACAGAAGGTGGGTTAAGGTGTTGTGTCAAAGGATGAAGAGAGTCAGCGTCTATTAGGGAATTATGAGAGAGAGAGAGTTGGAAAAAAAGAGTTAAAAATATATAGCCGAAACTTACTTTTCCCTGATGTTTGTTGCTGAGAGGAAGGTTTAGATGTGTCATCATCCCAGTCAATAGTCATTATCAATCAAGATGTGTATATATGTGTTTTGGTAATTGGACGTCCCAATTGAAGAGCACAATGTTAAAATGGGGGGGGGGGAATGTTGCAGGGTATAGTGATCAGAAAGAGATGGTGTGAAGTAAAAAAAAAAAAAAAAAAAAAAAAAAAAAAAAAAAAAAAAAAAAAAAAAAAAAAAAAAAAAAAAAAAAAAAAAAAAAAAAAAAAGTGTGGGTGGCCAAAAAAATTCGTATCCCAATGGAAGACCAAAGTATAATCGGCATTTAAAAACCCCGTCGTCATTTTAGATTTTACCCTTTTCTTCCCACTTCTTCCCCACTTTATCACTATAATGAAACTGGTCTGCACTGTAAACAATGCTTGTACGAATGCTCGATGGTTGGTCTACTGGGGGTATCTTTAATTGAAAAATCAACAAGTGACATGGACAACCAATCAATCAACAGCAACAACAATAGCGTACCTCCTCATCTCAACACCCTATATTTGGTGGTTTATAAACAAGTGCTGCACATCGATCGGTGGCAAAAAGAGTCCACTATCCGATGATCTTCAGGGTTCTGGTTAACAAGTTTTGCAGACATACAAGCTTCCCCATTACACGGCAACATACTATTTTGGTGATGTGCTATTCTTCTTGGAACATCGTGGTGCACAATACGTTGTCGTATGGCTTTATCAAATGGAATATGATTATGACACTTGGATGTATTATATAGATTATCGGAATACTCGAAAACGAACAGTGGTATTGAAGACCAATGGTGGGATCCCTGAAAAACAGCACGTTTTCTAGAAAACAACGGTGATTGGTATGTATACAATGGCAAAGTGCAGTGGTAGATTAGAATAATTGTAGTAATAGTTTTATATGGTTAATTAATTAATTAATGAATGAATGAAAAAACATTGTTCAATATCTAGCTTCTGAGAGTATCCTTATTCCTTACCGGTACTGGTGGGATCCACTGAAATCCCATCTATTGAAGAAGTCAGCCATTGATTCAACAATGTTTGTACAATCCATCGAGTCCTCATATATATATATATAAAGAATATAGTGAGTGTGACATAAAGTTCTGTATGGATGCGTGCAAATATTGTTTCAATTTGCTTACATCATTCGAAGTGGACCCTTCTTCCATGGTGCATGGTCGTTTCATTGAGCGAGATCCTATTGAAAATAATAATAGTGTTAATATATATTTCTCCAAGTAATTGGCACATACCTTCATTAACCATCAACCCACGTCTTTAGATGAGGATTTTGTTACGAACACATAGGGATTTGATAAAGTCGATATGTCACCAACCAAGGTAAGCCAAATAATGATCAATCATTGTAATATGTAGAGAATAACAAAGAGGAAAAGAAAAACAAAATTTAAAAGGGAAAATAATAAAGAAAAGAAAAGAAAAGAAAAGACAGAAGGAACAATGATCAAATCTGGAATATGACACTTTTAAGGATTCGAGTTCAATGCCGACAAGCGTGTGAACTCATTCGCTGAACACATTTCTATTCCGATTGTTTATTGTTTGCGGATGAGTGTACCCTCCTATTACTACCCCTGATATATTAGCGAAGAGTGCAGCTATGATAGATGGATTATGATTGATCCTACTTTTATGTCGCTGCCTTCTTTTCTTTTGACCATTAGATATAAGCTTACCAATTCAAGTCCACACAAGGCATGGTGATCGAAATGAAGATTATAAAGTGAGTTTTGGAAGGCAGTGCTCTTACCAAGTCCTAGTAGGGAATCAAGGGGCGGGCGAGGTTTGATAACGAAATGTGATTCTCTCTTCGTCTCTTACACATGACAGGTAAAAGTCATCGCAAGTCTGAACTGACCGACACAAGAGACTTGGCGCTTGGCTTTTGCGGTAATGCAATGTGGAAATATGCTGTAGTATCCACTTGGCCACTTTTATCATTAGCATCCGCTAACAATTAAGCGAGTAGAGCTCTTACCAAATCTTAGTAGGAAATGGGCTCAGGGCTACAAACAGTTGATCCACAACTACTCTGTATCCAACTACACTTACGATGCAGAGTATTTCGATCGACATTTCCGTCTGCCTCGGGAACTTTTTTTTTTTTTCGCTAAACGTCAAGAAACTCACCGTCGTGTTCATCGAAGCGTTCTAATAATTTGACAAATGGAACCCGGAGCTCCTTCAGGTCCTAAAGCTTGTCATTTTTTTTTTTGGCCGGTTTCAGAGTCGCATGTAATATGCAAGTAAGACTTGAATAGTTGCTCATCTTCCTCGGGGCAGAATTTCTTGTTTGACTTTTTTTTTGGCAATGTCAAAGTTTCGCCGTTACCGGCATGGTACTGGTTGATTGAGTGAAATCATCATGATCACCATGATGAACGTCATTATGGTCATGAGTGGGCTGGTCAATGGGAGTCATTTTATTTTTCTTCAAAAATTTGTAAAAGGGGAGTAAAAGGGGGGAGATATTTTTTTTTCACCGATTGATTACCAGGGACGTCAAACAATAGATGTGCAATCAATCGAATGTAACCGTTGGAGGAGTTTTTTCATCAGAGCAATTCAATCGAATGTAAGCCTAACTATTGGAGATGCTCTTGGGCAATCCAGCGGAGTCGATATTTCCCACCCTGTATTCATGCATTTGCAGGAAAAAAAGGATTTTTAAAACCCGCGAACAAAATTTTATTTCTCCGAAAGAAAAAATAAGAATTCTATACAACTACATAAACTGCTCCTTATTATTATGGATCCAAGATTCCAAAGTTTCATAAGGTCTGCCTAGTAATATGGGAACAACATGAGTAGGAGGATCAGTGGTATCGACAGTAGCTATATCCATGGCTAATGGGATAGGCTGACCATGTTGGACCGAAGAATCAAACATTTCCTTGGGACTCATTTTAGTGTAAACAATAGGTCTACCCAGGGCTTGAGAAAAGTACTCGGCTCGAGTACGACCATCCACATGATCACCAATTAGAGTGTAAGCATAATTACCATGACGATCGACCGGATCCGTCAATACCTTGACAGCAACATCAGCAATATCATCGATCGAGATATATTCTACTTTGAGATCAGCAGGATGGCAATCAATCACAGCACCCATGGATTTGATAGTGTTGGCTGTCCAAGAATGGTTGGTAAAGAACCGTGAAGGGCGCAATGTCACAAGATACCGATTGTATTTCAACGCCAAAGCATACAGACGTTCTTCAGCCAAACGATGCGTTTCGCCAATAAAAGAAGTGCGCCAATCCAATTGAACAAACCGAGATGACAGATCGACAATCTGTTGCACACCAGCCTCGTAAGCAATGTCACCGAGTTCACTTTTGATGCTAGGCATTTTAGGCAAATCGGCAATGAGGAGGAAGAGCCGGGAATGACCAGCAATGGAGGATTTAAATGCCAATAGATTGGTATAGTCGCCTTCTACCAGAGTGAGGTGAATGTTGTCCTTGAAGAGAGCACGGCTTTTTTCAACGTTGCGCACAAAGATGGTGGTGGAGATGCCTTGAGCGAGAAGATTGGTTACCACCTTGATACCAATGTTGCCAGTCGCGCCAATCACATAGACTTTATCGGATGACATTATATTGTTTGAAGAAAGAGAATTGTTTGAAGAAAGAAAGTTGTTGGATTTGGATTTCAGGCAGAGTCAGATGGTTTTTATAGCCCCGAATGATGATTGCGCATTGCGTTTCCTTTTTTGGACCCCCGAAGGCAGCTCAAGATTGCGCATAGAGATCCCTTTTTGGGATATTTAGGAAATAAACGTAAAAAGGTTGAGGGGTGAGTTTACCCATCTTCCGTTTTTAAACGGAGAGGGGAATCGGTGATTTGTCTGCAAATCCCGCACCAATCATATCATTTTTGATTCGAAGTGCGGGGAAAAAGAAGCAAAGCAGGTCAAAAACAGTTTCATCAACACACACTACATTTTATTGACATATATATATATATACAGAGTTAAGAATGAGTGGGTAAGATGGTGGGGTATTAAGATGGGGAATGGGAGGGAGATTGAGAGGGAGAAGGGAGGGGCGAGTAAAAAGGCCCTAGATCTGCCATACCCTTGCTGCCTTCGTGTTGGGTGAGTTTGATGATGCTGGGCTTGATAATGTCGGTGAGGAGAACAGGAACAGCAACCGAGTACCTGTGTTTGGCTTTGATGGTGGTGTGGCCTTTGGCCAATTCGTCAATGTTGTTGATCGTTTCCTTTACCAGTTCCTACAAAGATTGAAACGTAAACATAAAAATCATAACTTTTTCTTTTCTTTGCATGACTTACTTTCATCGCCCAAAAGAAATTCAGGAAGTCGAGGAGAAAGTCAGTCTTGTCTCCAAATGAAGGTAGGATCGTCAGGTATGTTCCCCTCCAGAGTTCGTAAATTCCGTCGTGCTTGAATGTCAGATTCCAAAGGTGCAGTTGATCGCCTATGGCTAACCAAAAAGAAAAAAGAAGAGGGCTAATAAGTATATAGAGACTAGTTGTTCAGTCATGGTGATTGATTACCTGCGGCGTGTACAAAGAAGGCCTTGATCTTGCTAAAGAGACCCACGGGTGCATACGGGTACTAATCCGTGATGGATTTCAGCATAGCCATAGCCCCAAAGGAACTCTTGTGATGGTCGAAGCTAAACTTAATTTTGTCCCTGCATACAAAGCTACTTGAGGTTTCCAGTAATAGAATTTCCAAATCCTTCTTTTCAAAAAGGCGGAACACCCCATCGGCCTTGTATTGGTAGCGTTCGTCCTTGTGTTTGTCGATTGATACCAGTTGCTTGGTCATAGACTTTAAATACGTTTCGCCAGGAACAAAGTCATATCCGGAGACACTGGCGGCAGCCACAGCAACAAGGTAAGGATAGATGAAGGTGTGGTTGAACAAAGATTCATTGTCAGTTAGATCATGTTCTCCCTTGTACATTATACACCTATACCGAAAGAGAGAGAAAAGATTAACATGTATATACAGCACATATGCGCCTTTTCTCTTATCATATTAGATGGCCCTTTCTTTTTTCAACTTACGCAGCGATAAACAGGTCTTCCAAGAAGTCTGCAGCATGGTATTCATTAGCGTCATCGTCAAAGTTGGGGCAACGCTTGGTCGGCATCTTCATTTCCTTCAGGGTGGTCTATATGGAATTTAAAAAAGTAAATTATAATTTCTAGATGTTACAGTATTGAATCGTGGAGGGGGGTGTTTTACCTATGCTGGTGAAATCTTGTTTTACTGTCGTTTTTCATGAACCCGGGGCATACCTTCCAAATGTCGTCAGCCTAAATCACAGTGAGAAAAATTTGTGTTTATTAATTATGCGCAGATAAATTGATCCGTTATAATTGTTACTACAAAACCATCGGCATTGATTCCATCGTCATTATGCTTCCTTTTTTCAAAAAAACCATTGCCCCTGCAAAAATTTCGCGTAGAAGTGGCAGGTTTTCAATATTTTATCCGGCTAAATCCGCGAAGATTTGGATTTTTTTTCTTTCTTTCTTTTTAATTAATGGGTAAATAGGTTGACGAATCATCGCTAATGGACCTTAATATGTAGTATTCAAAAATGAATGGTACTTGATAAGATAAATATATTTATTTATTGATATAAAGATAAAAAAGACCATTAAACTAACCATAATTTTTTAACCAATGTGGCGGGTGTTGGGATTGTACTGACCCCAAGTTGTAGGTAGGTGGCGTGCATGTCTAAAACGAATAACATCGGCTAAATACCGGTTTCGGTTGGTAGTTGTAATAAAGATGGTCGCCTGATCTTCTGGAAGCATTCGGTTGTAACTCATCTCTACAAGGTGCAAATTATCTTCTTCTTGGATTCGTCGCTCTTCTACAATTCGTTGTCGGTGTCTTCGAATTCTCTCCATTGCATCTCTCATGTACACTTCGTGATTGAGGCGTTATTGTTCGGTGTCACCACGATAAAGACGATCAAGTACGGTGTCGGATTCACCAAGGCTTGATTCTCCAACAACAGAAGCAGTAGCACCACCAACAGAGGCACCAAAATCAAAATCAAAATCAAAATCAAAATCATCACCGACAAAAGAAGTAGCACGGCCAACAGGAACATCATCAACAGAAGCATCTCCAAAAGAAGTAACACCTTCAACAGAAGCACCGAAACCAAAATCGTAATCGTAATTACCTTCATTACCTTCAGCGACATCATCAACCTCAATAACAACATCATCATCTTCATCACTACCAATGGTAATGATTCCGAAAACAGGTGTAGCAGGTTGGGCGGAACGATTTGCGGTTTGATCAAGATGGGGATGATCATCGATTCGGCCGGGATAGTGTGTGTTTGGTCTTGTTGACTTTTTAATGCAGTTTATAGTGTAGTTCAGTATAGAAGGACTGGTTTATGTAGGTGATCTAATTGTTAATATATATATTGTAATAAAACTCTTATTTTACCTCAATCAATGTAATAAATGGTGCTTGATGGGATCTTTTGATGAAGTATCTCCCGATGATCATTGTGCCAACGCTATGTCTTCTAACTAGATATTTACATAACAAAAAGCGGTTGACGAAAAAGGATGGGCAGCCACATACCCAGGTATCAACATCAGTGGCATAATTGTTTTGGCTTTCTATTAATATAAATAACAAGTCAATATCTTTTAATTTCATATTGTGATATCATACAGTAGTAGTTGTCGTCGCCTTTTTTTTTTTTTTTTTTTTTTTACCTTGATGTTCTTTTAGTGAGTTCCAGGTGCTCACAAACAACCTTTCCCATTTTGATGGATCGCTGCGAAGAATTATTCTATGATTATATGAATCGATCAGTTGTTCACAGTGTTTGGCCAAGAGTATATATGCCAAAAAGTCTTGTCGGGGTCGGTTGTAGCAATAAAGATGATTCCGTTCGAGGACACGCCAATGAGCTTCGATTAGCATTGTTAACTTTGCCGTGGGAATCCCTGGAGTAGTACAACGAGCCCATAAAACCCATTGACGTTCCGTGTAACATTGTCTCCACAACTACGCCCAAGCATCTGGCAACGATCTACGCACGCAATATTCATACATTTCCCGGGCACAAACATGGTGTATTTGATCGGGAGTTAAAAACGACGTACCTGAAAAAATGCATAAATTTCCCTTTTAGGTAATGACATGCATAAAATGGTTTATAACTTTATCTTACCTCAAGGAATTCGTTGATGGTAGCAATAGTGCTTTTCCATCATTTCATAATTAGCTTTTATGTCCCCTTCAGGGCACCTTGCTTGTCTGGCAATTTGTGATCTGTTGTTGACCGTTGGGAGGAAAGTGGGACTAACAAAATTAAATTCCTCCATAACATCATCAATGTCAACTTCATAGATTGGACCAAGATTTCCCTTGGCTTTCTTATAAGCAAGTCTAACAGCCCTTTTCAGATGCCACAAGCAGAGCCGCAGGATATTATCACCCCATGTTTGTTTTATTGCGTTGATTCCGGACAAATCTTTATCACAAAACATGTAATACGGTGACAGCCCGCAATCACGGAGAGCCAGGAAATAGCAGCATAGTGCCGCCACTTTGCATGCTTTAGCCACTTCTGATCCATGTTTTTTTTTAAAATAAAGTATGCTACAGGGTACCCGCAGCCATTGATGTTCGCTACCACGCCAAACAATTCGCTCTCGAGACGATTTGTCTTGAAGGTAGAATCTACGAAATATTCAACAACCTGGTCAGATCCAACACAAATCAAAAAACATTGTGGTGAACCCCAACCCCCGCCAATGATCATTATTTTCCCAGCACAACTAATACAACCAAACAAAGACAAGACAAATATTGTTAAAACAGGATTTTATTATATTTCACACACACTCAACCAATCTATACTAAATCTAATACTAGTTCGCCAAGTAATCGGAAGAGTAGTTGCCATTGTTGTCATTGTGCACCAGAGTCATGATTCGCTCAAGTTTAGTAATAATAATAATAAAAAGCCAATACACACACTGTTTAAACCATGCAATCACCCAAATTACTTTTCCGTTTACCCAAACCTTTTTTCCCACAAACCCCCTTTTTCTTTCTTTTTTTTTTCCCTTACCTCCCGGAAGCCAGCGTCCAGATATTCGCGCACCAAGATTCTTGACGACACCATCTGGTCATCAGCACGCCTATAAAGATGAACAATCGCCTGACTCTTCCAATAATACACCTGTGTGCGGGTGATGTTGTACCCGAATTGTCGTTGCACCTGAGCTAATAGATCCCCAGAGGTCAATTGGTGGGCATGGGTAGTGAAGAATTTCCGAACTTCAATGGGCATGCTTGGATGTTCGTCTTCACTATGGGGTTCGTGCTGTTCCTGGTGCTTGACGGTGAGAGTTATCCACCTTTGTTGTCGATAGATCACACCGGAAAGTTCGCCACCACAATCGTAGGTTGTCATACGCCGGCCCAACTTTACCAATTCGTTTGGTGGACGTTGGCTATTAGCATCTGTCTGCTGAGCACACAGTCCAACAAATGCCACCTAGTGTCGCTTCTTTGGATTGGCGATGTTTATTTTTTTTGGTGTATCGGAATCCTCCAGCGTGCTCCACCACCAGGTAGATGGCGTCGATAAGCTGCTCATCCGTATTGTCAATATGACCGTCATCGATAAATAAATGGCCATCAAAAATAATATCGGTATCTAGGGAAGGAGAGTCATCGAAACTGTCGGCAAGTTGTTCAATAGGAATCAATTCACCAAAATCAGGACACACTGGTACTGGTGTATCACGATTACGACAATCCAAGCACGTTTTATAATCAACTCGTCGACCCGCAAATAAAGCAACTGGGCATGACTTTCGACATCTACTACAGTATCGTTCCAGATCGTTTCCGAAGTCGTCGTTGTTTTCCGAATGTGAAGAAGGAGAGGATGTAACTAATAGAGACATTTCAAAAGTTAATTATTAAGAAGAAAAAAAAACCAAGCCTTCGCGGATTTAGCCGGATAAAATATTGAAAACCCGCGAAATTTTTGCAGGAGCAATGGTTTTTTTGATACTGATGATAGTTTCATTCTATTATTGATGTAAACATTGTGTCAGTAACCATATATATCTACTGTATATATATTATATAGATGTCAACTTACATCATTTCCAATAATCACGTTTCCCTTATTTTCAATGACCTTGATAGGCTGATGTTTTGCTGCTGCTGCTGCTGCTGCTTGAGGGACTTTTGTCCAAAGTGGGCTATAATAAAGGAAAAATTCAGTGCCAAGTTAAATGCAATGATCTTTTTTCCCGCTTACTTTTTTGTAAAAGATACTTGGCATAATCATTTATTTCAACAGGAAGGCGCTTGACTCGGCAAAAGGTACTCCAGATCTTCCTGGCATTTGTGCTTCAGATATTTAAAGGTGGATTTGCTGAGTTGATCGACGCTGCATTTTTCTTTCACTCCCACATAATGTTCGAACCCCCATAACTTTGCAGGATAGTCACAAATGTAGTTGAATGAGTAACCACCTTCTTGAGAGAGTTGATAATCTTGCCCCTTTTTATAAAGTGGGAAAATTTATCCTCTGTTGAGGAGGGCGGAGAATTAAAATCTGATGCCTCATCAGAGCTCCGTCCTCACATACACCTAACCTTATTCAAAAAACAGTATAAATACCCCTCTTCAGAGGCTTTGTTTCGCACTCTTACAAGTGTTGGGAAAGATGTCGAAAGAAAGAGCCCATGTAATGCCCACAATAGTACGAAAAAAAAAAAAAAAAAGCCTTGCACCCAAAATGGGCCAAATGGGTGCAAACCAAAAAAAAAAAAAAAAAAAAAGGCTTGCACCCAAAATGGGTCAAATGGGTGCAAACCAAAACAACTCCCCTTTTTTGTTCCTTTTGATTTTTGAATTTTCGTGCAGTTGCCATGACATCATCAGAAACGACTTGTGGCAAATGCGATCAACCTTTCAGAGGTTCATTAACTAATCATGAAAGAGACTTTCACTGCGAGTCTTTCACAGTTACATACTTGCAAAATCAAGGTTGTTTTTTTTCGTTTTTGTAATAAAAAGTTTTAACTTTTTTTTTACAGAGAATCCGGTGAAACTTACTTTGACGCGAAGTAGCAAAGATAACAAGTTCCATTGCCCTTTTTGCAATAATGGTTGGGAAAGTCGAGTTAGCGCGCGAAGTCATATTCAACGCCGCCGAGGGAATTGTAACGATGTTTCCAACATTGAGAAGGGTACATACTCGAATGAGGGTAAAGAATAAAGATCCAATTAATACGCATTCAATGATGTGTTTCTATTGTAGAGGAAACTGATAACTCAGTTAGTGAAATTGAATCTTCACAGCTCACAAAAAGTGAATCGTCACAGCTTGTCAAGGTGCCGTCAAATACAAGCATTGCAAATGTGCCGACAGCAACTTGCTTAAACAGCGTACGTCGCAATTATTCTCAAGCCATTGTCCATGCGTGTCAGTCGATGAACGCTGACAAAGATGAAATTGATAAAAACGAATGGATCATCGAGAGAATGAAGTTGGAGCCATTTTCTTTATTTCCCTTGGGTCCCGATGGACAGCCAATGGTCGTCGGACAGTCTGTGGAATTAAACGGCCTTGCACATCGGAACAACATTAGCGAACTGGCTGATAAAGCATTCATCTGCAAACCAATATTATCTGTGAAGCGAAAGCGTGACGTTGATGCCTCAATCGACAATGTCTGTCCGGGTTTAACATCATTGATTCATCGATCACCGTATCGTAATATGCTCCTGAATCAACATTATTTCGATTTGGATGAAAGTACGATTCGTTGGTTGAACACCGACTGGACTACGGAACCGCAGATGAAATATGTTTGTGCTCAAGTTTTGGCAGGTGCGGTCTTACTGAACACGAATAACGGTGAAGCAATCATTATCAATACAATCGAAATTTATGGTGACACGAAAAGTGTGGATATTCATCGTGCATTATCATCACCTTCCGATGATTTATATGCTATTCCGTCAACCATGTATTCTGATGTTTGGCCAAGTGTTCACAATACCAGAGATGGACGAAAATTGACAATTAACTCACACTCCTGCTCGGGCTTGGTGACTTCAAGTCTACGACTTGATATCCGACAAGATCCTAACGTTGGACCATCATCATTCGACTTTTCTGTCTCGGCGAAATCAACGAAAATTTTTATTGATGAAAAGAGTTGGACTAAAGCTCGATGCTTAGCATTAGATGCAACTACGCGATCAGTAGAGAAATTCAAGTTGATCTATCAAGCACGACAATTGCGCTCTCATTTTTACCACCCAGCGACATATTTTCTATGCCGAGCATCGAGTTTTCTAGCGCTGCATCATTCTTGTCAACCATTTACCATATTTACATATGCAGACAGTGAAACAGTCAAAAAATCAATGAACAACGACAATTCATCAATGATTGCGTCCAGACTGTTTCAAAAAATTGGATACTCTGTGATCAGTCCATCCGCAACCACATCATTGGACAAAGAATATGTTGCTTTTTTACAGTCACAGTGCAACAAAGGAAAAATGAAGCAGTTGTTTGATGATCTGATCAAGCTTTTCGGTGACAATACGCAATTGTCGATCATTTACAATCTTAACCTGAACAAAGTGCTACAAGAAATGGCTGCTGCCATGTCATCCGATATATCGCGAGCGAATCATTCGATATCGACTAAAATTAAAAGCCGACTACAGACTATAGATCGCGATGCATAGTTCGTTCTTTCAGCATGCTTTTCTGTTTTATGTATTATTCATTCCCCTTTTTTATGCCATTTTCTTTATTCCAGCACTCATTTGTATATGCTTTTCTATTACATTACCCAGATGTTGTATTTTCCATGAATAATTAATTAAATCATTGTATTACCAGAAAAATAAAAAGTGAAGACATCCTCAATGTCTCGATTTTGCTGGTGTGTGCAAAAAAAAAAAAGAGGACGACGCGTTATTTATGCAATTGCTATCGATGATGGTCTATGAAAATGGCGCTCAAACCATTTTCAAAATCTTGAAATGCTCACGCCGCAATCTGAGGTAAAGATGAACTGTCTAGAGGTTAATGAGGTGGTTCCTGAAAATTGGATACGGCCTTCCATGCAATAAGAGCCCATTCAAAGAAGTCAGCTTATGAAATGCATCAATCAGTTTTTTGTTTGGTTTGCACCCATTTGGCCCATTTTGGGTGCAAGACTTTTTTTTTTTTTTGGTTTGCACCCATTTGGCCCATTTTGGGTGCAAGGCTTTTTTTTTTTTTTTCGTACTATTGTGGGCATTACATGGGCTTTTTCTTTCGACATCTTTCCCAGCACTTGTAAGAATGCGAAACAAAGCCTTTGAAGTGACCTTTTTCCACGCTGTTGCAGGCTTCCGTAATTCTTTTTGACAGTGTGTCTTCCTGCGAAAATCTATGACGTTTTACCTTACTCTTTGCCACTGCCCAGAATTGCTCTATTGGATTAAGCTCGGGAGAATAAGTAGGAAGGTACACACATTTACATCCACGATATTCAATATACTTCCTTATGCTTTCATGTGTATGAATGGGCGCATTATCCATGACTATATAATGGCCTTTCTTATGCGGATACTTATCCATTTTATCAAGAGTCATTTTTAAGAAACTTAAGTAGTGACCTGTTACAGTTCCTGAACTTACATATCCGCCAGCCTTTCTCTTCTTCGTAGGTCTCGGTTTTTTTACGCCGACTGTAATCAAACCTGCAGCAGAGATAGCACCCAATATAGACATTGTGTTTGCTCTCGTAGTTGGCCTGGTAACAATGGCAGCGTACCTTTTTTGGACCAAGCCCTGGAGTGTTTCATATTGATATCAAAAGCAGATTCGTCAAGAAACATGCAATTCGTTAGAAAGTTCATGCCAGTATTCTCCCATTTATAAATCCATTTGTACCGCTCGTCAATCTTTGCTGGACTGTTTCTCTCAATAGAATGAAAATCTGCTTTTTTCAACGAAAGATTGTACTCATGTCTCATGAAGTTATTAACAGTGCTGCGTGATACTTTAAGATCATGAAATCGCTTCAATGAATGCTCGGTCACTTCAACAACAGTAACAGAAGGATTAGCATCAATGAAGTTGACAACAGTCGTTTTATGCTCTTCAGTTAAGATGCACTTCCGACCTACTTTTTTAAAGCTTTCAAAAATACTGTCAGGGCACGCATTATATTGGCTAACCCATCTATAAGCTGTTCGAGGGTGAATGCCCAACTGCTTTGCTGCAGCTGCTGCAGTCATACACTTTTCAATCTTCAGATCGAAAAACCTAGCTTTATCTTGGACAGTATAACGCACATATCCTCGTTTTGGTTTTATCTCCTTCATATGAATATCTTCATTTTTTGACTTTTCTAACAACATTGGGCAAGTCAGAGAAGATTCATTGGAGACTGTATTGACTATGATGGGTATTGAATTAGGTCCAGGCTATATGATGAAGTGGGATAAAATAGACACATCTGCACGGTATGATCTAAAGAAGTATGTTGTCAAACAGATAAAGACTTTATTATGTTGTGTTTTATTATGGTACAAAGGAGGAGAGTATATATATATATATATATATATATATAAGGAGAGATCTATTTTAATTCTAAACCATGGATTCAGGAGTTGGCTCTTGACCGATGATGGATTCCATTTTCTTGGCTCTTGCATAATCAGCGACAGACCGAATGATCAAAAACCAGCCAATGATCATCAATATATAAGATAAAATATCAGCATCCAGACCATTATCCTCTTGTTCTTCATTATCATCATCCACTAGAGATTCCCCTAATACAATTAATGTTAGTTCCAAGTCACTCACAAGAGGGAGTTCACTTACTGCTTTTGATATAGAATCCAGTTTGCACCAAAGAGATGCCCAACCCGGCAAGTGAGCCATTCTATCAAAGTAAAAATATGAGTTAGAACAGATTCTTTTGGAGGAATTTTTTTTTTTTTTACCTTGGCGGCGTGTGATGTGTGTAGTAAGAAGGTCAACATGAAGCCAACAAATTGGAAACTGGCAGACACTAAAGGGGGGAAGTTATGTGAGTCAATCCAGCCTTTTGTATATATCAAGTTGCTTACCTAGCAAGTTCCAAGCAAAAGCCAAGATGGATCCTACTGGTAATCCTTCTACGAGAATGACATCACCCATGCCTAAAGGTGCAATCACTGTGGTTTGCCAATAGGGAGGAGTTGAATCGGCTACGGCTGTATCATATGTCTTGGTTAATATAAAAAAATAATTGATTAGTTAACAAGTCGAATCGGTTTGCGAGTCAAACTTACTGGTGGTGTTTCGTCAACTTTAAGACTTTCTGATTCTGGTTTGGCTGACATGTTGGAGAAGACACCGTCGTTGGTCGATCGGGCTGGTAATACCGCAGGTGAGGATGAGGAAGTTGGGATGGTGGAGAGTAAATGATGGGTTTCGTCATCTTGTTGATCTAAACTTTCTCCAAATGTGTCTTCTAATTCATCCCTTTGTTGTTGTTGTGGAGGTGGGTATATCGGTGTTGTTTGTTCATTATCCCCTGTCGTACTGACCTTGATTTCATTTCCCATCCCCCAAAAAAAAGTAGTATTAATGAACACCTTAATTTGTGAGGGGAGAATTGATTGTAGTTTTGTTTGCTTGTTATTTTTTCCGTTTCTTACTTGATGATATCTTGACATTGTATGAATCCAGGAGGAAGGGAAAAGAAAGATTAAAAAATTAAGTAGGTGAGTCCACTTTTTTTTAGGATTCACAATTCGCACTCCGACAGACTACCTTGTGCCATCCACTCCCCTTCGTAAAATCCACTTTGAAGTCTGTTGGCTTGTAGATATATTCACAACTAACACATTCTATTCCTTCAATATCTATTTGGTACGCTCTATTTGCTGGACATCTCCTATCAAGTTATGTATTACGTTGTTAAAAGTTGATACTGGATTACCTGGTCTTTTCTCTGTGTGAGATAACTTGGTACTGATACTCCTCTATCGCTTGGAAAGACTTAAAGATGAGAAGAGCTCACAAAACTTATAAAACTTTGAGCGCCTGGGTGAAAGTACATATAACGTGGCTCGTATATTCGACCTGGTGTAAGTATGGGAAAAAAAAAAACTTTTATGCCACCCCTGACTTTTTTTAACTTCAGCTTTGCAATAAAAATATGAAACGCAAAGATCACAAAAATCTACTGGTCTGAATGGGCCAAGCTACTTGAACCAATCTTACCGTGTTGTGGTTTTGTTAAAGAGTACCTGTTGATCAGTAATGTCGATTTGTAATTGTTGTTGAAGCGTGGTAGATGTGAAGAAGTTGATGGGCGAGGACTTTAGTGCAATTCCTTCGATCAAAGTTGACAAGGTACATATTCTTGCTTTTACGACCATGAAGCATATGATACACGGATATACAGAACACCAATCGTTATAAATCATGACAGAGGCTCCTTTAACTATAAAAATAGAATGGTTTAGTATCAAACCTACCTGTGCCAAAATTCCACATAATCACTAGTGTCGATATTTACACCATTCCAAGTAGTAACTACGAGAGCCAAGTGAAAAAGCTGAGTGAGGACAAATCTCAGTCAAAACAAGTACCCATAGACTTACATAATAGCACATTATTTTTCAGATAAGGACAAACTTTGATAGACAAGAAAAGTGGTCGGTGAGCTGGGAACAGTTCTTTAAAGTGAGGCCACGAAGTGACCAATCAATTTCAAGGGATTGTTAGTAATCTTGTCCATGCTGATTAGGGTGAGTGTTGTAAAAGAGGGGGAACAAAAAAAAAGTTACTCCTTAAAACCATATGGTTTTTTGTCAAATGTATTTGTTATGTAAAATGAACCCAGGCATGCGAGATTTAAAAATGAGGGTGGGTCGGGATATAAATGTTGCATGATCGACAAACTGTTTGCATAATCACGTGAAGACTACCTATGATTATCAGAGATGGTTTGCCGGATTATGAAATTCATGCAGAACTGAGTTCTAAAATGTAAGTCCCGACTTTGCTCGTAGGAAGTAATATTTCTAATAAAGTTTTTTAAGCTCGGCGATCCATCTGGAAAATCAGTCTTCTCCCGTCAAAATTCTAGTCACGGCCAGGATTAAACGTTTTCAACCTGTTTTTCTTTCCTCCTTTCATAGGTCGCTCTCCAGACACTTTTCCGTCTGACCTTTAGGTCGCCCGACCTTTAGCGGGAAATGAATTTCAACCAATAAAACACCGTATAAGTGACGAAGCATTTTCCCACAAAAATCGTCGGTTTCTATCACTGAAATGAAGCTCCGTACAACCAGAAAAAAGGTCTGTATAACTGAAATGCAATCCTTTTTTTTCACTTTGGACTTTTTTTCGCTCTCACTTTTTCCCTTCCATCCTACAAAAAAAAAAACTTTTTCCCTTCTACTATTTTTTATTATCCACATCCTTTTTTCATAAATGTCTACTTCTCAACTTGATACCAGCACCAACAACGATGTTATCACCGATGAAGACATTATCATGGAGGAAATTCAACATATGGAGATCGTTAACTCTGTCATCTTGTTGATGATCGAACACCGTCGCCGAATGACAAACTATTTTATGGAACAACAACGTCGTCATTTGTTTTTTAACGTCACCTTTGCGACTGGTTGGGTTTTGGCAATGGAGTGTTTCCCTGGTCTATTTCGTGCAGATCCTTCTTCTGTCATTGGTAGCAGTAATTACTGGTCTTTTGTCCACCCTAATCTCAATGACAACGACTACAGTGCCAACAGTTACAAGGCACATTACCGGGTGAACAGGACTACTTTCAATTGGTTGGTGGAAACTTTATCTCCACACCCAATTTACAACACCAATAGTCTACAAATGCCAGCGTACAAGCAAATTGCGTGTGTCCTTTGGCGGTTTGCGAACACCCATTTCGGCTACAGAATGGCGTCGGTTCACTTGGGGATTGGACAAGGATCCTACCATAGGCTCACTCGACGGTTTGTCCGTGCTCTCTTGGATACTCATATGAACAAGATTCGGTGGCCACAAGGTGAAGAAATTGGTCAGGTGGCGGATGACTTTGCGGGTGAAGGCAGGCTTCCTCGGGGTGTTATTGGTGCGGTGGATGAAAAGTTTGTGGTCATTCACTGCCCACATCTGGTCAACCTTGAAAACTACCGGGATCGAAAATTCCATCTATCCATGAACCTTTTGGCCGTCTGCGATGCAAACATGCGGTTCACCTATGTGAACGCTGGAAATCCAGGTAATCAATACTTATAAGTATTATCAGTACTAACCATTTTTCTGATCAGGTCGAATGCATGATGCTGGTGTATTCACTGCAAGTGAACTGGCACAGCGTTTCATCAACAATAGCAACACAGTTACTCCTGATGAAACCTACATCATTGGCGGTAAGTATAAAAAGGTTTATTGCAGTGCTCACTTACGTGTTAACATATTCTTTCTTTCGTCTATAGATTCAGCATACCCTCTCTGGCCCAACATGATCACGCCTTACTTCAGACGGACGGCGGACGATTCGAAAAAAACTTCAACAAGATTCACTCCTCAACACGAATGGTGATTGAACGAGCATTTGGCCAGCTCACAGTCAGATGGCGCTTTATCAAGCAGTATCTGTATTTGACGACGGAGGATCGCATGATTCGGGTGATTTATGCATCATGTATTCTTCACAACATATGTTTGGGGCTCGGTGACTTGATGCCAGTAGAGACGACGGTTGAACACGCTGAATTGAATATCATCGACAATGTAGATGCGCCTCAGCCTATGTCTGACCTCATCACCAACAGCAACAACGGCGAAGAAGAAGAAGAAGATGAAGAAAGCGATGATGACGGTGATGGTGACGTTGAACGGACAGCACCAACATTACGGCAAGTACGGGCTAATAGACGACGATTGCGATTGTTAGGTGAACAGCGGCGGGACGACATTAGGGCGATGTTGGACTCTCTTCAATAAAAATGATTTATGGTTTTTAATTTGGTTTTATGGTAAGATAAAAAATAAAAATAAAAATAAAAAAAGGGCACTAATCAGAATCTACTTCGTCGGTAGGTGTGGATGGCTGCGAGGCTGGTGTTGGTGATGAAGGACTAGGATTGGATGGGTTTGGTGGGAATCTTGTCTTGATGCCAAAACTTTTGCGTAAAAGTTCTGGTGGTTTTCCACCTGTTGTCGCAAAACACTAACCAATTCTATGTAGTATCGGTTGTTGTACTCCAAAAACTCATTTTGGAGCTCCCGCATTCCTTGGATCGCCAAGTCGGTTTGATTCCGCAACAAGTTGACGAGATCGTCCCTGGTGGTCCTTCTTCTTCTCCGACTTTCTCGATCTTGGTGGTCGGCTTGACGCGATCTACGTTCACCTGCCACAGGTGCTGCTGATGATGATGATGATGATGGTGGTGGTGTCCTGAACGGAGTTTCCCCGTGCATGCTGTCAATTTCCAGCAGTGGACCAGTGTTGAAGCCTTGCAATAAACCTATGCATTGCTTCATAATGCATCCAGGTTGATGGACCACCTCCCGACCCTGTTGCATTCACCTGACGTTTCTGCTGGTGGTATTCCGACGGCAAACTCTGTAGCTTCTTCGTCAAAGCCGAGTCATTCCTGTTGTCACCAGTCCTACTACGATACTCACTGTGTATTGTTTTTTTGATTGTTTTTTTTTTGTAGGTTAGACTTTGGTGGTATTCTTGCATACGTCCTGTCCAGCACTTGATCAAGATGATCTCCTGCTCGCTGGTATAATGGCGCCTTTGTACTGCTGCTGCTGCTGTTGTTGCTGCTGTTGTTGGTGCTACTGTTGTTGCTGTTGATGTTTCTGTCGCTGCTGCCGAAGATGGATCAGTCAAAAAAATAGGGTCAGTCGTTGTAGTAGTAGTAGTAGTAGTAGTAGTAGTAGTAGTAGTAGTAGTAGTAGTAGAGGAAGAGGATTGTCTTTTTTAATAAAATACGTCTTTTATTTTTTTTATTATTATTGGTGATTATAGCAAATTTATTGTGTAACTATTAAAGTTTGGGCTAGACGGAAGGTTGAACGGCTTTTGTTGGGTCGACGAAAGCCTTCTCTTAAAAAATAAAGGTCGTTCGACCTTCCCAAGATCCAATGCATTTTTATTAGCCAACTTCATTTCCCGCTAAAGGTCGGACGACCTAAAGGTCAGACGGAAAAGTGTCTGGAGAGCGACCTTATTCTCCGCTTATTCGACGAAAAATCCAAGTTACTCTTGTGGAAAATGTCGACTCCCAGGTGATATTAAATTTTCGGTAAGGGTACTCTACATGAATAGCAAATACTTGCGGCTCAAGCAGACCGACTCCAAGAAATATGCTGCCAGAAAGACAAAATGAGGCACTTCTTTCAAAAAACACGTATATTTATTGAATCAAAACAAATCAAAAAAAAAGGTTATGCTATGTAGCTATCACCCTATAATTAAAAAACGTTGCGGATGCCTTATGAAGGAACGCATTTCATCCAATGGTCAGCCCAACCGTCTCCGCCTAATTCTGAGGGCCGATTAGGCTGCAAGACTTTAGGAGCATAATAATATTTAGAAATGCAATCGTTATCAAAATAAAGGGTGCACGTAGTTTTCTTTGGAGCTTCAAGCGAGTCGAATGGAGATTCGACTTTTTTGCATGAGTTGAGAGGAAAGTCTACCATTACTCCGATATATCTATCTTTTGCCTTGACCACATATTGGGCAGAGACGGCACCCAAAAGAGCAGAGGCCAAAAGAGAGATGGATACGAGTTGCATGATGTTGACAAAAGTTTGAAAAAGTTAATTGAATAGGGGATCTTGAGTGCCACTAATGTCTTGCTTATTATATACAAAAAAGTGTAATGCATCATGTTGGGCATCGATGCCATGCCTCCTTTCACTTTCTGAGAGTAATTTTTATATCCCGATTTATCATTTCTCCTGTGAGGGTGATTTTTATACCCCACTTCATCTTGCATCAATATAAGGACGAAATCGTGTTTTTAAAATCAACCAAAAAGTAATGTCACTCTTTTTTCATGTGAGAATGCTTTCCAATATCCATGATGAATGCTGTTAAGATGAAAGAACATCATAAAATGATATATACCTTATACGGTACGATGGTTTGCATAGGAAGCCCCAGATTTTCGCCTGAATGTAACCCTGTAGATCTGATTTTCTACTTTTAGCAAATTAAAGTCTTACGGTTACTAATTTTGTGGTCGTATCGACAAAAACAAACCTTATAAGCGAGGTAAGAAATAAATTATAATAACATGTCCATCAAATACAGAAAGATGTCTCGACTCATGCAAATTTCAAAGGTAAAAGTTTGTCTCGGGCAGTCTTCAAATGCTCACTATGCAAAGGAGTAGTAAACAAGAATTACCTCAGGAGCATTTGTATGAATGAAAAGCTATATATGTTAGTATTCTTACTGCATGTACAGTATTTGATGCAAGGAATCGATATGGAATCATGGAATCCGCAGCTTCTAATAATCGTTGCATAGAATGTTCTTATACTTATTAGTCCAACTCCGCTTTGTTGTGGAAAGCCGGTCTCATTCTTTTTTTACATGGATACAGTTACGGTTATTTTATAATATCATTACTAATCTAAACAACGATCGAATAGTGATGGTACCTGCGAATATTCCTTTTCATCAATTTGTGAATTAAAAGGCCGAGTAGGCTCGAAGACTTTTGTGCATGGTTCCTTCCTTCTCAATGCCATGTTGTCTCCTCTTCATCGATATGTGGATTATTAGTGTTTTTGAAATGAAGACTCTTTTGACTAGACTAACGCGAACGATTTGACATGGTAGTGCTTTACCTTGGTTTGTTTCACACAGATAAAAGGTCAAACGATGATGGAAATCATATTGATATTGTTCAGGGGGGACTTGATGTTCTTGTCACAGGGTATTATCATCACTTTGATAATAATGCATCCTGATTTCTCCTCGGTTGATTAAAACCCCGCTTATCTTTTATCAATGAGATACAGAAAAAAACTTTATTTACTACATACATCCTATTCTATTCTCATGATTCCATCTCATCCACTTCATCCTCATCCTCCACATTAGCAATGGGACCTTTAAAAGTAATGTGACCCGAGTACAACCAATAAAGCACGGCAAAAATAAACACCGCACCCAACATCAGGCTAGAGTAATTCATAGTTTCGGCTTCCACAGGATCGACGGAAGGAAAGCACAAGATGATGACAAAAAACACAATCCATATCAGGGCAATTGCATTGATCGGCACACTCCAGCGACCCAAAGAAAACGGACCCCGAGGCATGGAATCACGCGACCACATCAAACGACAAAATAGTGGCAAGCCATAGGCAAAGTTGTAACAAATCACCCCCGCCGACAATACCGCGGTCCAATACACCATGGTACCAAACACGGGCAAAATCAACGCCGTCATGAGCACACCTTGAAGCACAGCGATTCGGAACGGCACATCCCCCTTTTCGAGCTTGTAGAAGAATCGGCTGTAAGGCAGACACCCGTCGCGGGCCATGGACCACATCACTCGGCAATTGGCGACCATCGAGTTAGCAAGTGAACCGAATTGAGCGACGATCATGATGGACAAAAAAAAAGCGGACAGGTGCGGGTTTTGATTGGTGACTTGCATAAAGAACTCACTCACGGGGAGATCGGCAACAAGTAAACCCTCGAGGTCTTGGATGGAGAAGAGAACGGCAATGGTGAGAGCAAAGCCCTGGAGAAGGGCAAAAAATACACATAGCATGATGCCTTGAGGACCCTTACGGTCAGCGTTTTTGGTGCTCTCGCTCAATGTGATACCTGAATCGTAGCCTACCATCGTCCATCCTGCTTGAAGGAGCCCGAGGAAAAAGACCAAGCCTGAACTACTATACCCTGTCGTATTGTTGAATTCCGTAAATACCCATTCAGCACTTTGATGACTAGGTGCTAGTACTGGAATGGAAATGGTGAAAATCAAGGTACCACATAATAACCAGAAAACTACAAGAAGAAAAAAATGCAATGGTGAGTGTTTTGAGCGCCGATTGAATTTGCATGAACTATGTTTTTGCTATCCTGCCTACCCATGAAGTAATTTGAAAAGTTGGTGAATGTCAAACCAAGATACATACTGCCATTACCAAGTATGGTGCATAAGATGTAGATACCGACATAAAGTCCAGTGGAAGAAATATCCTCTCCACGTAACACATTTGCCATTCCTATAATCAATTGGGCAAGATTCCAAGCGACCGTCATATTGGCAGCAATATAGGCTGCAACATAAATATAACCAGAAATAAAAGACATGACTACGAAGAAGACAAAGAGTATTAGTAAAGAAAGATCAAACTCTAATTGACTTACATGGTCCCCATTTCTTGCTTGTAAGAAGATATGTCCAACTATAAATGGCACCATTCAAAGGATAGGCCGAGTACATTTCAGCCAGTGATAAACTGATACAAATGACAAAAGGCGTAGTGACAACCCATCCCCAGAATAAAGACGATGGGCCTCCTGCCGCCAAACTAGGACCAAATCCTACCAACCAGTTGGGTAACACGGCCATGGCTGTGAAGGGGAAAGCGATTTGGGTGATGATGCCGAGACTTCGTGTGAATTCTTGCTTATAACCTAATGCCTTGAGTCGTTGAGCATCTTGATCCTCCTCGACGGTTTCTTCAATATGTGCAATGTTGGGTTTTTCATTCTTTTGTGTTGTCTTTTCCTAAAAGGGGACAAGAGTTGCATTGGTACGAGGCGGGAAATGAAATTTGGTGGGGGCTCCTTCTTACCTTGTTTACTTGATCACCATTCATTTAGACTGTAAATATAAAAAGTATAGAAAATGTGGTTTGATGTATGCTTATATATTTAAAAGAACAGAAAAGAAAAAGAAAAATGAAATCCTACTTTATATATAATTTTTTTGAGGAGCATTGATAGCATTTCAATTCATTTCACCTAGGTCTCCTATCCTACCTTATCCTTTATCTCTCCATAGTTTTGCACTCGCTTACTTTTTTTTCCCGTCGATTTGCAACACCAAAAAAGGTGTCGGACTTTTGTATTCTGACTAATTACCTTTTCACTACTGATCGTGTTTTTTATTGTATTTATCCATCCACCTATGATTTTTTTTTTGTGGGAAACCTGATTTACTGTTTTGGGAAAAGTTGGTCATCAAGATTCGGTTATCGCTTGCAGTGTAAACTAGGATATGTTTGATATACAGTCTTTCCATGGTTCTCTGTCGGCGGTAATTGAATAAAACCTTGGCGGACTTTGTGGATTCACTATTCATTTTGAACTGAAGGATGTCGCAAAGCTAGGATTAATAGTAGCATGTTCAAGTATATGGGTAGGCAGTAGAATATTAACGTTTAATTGAATATCAAAAAGTTGAATAAAAATTTTAAATCAGATCTAAAACTGCATAGGACGTCGATTTATGCAGTCATCAAAGCGGGAAATAGAATGACCAATGTATCCATGAAGCACCATGTTGCATGCTTCAGTGATTCTTGATGAGAGGGTGTCATATTCCATCATTGCTGCTGCTTTTTTTTTTTTTTTTGTTCATCACCAATTTGTTGTAGCTCCATCAAGTTGCTTTGTGCTTGCCATTTGAGTGTCAGGCTCGTAAAGTTTCCCATTCTTGTCCCATCGTCAGTGTCTCCATGGGATCATTTTCATTCTCGTCGACGACACTGCCGTTGTATATTTACGCACTTGGTCGCTTGCCACAAAGATAGATGATAGATCTAGATCAAAGACAAAAAGTTATTTTGCAGCTCATCAGGAGTGACATCGTTCCAGTCAAGTGGAGGAAAAACTTGTTCTTGAGATCGTCTGGCATATCCATCAGTTTTCAAATTTTGAGGAGGATATTGAAAGATTGCCTCTGAAAAATCCGGGATCAGTAATGCCACATTTCGGCATTCTTGTATATATGTTTACCTGAGTCTGGCGGTATCCTGACTAGAATGTAGTTAGTTGCCCAAGACCGAGCAGGTGAACGTAGTAGCTGATGATATGGCCATGCTAGCGAGGATGTTCGAGTAGATTTTTAGACCATGTGGATGGGGGCGAGCTCCTGGAAGAATTGTATTTGTGTTTGTGATTTGTTTCCCGCACATGCTTAAAAGTAGGATTGATCAATGTAGGCCATAGAAAGTGGCATGTTATCAAGAGGGGTATTTTCAATCGACCAGAGTAAAAAAGCTATGATTTGATAGCAGCTTCTTTAATGAAATCAACAACTTGTGTGATGGCTAGAGCTCCCTTTGTCTATCCTGTTATCATGCGTAGATCCAGGTCAATCAGTGAATACATCCTGATCCGTAACTGATTATCACAAATCAACACTTTTAAAAGAATCGCAAGATTTTATTAATAGCTTCCTTCATCGATATCCATAGCAGAGTCCACCACAGCACCCATAACAGTAGGAGTATCCACCACAGTCACCGTTTTTTTTTTTCTTTAGCCCTGACTGTTCCAGAGGCCCCACCACCGATTTACTAGAGTTCCATGTATGTCTGATAGCAGCCATGTGTTCTTTTACCAACATAGTTTGGTTTTGAGGAAACGTAAAAGTACCAGACGAAGAGGAAGCGTTGTTAGTAGTCCGAGCATTCAAGGGCGAATCGCTTTCACGACGTTTCAGGCAAAGTTGTCAACAGATCCTTCTAGGAAAAAAATCAGGTACGCTTTTTTTTTTCAAAATAGGGGTATGCGATTCCTTTTTTTTTTCGAGCGTACCTGAAATGCTAAAGTAGTCAGCGATAAGACCGACACCGTTGCCATCGTAACCATAGTAATGGAGTGCTACCAAAACTTGAAGCCCATTACTGGCATGGCCAAACACATCATGATCATGAAATGTTTCCATCAGCCATTCCAAGTCATCGGTATCATTTGCTGAAATTGTTGCTCCTTGTTTTCCAAGAAAAGGTTGGGATACAAAGAGTATGTTTAGCCGTCTTTGGCCTTTAGGTAATAAAGTCATTGGTTTGAGGTAAGAGAAAATGTAGAAGTAAAAGTAAGTTGAGATATGAAAGGAAGTAAAGACGTACAAGTACATTACGTGTTAAAGGTACAGTGACCATTGAACTCCGCATTTTTCTTTCCAGAAACTTTTGGGATTTGCTACGGACACGTAGGGATTTCGCACGTAGACTTTTTTCAAAGATTGCAGGATTCAAAAAAGTGGATATATCACCAACCATAGTAGAGTCAAACAAAGTGAATAGTCCAGAAGATAAAAGAGGATGAATCATTGTAAAAGAAAACGAGCAACAAAGGATAAAAAGAAGAGAAAAGAAAGGAGGAATAACAACAATGAAACCTGTAATTCATGCAATATTTAAATGCCGACATATGTGGGAACTTAATTTTCCCCTTCACTGACCACATTTCTGTGCCGATTATTTATGTACCCTCACCTAGACCCCTGTTATATTAGTAAAGAGTGTAGCTGTTTCCACGTTTGGTGCGAAAATCCCTACGTGTCCGTAGCAAATCCCAAACTTTTCAGGAATCTTTTCGGTGCTCGAATTGATTGGCGGAGATGTTGTGTACTTAAGCTCCCCTGATTTCAGGAATCGATCCTCGCATTTTATTGGTTGATGTTTTTATTTTATTTTATGATGGATGGAGTGCCGTTTCAGGTGGCGAGAATTCAAATACATATAAAAAAAAGCTTTTTTTTTTTTTTTGTTTTCCTCACATCATATACGACATGGTGGATAGGTACTTGCTGGAACAAGTATTTAGCTACTTTGGCCTTGTCTTGTGGTCATTCCAAATGGCACCTCAAGGTAAATAGATCTAATGGATTTTTTCTTTACCATGTTGATCAATCCTTTTTGTATACATAGTCTACAAGAATTACAAACGAGGATCGACAGAAGGCGTCTCACCATGGACAATGTTGATTTGGATATTTAGTGGTATTACGCTGGGTAATTACAACATTGGACTCCATGTCGCCATTCCCTTGATCGTCCAACCTCAATTATTTGTCTTGATCTGTACAATGTGCTTTTGTCAAGAATTGTATTATGCTCATGGCGTATCCAAGACGTTATCTTGGTGTATCTATTTTATCACTCTGGCTATTCTCGGTGGTATCGAGGTTGGGTTGACGTTTGCTTATGAACGTGCTGAAGGGAATTATCGAGCCATTGAATTCTTTGGTGTTTTGCCGGTGGTCACTATCTTGTTTGGCTTCTTGCCTCAATACTGGGATATATTTAGTAAGTTCTTTCAGAATGCACTTTTGTTTACTGATCTTTTCCTTCTAAAAAGAATATCGACGGGTGGAAGGTGTATCTCATGGGTTTCTATTTATGGACTTTTTTGGATCTGTATTCTCAACCATCAGTCTTGGTAATATAAGGGGGTATGTTGTTGGGGCTCTGTCACTCACTCTTTTTGTTGTAGCCTTCCGACCGACGATTGATATCCTCAGTTTGGTGAATTACATTGGTATTGCTATCTTTGATGCTGGTATCTTTATATTGTATTACTTCTTCCAATGGTACAATGGCAACAAGGGAATCGAATACAAACCACGATCTGAAAAAACCATGGATGTAGAACAAACTGCTGATCCCTCATCACTAAAATCCTGAAACATAACCACCCTTGGATATAGATTAATAATTACTTTATATAGAACTAGACTTCATCATTTCGTTATCTCTTAATGGAAATATCTCAAACTCAACATCTTTTGATCCCCGTTTTAATCCCAGTCTTTTTGAAATGCTGATGTTGTCTGCTGATTGGTGCGGCCCCTGACCCCATCAAAAAGTTGTATTGTAACTCTACACCTAAACGTAAACGTATTGACAAATTTGCGCCGCAGGCAGCACCCGAACGGTGCCGACCATTTGGCCAAAGCCAAAGGGAAAAGGGGATATAAAAAGTAGACTATATCATAGCTATTGATTTAAAAAATAATAGTACAATTGCAGTACAACAAATCACTCTTCTAAATAAATAAAATCCTGCTGTTGTTTTCAAACGCCAAATCGTACGGACATCTCAAACTTCTTCATCATCATGAAACTTTGAAATCCCGTTTTTTTGCGCAACAATGTGTTAATAGTAATAGAAATACAATGTAGTGCCCTCGCAAAGAGGGGGCACGGGGAGAAGTTGGGTCGAGAGAGTCTGCATTTATAAATTTGGACTCTACAACGAGTAACGAAATCTCGACTGACAACGCTTCTCCTCCATGATCATGCCCCCAAATCGGGAATTGTTAGGCGCATTGAATTTTGGTGTTCGACGTTTGAAAATGAAGCTTTCTTTCGTCTATCATAGAAAAAATATCTTCGTCGCAAAGGAAAGGTAAAAGTCATTGCAAGCCTAAACATACTAACACAAGGGCCTTGGTACTTGACTTTTGCGGTAAATTATGTTGGAAATGGGTCATAGTGTCCACATGGCCACTTTAATCATTAGCATCCGTTGACAATGGAGCGGTAAAGCTCCTTCCAACTCTGACTAGGCACGGCAAAAAAAAAAAAAAAAAAAAAAAAAAAAAATCCACGACCGATCATGTAAATTACACGATTCATACATGTTTTCCATCATGTCACCTTTACTAAAATGCATGATTGACATGATGTATCGCGGGTTTGAATCATGTAAATACCCGATCATACACGATCCCATCTTGCATATAATAACCTCACCCCACGCCCAAACATTGTGTAAAATGATGTTATAAAAGACTATTTATTATGAGATATATATAGAGAGGTAAAATGGTAATATCTAACAATAATAGTAACTATATAGTAAATATATATATATATATATATAATTCCTGCCGTCGTCGTCGTCTTTTTCGTGTCAAGATGTCGTCGTTCGTTGCTTTTCCTTCGCCTTTCCTTTTCGATCGATTTCCTATACATCTGGAGCCACAAGAGGTATTGTTTGTTGTTATTCTGTTGGTTCAGGAAGATCAAACACACCCCTTGATGAGGATGAGATTAATCCGTGCGATGATGTTGGTGATGATGAATGAAGTAGCAATGAAGAAGTGAAGCTAACCTTGTTGGTGATGAAGAGGAGGGACCGACCGCGTCAGCTGCTGTCTTGGATGTGAGTGTTGTTATTGTTGCCTATATTTCAAAAGTTATCAATCGAATTAGTTCACTATCATATTCCATATTAATTGAATTTTCATCAAACGGGATAGCTTGGGACCATTCCAATCGTAATATGTTTGAAGCAAACCATTTAGTAACTTTGGTGCCCAAATGGCTCCATCCTTTTGTTTCCGGGGGTACTTGGTCTTCATTTTATTCAAGGTGGTGTTGGTATGATACGAAGGGCATCTAAAAAATACACGTTGCTGCTTCGACTACGGTACATTTTTCCTTGGTCGTTTTTTCCTGCATGTGTTGGCTGGGGAACGTCAAGTAAAGGGTACGGCTGTTATTCTGGTTGATGTTCCTGCAATTATTGTTGTTCCAGTTGTTGTTGAGTATCCAATAGTTATTGTTGAGTATCCAGTAGTAGTTGTTGTTGTTGTTGTTGTTGTTCGAGTAATCGTTCAAGCTATTCTTCTATTCGTCCAGTTGCATTAGTCAAAGTATTGGCAGTATTGTTTAGTTATCCATTTCCATTTTCTACTGCTTTCAATCGTTGGTCTATGGCCATGATCATGTCGAGTGATTGTTTGGTTGATTGCCTAAATAGAAATAAGAAAGGTAACTAACAATAAAAAAGGTGTTGTGGCGCAGAAAGGGTTGATGTTTTGCTAAGTAACATAGTATATAGTGTATTAATGCCCAAATAACATTTCCAAGTGAGTTTTACCTGATTTGTGTGCTTTTTCAGTAGGTGATTGTGAATGTTGTAAAAAGGACAGCAAGAAAGAAAAGTAAAATCAGCTTTTAAAAACCCTACTTCTTCCACACTTTATCACTATAATGAAACTGGTCTATCACTATAATGAAACTGGTCTGCACTGTAAACAATGCTTGTACGAATGCTCGATGGTTGGTCTACTGGGGGTATCTTTAATTGAAAAATCAACAAATGACATGGACAACCAATCACTCAACAGCAACAACAATAGAGTACCTCATCATCTCAACACCCCATATTTGGTGGTTTATTAACAAGTGCTGCACATCGATCGGTGGCAAAAAGAATCCACTATCCGATGATCTCCAGGGTCCGGGTTAACAAGTTTTGTAGACATACAAGCTCCCCCATTACACGGCAACATACTATTTTGGTGATGTGCCATTCTTCTTGGAACATCGTGGTGCACAATACGTTACCGTATGGCTTTATCAAATGGAATATGATTATGACACTTGGATGTATTATATAGATTACCGGAATACTCGAAAACGAACAGTGGTATTGAAGACCAATGATGGGACCCCTGAAAAACACTACGTTTTCTGGAAAACATTGGTGATTGGTACGTATACAATGCCAAAACACCGTGGTAGATTAGAATAATTGTAGTAATAGTTTTATATGGTGAATAAGTAAATAAAAGGCTATGTTTTTATCATTGGTATCAATCAATATGTTTTTTATTAATGGATGAGGTTTTATTATCCTTCGGATCATGTATATCCATGATGTATTTACCTGGTTCAATCATGCAATTGTGTAAGTACACTATGGAGATTATGCATTTTACATGACTATACTTGATCCATCGTGCAATCATGTAATTTACAAGATCAATCATGCTTTTTTTACCGTGAGGGCCATCGTTACAGCGGGATTTGAATTATTCCGTCAAGCAACTTTTTTTATCCCCTTGTTTTTTAATTCATCTCTCTTTTTTCTTTCTCATCTTGTCTTCATTTTTATTGCCAATGCCTTCTATAACTAAAGTGTTGACTAGTGATCAAGACATTATTACACCACAATCATTTAAGGAGCGGGTAGACAATGGCGAAGCACTATTTATCTTTGACAGCAAGGTATACAAGGTAGATGGGTTTGCCGCTCGTCATCCAGGTGGTGAATTGGCTATTCGACATGGATTGGGCCGTGATATGACAGACGAAATACGAAGCATGCATCCACCCATGGTTTACAACAAGATGATGAACAAGTTTTATATAGGCGACTATTACTCCTCACCATCAGTACCCAGCAACAATGACGTACAAAGGCAACCCATGGAACCACTACAGGCGACATGGACCGGTGGGCTCAGTGTAGAAGGATTCGACCAGGCCATCTCTCACCTTTACCAGTCTCATTCAACTCAACAAACAAAGAATCAACAAATAGGCATGGTGGATCACGAGACATTGCGACACCACTATCAAGAACTGGAACAAGACCTCAAAGACCGTGGACTGTTTGAATGTAACCTGTATCGCTATTATAAAGATTGTTGCCGGTGTGTGCTCCTCATTTATGTCTCTCTCTGGCTGGCTTTACGTGGGACAAACACCCTACATTACTTGACGAGTGCAATCTGTATGGCAGGGTTCTGGCACCAACTCGTCTTTACCGCCCACGACGCTGGTCATAATGAAATCACGGGCCAAGTACATATTGACCATGTCATCGGGGTGCTCATTGCCAATTTCATCGGTGGACTCTCACTCGGTTGGTGGAAGGATAATCATAACGTGCACCATATTGTTACCAACGACCCTGAACATGATCCGGATATTCAACACGTCCCCTTTTTGGCCATCACCACCCGATTCTTCCAAAACTTGTACTCGTCTTATTACCAACGTGTCATGACATTTGATAGTATAGCCAAATTCTTTATTGCCCATCAACATCACTTGTACTATCTCGTCTTGGCGTTTGGTCGATTCAACCTCCATGTCTTGTCTTTTACCTATCTGTTAACGTCCAAGCACGTGCGCATGCCTCGATTGGAATGGATGGGGATTATGGTGTTTTTTATGTGGTATGGTACTCTGTTGGCTTGGTTACCGTCGTGGTCGATTCGGCTCATGTACCTCATGGTCTCGTATATGCTCACGTTTCCGCTCCATGTCCAGATCACCTTGTCCCATTTCGGCATGTCCACGGACGTGATTGAAAATGAACCTTTTCCTGCTCACCAGCTACGTACAACGATGGATGTGGATTGTCCAGTGTGGTTGGATTGGTTCCATGGGGGGTTACAGTACCAGGCCGTCCATCATTTGTTTCCTCGTTTGCCGCGCCATAATCTCAGGCAATGTGTGCCTCTGGTGCGTCAATTCTGTGATCAGACGGGGTTGCATTATTACATGTATAACTTTTCGACGGGTAATGGCGTGGTGTTGGGTGCGCTCAAGGATGTGGCTGATCAGGTCCGCTTGATGAATGATGTGGCCAAGTATAATGCCGATATGTTGGGTGGGAACAAGAAAATGAATTAGGGGGTATATAGTGTTGTATAGTTTGTATGATTTTTTTTACTAGTTTTATTAATTAAATAAAAGCAACAATAAAATATACAATGTTTAAAAGTGGTTGAGAGAAATGATCAAAGCAATCATACATAGGGAAAAAAATCAAACAGTCAGTCAGTACTATGATCAGCCCCTTTTATCTATGGAAATGATAAAACTTACCACCGAAGTGCAGTGATGTTGGGAAAGCGGTTAACCCCGGAAAAGATTTGAATATATAGAAGGAGTGGATAGGACATAGACAAAGGAGTGGAGACAAAGAAATAGAGAAAGACAGAGAGCGGATTCATACCAAGTGACCAGCATTACTATATAGATTGTTTGATTGGATAACCGTTGTAGCCTGGCTGACCACATTGGCAGTGGTGGAAAGAGAGCGGAAAGAAGAATGAGAGATAATCTGACTTGATTCTTTGTTATATCTCTTACTGTGATGGTGTCGCCGGGAAGGGAAATTCAGAAACCGGAAGTATGCTTTCCGATCAAAGCGGGTACTCTCCACCGACGATCAAAATACAATTTTTCACTATAGATTCAACAACAAGGACAGTAGTATAATGGTTTGTTTAAATAGGTATACAGAGATATAGATTGTTTATTAGTTTTTATGTATATGTAAATAGTATTATCAGTCTATAGTGAATTGTATTATACAAATGAAAATAAAAATGTAATTCATTGTTATGACAGGTGGTGTAACCTACATGGAATATCATAAATCACAAATCCGCTCAATTTGATCACAACAAGACAAATGATGTCCACGATACTTAATGATATAATCACCTTTTCCTGATACATTTACCGTTTTATTCACAGGACATCCCTATTACATACATATAATATATAAAAGTTTAGTCTCTTGTCCCTCCCCCCCCCCTCTCCGAAACTACCCGACCTACCTTGTTCGCATTGGCACATTTGTAATAAGTGCTTTTCCACCCCGTCTTTTTATGTGTTGTTTTTCCATTATTCTTCCAAAGAAAAGTATCTTTATAATGTGAATCTTTGGTTTCAATGATTCGTGTCACTGGTTGCATGGATCGTCGTTGTTGTTGTTGTTTAAATACCACTGGTGTCGTCTTTTTATGGAGTGACATGCAATAATCTAGTTGTTTGACCAATAGTCGCGCTTCTTCTGCTTTCCGACGGTCTTCTTCTACTTTGGTTCGTAGAATTATTTTTAATAGATCGGGTTCATGTTGATAGTGGTCTAAAAGATCTTGCAGATTACTAATGGGTGGTGGCGGAGGTGGTGGAGAAGTATATGATGAGTCTCTAGAACTAGTATTGTATCGTCGAAAGGCACCCATATGTAAAATAATGACAAAACAAAGAGAGAGAGAGTTAAAAAAAAGAATTTCCCGTTCCCCGCACTCCCCGGGATATAACCACCCCACATTTCAATCCCAGATGGAGAAGGGTCCTGGTGGGAAGTCCCTTTTTTCAAACAAGTTCAATCCCCGTCTGTCAGTCAAATGTTTGCCTTTTTTTTTTTTCCTTTTCTTTTGATCATTTTATGGGCTTCATTATATTGATCAGATCACTTGGTTTTTTGAATATAAAAAGGGGGGAAATGTGCTCGGGAAATAAAGAAAGGGTGCGGGAAAATCAATTTTTCCAGAAAGTACCGCTGTTTACCACAGTTGCCATATATAGAACTCTTCTTTTCTTTCTCATTTGCATTTGAAATCAACGCATAAACAAAAAGATAAGATGTGGTAATAGTAATTGTTTATTTATGTACATTATCATCTGATCCAGAACTTGGCGCTGTCATTGTCAGGTGAATGTTGTGGGAAAAAGAATAAAACGTTAGAGTATAAATAATCACCCAAATACTGCAATTCAAAAGAAAAAGAAAAAGAAAATCAAATGATTTCCTCTCTTACAAGCCGCTGTGTATTATCTCGTCGTCATTGTCGCACTGTGATGTATCAAGTATGTTCGAATATCCATCCACCCGTCCGACCTCAATCCACTCCTGCTAAACAACAATTGATTGCTCTGGAAAACTGTTTCAAGAATTTGGAAACAATGCAAGCTAATACAGGTGGTAGTGATAGTATTCATCGAAGAAAATTGATTTACTTGTTGGAATCCAATGTGAAAAAGTTAAAGGAGATGAGCTCTTCACAATGAAAAAATAAACTACAAGGTGCGTGTAAATCAATGCGAAAAAGGTGTCGGAATTGAAATCCTGACTTTCAAATCCCGTTCATGTCATTACGGGAGCATTATTTTCTTTCTCTTTCTTTCTCTTTCCTTTCCCTTTTGAAATCATGTCACACTCTTACAAGCAAGGGCAGATTAATTTACGCTTGAATCGTCGAACTTGCTTCTCACCAATAGACGACGACAAGAAATCACCTGTATTGGACTACAAAGAAAAGAAGCCACCCAAGCGTATAGAAAGTAAGTTGGCACAAAGCGGATCATTCATATAAACTATATATAATATAGTTCATCAAGAACATCGAACTGAAATGGAGAAACAACTTTATGGTTTTGATCTGAATTACAACTTTGGTCCTTGCATTGGTTTATCACGCTTGGAAAGATGGGGTAGTTAATATACATAGGGGGCTGGGATTCTTTGACCAACTCTTTTATATATATATGATAGATCGTGCTGCTGCTTTGGGTTTGGAACCTCCACAATATATAAGAAAACTACTCTTGGCCGCTCATCATCGTGAAAACAGACATATTCAAAAATGTCTTTTCAAAGAATAAAAACATTTTTAAATTCCGCCCTTTTTGTTGTATATGTATAAAACTTCTTTCTTCTTCTTTATCATTAGTCAAATTACTATTACAATGAAACATGATAAACCCCACTACAATAGACTATGGTGCCGTTTAATAGATCATCATCACCATCACCATCACCATCACCACCATCAAGATCCTCCTCCTGACCTTCAGCCTGATCTGACTCCTGACCAACAAACCATCTTGGCATCCTTTACCCAAACAGTCATTCGTCAGTTTGGTGACGAAGAAGAAGGCATGTGGAAAGCGAGATATCTTGTGGTGTTTCTTCAAGAAGCCAATTGGCAAGTGGATCAAGCATTGGCAGATTTGGAATCCTATCAAGAAGCAAACTTTGGATTACTGGTACCCCCTCCTGACAAGAAGACCAAGACATTACAAGGTTTTGAAAACGATCAAGGGACAAGTTGTTATCTAGATACTCTTTTGTTTACAATGTACCTTGGTATGACTTCATTCGATCCAATGCTCATGGGTGATCCTGTCTCTTCGGTCTCTTGTCCTTCCACTCCACTCTCACCACAACAACAAGTGCATCATAGGCATCATCGATTCTTCTCCAGATCTCGTCGGTATCGTCATAAACTAATGACCAGTCTTTTGCCTTCTCACTCTGACAAGACGACTTTACATATTGACACCAACTTGCTTGATAATAATAACAAGATGGATAGGGTACTACAAAGGAAACATCACCTTCAACGCACACTTCGATTGGTGATCAATAAATTACGACAAGGCCAATTGGTAAAACAAGGCATGGTGGCTCATCTTCGACAAGATCTCAGCCAAAATGGATGGTATGGTCAAGATTCTGTTACAAAACAATGGCAACAAGAAGATGTCAGTGAATTATTTTTATTCTTGACCTCGATATTTGATTCCCCTTACTTGCCGGCAAGTCTAAAACTCTTTCTTTTTTATAATCAAACAGCTAAAATTTTTGCTTTTTTTCATTTGGAATCTAGTTTCAATTGCGATTATTCCATGGTGCCAACACTGATCTGGACGATGATCGAATCCTTACTGATCGACTCTTACCATTGTCTTTACCTAAACAAGAAGAAGAAGCAAACAATGAACCCATTCGACTGGAAACCATCTTGGTGGATCATTTTTATAATAGCGTGGTTAAAGGAGTGAAACGACAATTGGATACACAAAGATTAACCGAGGTGGATGCATGGCAAGCAATGGAACTCTTACCATTTTACAGCAGTAGTGATAGTGAACAAGATTACTCGGATATTCAACTGGTACTTCCTATTGTATTGAAACGGTACAAGGTGGATCAACAACAAGGAACAAGCAAGGACGATCGATTAGTACTCGTGCCCGAAACTATTCCTTTCCATCAATTTGTGAATCAAAATACGGATCAGGCTAGGTGTGCTCAATGTGATCAAAGTATGGAACATGTCTTGTCGTTGAAAAGTGTTATATGTCATATTGGATCTTCACCTCAATCGGGTCATTATACTGCTTATGCTAACCAAGATCATATTTGGTTAAAATTCGGTAAAATCCATTTGTCAAAAGATTTAAAAACTAATCACCTTATTTTTGTTGTTTAGATGATATGAATCTTCAACAAAGAGTCCAATCTGATCTTACCATTGACCAAGTCTTGTCGGATATATCGAAACATGGGTATCTCTTTTTTTATGAACTCAATCGACTCTGTCCATCCTGTCTCAACAATACCGAATTGACATTCAATTTGGAGAAACATCAACAACAAATCGAAACATCCATAGAACATCTCACTTTCGATTCAACTCAAGAAGAAGAAGAAAATATGGATGGTGAACCCCTGGAAACAACTGTATTAGTATAGAAAACTTTATTTCCGTAGACAAAGTAGTGCCACAACACATAGTATGTATTTTGACCCCACCCACCCCTACTCTCCTACCACATGATTTTAATTAAATAAAAATGTTTATGTATACAATATGATATGGTTTGTTTGTGCGTGTGTGCGTTTACCGGGTTCGGTTCAAATTTGATCGTTCGACACTGTTATGCAAGATCGCCATTTCTGAATATTTTAAATCCCGACTATGGGGGGGGGGAATCATTTGGTACACTGTGAAAAAAAAATTGGGACAAAGGAAAAAAATTGGGAGGTGGGGAGAGGGAGGGGATGGAGAATTACTACAGTATGACATGGTATTAGTTCTACTTCAAGCCAATTTCGTTTTTGAAGACATCTATCCCAATAGGTTTCAGCGTGTCTAATCCATCCTTGATAGTCTTCTACAGTAACAGCTTTGCATGCCTCAGCGATACGGTCACTCAGGACATCCTCTTTCGTAAGTGGCTCCCTTCTGATATGTGACTTGATCTTGGCCCAGCACTCTTCAATTGGATCAAGAAAAGGCGAATAAGGGGGCATATACAAAGCCTTGTATCCACGGACATTGATCAAGTCAATTACAAAGCGAAAATGGTATACCCGGCAGTTATCCATCACAATAAACATCCCTTTCTTATTATGTCTGTCCAACACATCCATGACCGATTCCAAGAACTTGACAATGTGATAGGTTGTTGTACCTTTTCGGAGCGGCGTCTTGGGCTTGGGGTCGTCCTGGGTGTTGGCCTTTCTCTTCTTGGACATCGGCTGCTGAGGGAACTCTTTGGCAATCAAAGCCGCATCCTCTTTCATCAATGGTATAACTTTTGAGAAGTTGATGGTCCCAAATGGCGAAATGCATCCCACCATACTGAGATTCACACCTTTTTGAGTATGAACTTTCACTATAGCAGGATCGCCAATCCTTGACCATCCACGATTTCTCATCAACTGTGCATGGAAGCCAGCCTCATCAACAAAAATGCTGTTTTCCTGAAAATCAACACCAGCTGCCTTCCATTGGGTGATGACCTCGAAGCGCAGTTTGAGTGTCCTGGGGACATCCCTCTTCCATGGTATACTTGGATGTCTGTTTCAGTGACATTGCACATTTTTCCGGAGATGTTTGTGCAGTCCCATCAAGGAAATATCCAAACCATCCAATTCCTTGCATAACTCTTCTTTGGCCATCCCTAAAGTAGCCGAGGGGTTATTGTCGAGAAATAGTACCAGGAATGTCGAATGCTCGGCAAACAACTTCTTTGGAGCAGGTTTACGTTGTTTCTTGGTAGAGCCAGGCAGTGTCATCCCGTCTCCTTGGTTGAATTCATTGAGCAATCTATACGCGGAAGTACGTGGGATACCGCAGATTTCTGCCGCTGCTGATACTGCTGTACCCTCTTCCTGTATCATGTTGATGAATCTTGCAATTTGATCAAAACCGTACTTCTTGTATTTTTTGTGGTGTCGATTTTTACAGCTCCCATTCCAATAACGAAATCGTCCATTACACTTATCATTTTGGCTGGTTTCGACGGGGTGATGGTGTCGAAATCAACTAACATTTCTATCGCACCGTAATCATGAGCCAAATTCTCATCATCAATGTCAGAACCGCTTTCATTTTGATCTGGGATGTAGTTAATGAAGTCCATAGTAACGCGTATTAAGAAAATTTAAGGTACAATGCCTAGGCCCACAACGCTATTATGAAGTAATAGCACCCCCTGTCCAAGTGGACCTGCGCGTAGAATTCCCAATCATGCAGGCGCATTGAATTTTGATGTTCGACGTTTGAAAATGAAGTTTTCTTTCGTCTATCATAGAAAAACAAAATCTTCGTCGCAAAGAAAAGGTAAAAGTCATTGCAAGTCTAAACATACTAACACAAGGGTCTTGGTACTTGACTTTGTGGTAAATTATGTTGGAAATGGGTCATAGTGTCCACATGGCCACTTTAATCATTAGCATCCTTTAACACTGGAGCGAGGAGAACCCATCCACAATCTTAGTAAGGAATCAAGGTAAAGTGGGGTTTGAATACGAAGAAGGTTTCATGACAGGTAAAAGTCATCGCAAGTAGACATAATCCTAAAAATTTTACGATTTACCCAGCACCGACCACCTCCTATTTTTATCCATTGTTTGAATGATTGCTTCACCATCACGCCATCATCTCCCCAACACTGATTGCCAACCTTTTTTTTTCCCTTCATCCTTTATGTCTTCTTTCCGCGTTCCTTCCGCCACTGCCAATGTGGTCAGCCAGGTTGAAACGGTTATACAGTACAATCAAACAATTCATGTAGTAATGCTGGTCACTTGGTATGAATCCGCTCTCTCTCTCCAGTTCTTTGTTTCCACTCCTTTATCTCCACTCCTAACCTACGTTTATTTGTTTTTCCGGGAAGTTATCGCAACCCACACACACTGCACTTCGGTGATAAGTTTATCATTTCCATGGACAAAAGGGGCTGATCACATGTACTAACTGACTGTTTGATTTATTTTCCTATGTATGATTGCTTTTGATCATATCTTTCTACCACTTTTAAACATCGTGTATTTTTTTTGTTGCTTATATTTGATTGATAAACTTAGTAACAATAAAAATAAGAATAACAATATTCATGTTTTCATCCCTTAATTTTTTTCCACAGTGGGTTTGACATCTGATGACTTCTTTCAGGTACCGATGAATCAAGATGACCTGAACGGCTCTGATTACTAAAAAGACAAAAGAGAAACATTTTTCAAAAAGGGCACATACTTTTATTGGATCAAACAGGGAGATTAATATCATGTAGCTATTACTCTACATTCAAAAAATGCGGAATACCTTATACGGGAACGCATTTCATCCACTTGTCAAAATGGCCGATACGTAATGGCTGATTAGGCTCCAAAGTTCCAAAGTAAGGATCATATTTACCGCGACAATTGTCACCCCAAAACTGATCACACCTAGTTCTCTGAGGAGCTGTAAGAACATCGACTGATTGTTTGAAGTGAATGCATTGGTTAACAGGAAAAGTTTCCGATGAGGTGAAAAATGAATGGTGCGCAGTGATATCGTATTGAGCAGAGACAGTAGCGAGAAGACCAGTGGCCAAAAGAGAAAGAGAAACAAGTTGCATGATGATGGTGATGAGGTCAAGTTGAAAAAATCAACTGGATGTCTTGCTTTTATATTAAAAAATGTGAGGCTGATTTTCAAATCCAAGTTTCATTGTGTATTATGAAATCTGTAAGGCTGTAATCAGATTCTTATAATCATGTAGCTCATTTCCACTGTGAGGATTTTCATGATGCATTGTGAACACTGTTAAGAGGAAAAAAAAAGTAACATGCCCCCTATTCGATGGAGCGATTTTGCATAAAATTTCCTAGAACTTTAATATGTATACTAGGATATAGCCCCCTTATAAGTTCTGAATGTAACCTCTGCAGGTTTGGTTTTTTGCTTTAAACAAATTAAAAAATTCTGTGGTTACTGTTTTTGTGATCGTATCGATAAACATTATACGTAAGGGAAGGAGCATGTCATAATAGTATGCTCATCAAATCCTCCACCCGTTTTGTGCAAATTTCAAGGGTAAATGCTTGTCTCGAGCACTTTTTAAATTTTCACCAAGCAAAGGGTAATAAAAAAAATTACTTGAGACACCTATTTCAGCCAAACGACAAACAACTACCAATCTTATGAATAAAATGTCAAGTGTTGGCGTTTTTGCTACATGTATTTGATGCAAGAAATCGATGCTAAAATCGTGGGGGTCCGCAGCATGTAATAATCATTACATAGGATGTTCATGTATGGTGTAAATACTGGTCTAAACGACAGTCGATTGGTGCTGGAATCTATTCTTTTCCATCCATTTGTCAATCAAAATTACTGATCAGATCACGTTTATACCTTGTCTTGATCGCTCGATACTGTTGTACAAAGGCTCCTTGTGATGCTGGATGATGTAAACTGGGCAACTGGCAGATGAGTTTTATCTGACTGACACAAGACTAAAGGCGTCACTAAACAAAAGACATTGTATCAACTCCTCAAGAACCTTTGGGCCCAAAAAGTTACACATCGGCGGAATTTCACAAAAATTCATGCAAGAATTTCGATTTTGAACTCCCGGTAAAGTTCAACACGATAAAAAAAATCCCCCTGTTTTCCGGGATAGATCCCCGTATTTAGAAATTTGTCTGGTAATACGGGATACATCCCTGTATTACGGGGTCAAAAGAAAAAAAAGTAAAAATTGAGGGTTGATCATTTTCCGGAATACAGGGATACATCCCAAAATCATCATGATAAAACTAAAAAATTTAAAGTTTCAGGGGGGTCGGAAATCATTAGTTTGCCTCTTCCTCTTCTTTTTTTTTTTCTTCTTCTTATTATGAACATTATTATTATAATTACTATTGATAGATACTAACTAATCACTACTGATGAAGTTTGGAAGATGAATTCAAACACTGTATGGACAACTAGGTGAACAATCATGGTACTTTTGTCAATCAATAAACATACCTCCCTGAAGACGTCAAAGATTGTTAGGGGCTCAGCTCAAGTCTTCCTTAAAATCCTCAACGATGAAACAACTGGATTCAACTCAAACACAACACAACATATTGGAAAGGGCACGATACGGTATGACCCTTCTCATGATACTTTATCTTATCATACCATGATAGAACTAATTTTTATTCTCTCTTCTTATTCTTCTCTCGACAGGTCTTGGTCTTCTCTACCTTTAATTCCGTAAGTACTATACGAACCTTCCAGTCAAGAAAAAACAAAAACAAACAAACACCATACTAATGATTGTTTATTCTTGCTAGTCATTGTTCCCCTCCTCAGTCTGTAAGTACAATCCATTGATATGCACATCCTATTAGATTTGATCTCGGTATACTGGCATTTAGTTATCTTTTAAAGGCTTTATATCTCTCCACTTTAGGTCCTACATGTCATGTAAGTATTATACAAACACACATTCTCTTAAACAAATTTATTTAAATACTGATTGACATGTATAAGATATAAATGCCCATTACTTCTACGATGATCATATGGTAAAAGATATTTTCAACTATTGGTCTAACGGTCTTGATGCTCTTGGTAACCTGGTCATAAAGCAACCCACGGCAATAATAGTAGATAATTTAGTATTAGAATAGTAGATGTATTATTTTTATTGTTGAATATGGGTGTATAATAGAAAGCTATTTGATATGATATATGTATTGTTTTTATTGGTGGATAAAGGTGTATAATAGCAAATGCTATTTGATATGCTACTCGATTTGGATTAGTGGTGATTTTAATTGGTATGTTCAAAAAGGAACGTTGATCTGTTTTTGGTAATTCCCTGAATACAGGGGTGCAGCCATAAAGCTTTTCTGTGAATAAGGGACCGGAATACAGGAATTCATTCCCGAAAACGGGGCGATATTTTTTATCGTGCAAGAAAACCATGACCATGATATTCCTATTTAAGTCTAACTTATAAACCGAGCCGTAGACCGAAACAAAGATGACTGAATATACTGCCTTTCTATCAGTACAATAGCATGTTTTTCTTTCTTTTTGTGAACAACCCTTGGAAAACTATTTGTAAACTCCCTTGTATGATCAGGAAGGATGCTGGAGCGACGATGAAGATATAATTTAGGCCTTTCAAGCCGCGCTTTTATTTTTATATAAACTTAATTTCCAATAAACCCTTCTTTCCTCTTATAATCTTTTAAGCCAGGTATTCTTGGAGGAAAGCCGGATGGGATAAAATGACAATATTAATTAATAATAACAAATATATATAAATAACTAAACTACTGTAATAAATCCAGCGAAGGACCAACCACATCTTCATCGTTGCTCCAGCATCCTTCCTGATCATACAAGGAGGCTAGGGTCTAGTATACAAATTAAAAAGCTGGGGCATCATGTGCAAGATCACCCTATTGCATAAGATATCTATTACTGTATGGTTTGTTAAATGCATGTTTTTTTTTCATAATGAGTAATCACCCTCACAGTGGAAAAAAAGTAGTGTCGATCGATCCAAAAACTTTAATTTTATCTATAATCATTAGTACAGTATTGCAGGATGGGTTGAAGATCACCACACAAGTGAAATGGGAAACTCCTAAAAGCATGAAATTGATGCCAACACTCTGCATCTATTTATTTTTTACATCTTTTTAATATAAAATTCAAGACATCCAACTGATTTTTTCCACCTTTCCCTCATCAACATTATGAAACTTGTTTCCATCAGTCTTTTGGCCGCTTTTCTTCTTTCCGTCGTTTCTGCCCAATACGTAGTCAAGGGAAAAGTCAAGTATTTCTGAGATACGTTTGAAGTTCCCGTGAACAAATGCACTTAGCTCAAAGATAATGTCGATTGAGTTGAAGCTTTTCAAAAAAACTGATTGCGATCTCTACGATGAATCAAAATGCAAGTACGAGAGGGGTGTTCCCACTAAATATTTGGAACCTAATAAAAAATCAACATTCTGGCCGGGTTATGTGCTATGCCACCCTGCCCAAGGCATTTAATGATTTGATTGGAGAGTGACAGCTACATGATAGTCTTTTCTTTTATTCGTTTTTGTTTGATTTAATAAAAGTATCTGCCTTAGAGTAACCGAAGTCGGCGGGGTTTGAACGTCTTGATGTGGGTCGTTGATCTCAATCACCAGCTCTTTTTCTGTGCTTGTTATAAAAGTTGATGGTTTTGCTTCCACAGTGACAGAATCACTTGCCCCTCACGTATGAATAATCATTGGAAATCCATGTATGATATGTAGCAAGTTGAAGTTACCTTGTACTGTACAATAAAAACATCCTCTTATCTTTGCCACGCCCTCCATTGCCGACGTTTTGAAAAATGTCCATATGTGTGTAGTTTAAGCTTTCCCAATAGAATTGATAGATGATTACCCCGGCCATTTACGGCTAGTTTTTTTTTTTGGATGTCCTCCTGTATAATTTTTATACACTATTGGGGTATATGTACCCTTTTTCTTATGCGATAGCTTACCAAAAAAGGAATAGACGGAGATCCAACGTAGGTTGAATTTGTTATCGCCAACCAATGACCGCCGAGTGATTCTTTTTAGGTATGAACCCTTTTTATTCTTTTGTCTGTATCAAACAAGTAGATAGACTCTTTTTTAGTAATGTGAGTGTGAGTGTGAGTGTGAGTGTGTGTGTGTGTGTGTGTGTGTGTGTGTGTGTGTGTGTGTGTGTGTGTGTTTACTTGTTCTATTCAATCAAACCGAGAACCCCTTCATGATCGTTCTATGAAAAAGATCAAAGAGTGATCAGGCCATTGTTGTAGAATATTCAAACGCCGATAACCTGTCAAAAAGGTTTCCTTCATCAGTTCTCTTGTATGGCCAAGTCCTAACGAAGGGAACAAAAATGATCCATAAAGTAAATGATCGTTTACTTTTTCGGAACAAATAAAAGGAAGGTTAGTGCTCGGATGAAAAGATCAAGAAAGTCTATTTGATAGATCAGTAATTCAAATCCCGCCCGAGGTCCTTTGGGTGAAAGTGGGGTTGACTCATTCAGGGAGCAGTCTCGAAACTATTTTTTCCTTTCTTTCTTTTTCTTTTATTTCCTTCCTTCTTTTTATTTTTCTATCTTTCTTCCTTACAACACATTTGCATACTTTTTATCATGGCCCACGAAGCACGCGTCACCTCTGTGGTCAATAGTCTCACCATGGCTGCTCGTAACGTTGAATTCCCCTCGACCAAAGACGGCCGCCTTCAATCCACTTCTGAAATCTTTGGTCAAAATGTGTTTTCCTTGAAGGAAATGTCCAAGATGCTTCCTAAACCGGTGTACAAGAACTTTATCAAGCAACTTAAGGGAAATGAAACCTTGGACAAGGTCACAGCCGATGCTATTGCTCATGCTGTCAAGGTGTGGGCTATTCAACGTAATGCCTCTCACTTTACCCATTGGTTCCAACCTCTTAATGACTCTACTGCTGAAAAACACGACAGCTTCTTGACAATGAAATCAACGTTTGTCGATGGATTCGAAGAAGTAAGTATGCGGGTTATGTGTAACTATGGAAACTAAAAAACTCTTACTTTTTAGGTAACGGCGATCGATACTTTCTCTGGCTCCCAATTACTTCAATCTGAACCTGATGCATCTTCTTTCCCCTCTGGTGGTATGCGTACTACCTTTGAAGCTCGTGGTTATACTGGTAAAATACAATCTAACAATAAAAATTAGGGATAATCATGGTTGGACTAACGAAACCTTTTTTCTTTTGTTATCTATTTAATAGTCTGGGATACTAAAAGGTAAGGATCATGGTTTTGATTAAATTGGATGGAACTAACGTTTTTGTTATCCATTGTTTCCAAATAGTCCTATGTTTATCCAAGATGGTCCTCATGGTACCTCTATTCTCTATGTGCCTTCGGTCTTTATCTCCTATAATGGTGAAGCTTTGGATGAAAAGTCGGTCCTTTTGCGATCTGCTGAAACATTAAACAAGGCTGCAGTGGATGTGCTCAACTTGATCGAACCCAAGGATGATGAAGGTAAGGTAAAAACTAAGAGTAACAAGTAGTGTAACCATGGCTATTTTTTTTATAGATCATCCTCGCACGAAGAGTGTATTTGCTACTTTGGGTACTGAACAAGAATACTTTTTGATCGACCGTGCTCTCTACACCTTACGCCCTGATCTCAAGATTACTGGCCGTACCTTACTCGGTGGCCTCCCCCCTCGTCATCAACAATTGGAAGATCATTACTTTGGCAAGATCCCTACTCGGGTGTTGGCTGCGATCAGTGAAGCCGAATACGAATTGGCTCGCCTCGGTGTACCTATCAAGACTCGACACAACGAAGTGGCCCCTGCTCAATTTGAAGTGGCTCCTATTTTCGAAGAGGCCATGTTGGCGGTGGATCATAACATGCTCACCATGGACGTCCTTCACCGTGTGGCTCATCGTCACAAGCTCAAGGTGCTCTTCCACGAAAAGCCATTCCGTGGGGTCAATGGTTCCGGCAAGCATTGTAATTGGTCTCTTTCTACTAATCAAGGTGATAACTTGTTAGATCCCGGATCCTGCCCTGAAAAGAATTTGCGTTTCTTGATCTTTTTGGTGGCCACTCTCAAAGCTGTGCACGACCATGGTGATTTGCTCCGTGCTGGTATTGCGTCTGCTTCCAACGATCACCGATTGGGTGCCCATGAAGCTCCTCCTGGTATCATCTCTGCTTTCTTGGGTTCACAATTGAACGAAGTACTGGATGCGGTGGAAGAAGGACGGGAAGTGAACCATCAAGCGGCTGGTACTCAATTGCAAAACGTACGTGTGTCTGGTACCGTGTTGGATCTCCAGGTCGCCACTCTGCCCAGCATTGCCCGTGACTTGACCGATCGTAACCGTACCTCGCCTTTTGCTTTTACTGGTAACAAGTTTGAATTCCGTGCCGTCGGATCCAAGCAATCTGTCTCTTTCCCTGTGACTTTACTCAACTCAGCGGTGGCCTCGACATTGATGGAAATGCGTGATGCTCTGGCCAAACAAAAAGGTGACAAGGCGGTGGCTAGTGAAGAAGATCAATTCGCGGTGATTCGTGAATTCATCAAGAAATCCAAGGACATTAGATTCGAAGGTGATAATTACTCTGACGAATGGGTGCAAGAAGCTGCTCGTCGTGGTCTCCCTAACATTGTGAAGAGTCCCGATGCATTTGATCGCTTGCTCCGTGCCGAAAATGCTGCCATGTTGCGCAAGACCGGTGTCTTTTCGGACGCCGAATTGCAATCCCGGTACCATATCTTGGTGGAAAAGTACTGCAAGGATGTGATGATTGAAGCTCAAACCTTATTAACCATGGTCACTCAGCAAGTCTTGCCTGCTGCCTTCCAGTACCGTCGTGATCTGGCCGAATCTGCTTCTTATATGGCAAACATTGGTGTCAAATCCGGCCCCGAAGTCAACTTGCTCAACCAACTCACTCCTATTGTGGCTGATCTCCAAGCCGAAACCAACCAACTCCGTGATTACCTTGATGTGATGATCGACGTCCAGGATATGGATGCTCTGGCCAAGGAATACAGTCAACAAGCTCTCACTACGATGAACAAGATCCGGGATTTGGCGGATGAATTGGAACGACATGTCTCTGATAAATTATGGCCTTTACCTAAATATACCGAACTCTTCCTCAACATCTAAAAAGTAGTAGCTAATATGTGTATCCATGTAATTTAACCCCTATTGTATTCACCACTACTCGTACTCCACAATAAATCCAATATTCAAATACCGCCTTCTAGTATTTAATTCCCGCTTTGCAATTATATATACACGATGGGAAATTTTTCGGCGGAGGCGCGTAGAATTCACCGTATGTACGGGTTTTACTCCGTTCTTACGGTTTATGCACCGTAGTTGCGGATAAAGAAACCCCGTTTGTACGGCGAATGTCCCGTAAGAGCGTGGAAAATCTGTGTAAAAAAAAAATTCGTCTTTTTTGTTATTTGTTTATTTCTTTCCTTTTCTAACTTTTCTACTCTACTTTTAATCAACAATTGATAGGCTCCCAACAACAACAGGAACTGATCGACTAGCTAACACTCGAGCAATTTCAACAGATTGCTGAAACATTACAGTAACTCAAACTTAGCAACAACTTGGACCGTTAGCAAGTATAACATTACTGAATATACAGATTGTAATCATTGCGTTGATTTATTTATTTTACAGCTTTGAGGAGGTACTGAAGGGCTGGGGACGAAAGTGGCGAAGATACGGTAAGCTTACAACTAACACTTTTATAGCATGCTATTAAACTAATATTGCTTTTCTTTTGATAGAATCTATCTCCTTCTGACTGGGCAATACTGGCAATACTAAAACGAAGACGCTTGAATATATTACTGTTTAGTTTGAGAATGTGCTATCTACTTTATTTTAATAGGGTTAGCGTGCCCGACCAGAAAGTAGCACCCCTACTCCTAGATGCAGGCGCTAAATTGGTAATATGACAGATATGTCCGTTGTAGTGATAGCAATAAATAGTAATAGTATGGAATGATTATATATTAATAAAACGTACATTAACTATTATTACTGACTAAATGGTGGAATGGGGGCAAACAAATGGAATGAGGGTGAACAAATGGATATTGGACGATTGCACGTGTACACATCATTCAACGTATATACGTCAAATAACCGTTCATACGAAGATGAATTTACGGTGACTTTTCACCGTAGCCTTAACGAATTACGGTGAATTTTTGTTTGGCAGAATCCGTACATACGCCGAAAAAAATCCCATCGTGATATATAATCTTCCCTCTCCTTCCATTACACAGACACGCAACTGTTAATGTTTCATATTCACCATTTCACCTCATATAGAATCATATCAAAACAATACAAAGACAAAACGTATATAAACCCTATCATTTTTTATTCAATAAAAAACATAACCCTTATATCACTTAATTATTTGATACTATACTTTTTTTCTCCAATTATTACAATCCCCTTATGACTTTTTGATCGATAAATAAATCACTGACAAGTCTCACCTGTTCACGAATTTCACGAAATCGGAGTTAAGATAATAGGAGGTTAACAAGTTGCGTAGTAGTCAAAATTGTCGTTGAACTTACCGAAGCAAGGCACCTGTTACGTTGACATAGTTTTGTGCTAGTCAGTTGTTGATGATAGAAGAGGTAGCTCAGGTCGACAAAACATTTCCGGGCGAGGGTTCTCGTTGATTTCTTGTAGAGCCAAATCATGAATTTTCCTTGAAACGTTGATAACACAATACCAAACAGTGTTACAACCTTGGTAAGGCAACACTGGGTGTAATCGGAAATCATCGATGGCTTTGCTCACCATATCTCTCACGAAGCATTTTGAGCATACCTAACCACATGAAACATCAGTACATCGGCAGGATTAGGATACCTCATTCGTTTCTTTTTACCTTTGACGTATACGCCTCCTTTACATTAACCACCACTAATTTTCCTTGACGTTCGGCTTCTTTCCATGCTTTCTTAACACGGTTCACCATTCCAGGTAAATTTCCTTTCATTGTCATAGAGAAACTACCGTCACCAACAGCAAGCAAGGGAGTACGTTTATCAGAAGTTTAAGGTGTCGGGTGAAATCGTTATCTATAAGGGTTAATGTAACTTAGTGTTACTGGGGGGGTTGAAAAAGGAACTTACTCTTGTTCAGGTCTTGATCGTAGGCGTTGCCCACTCGTGGTGTATTGATCTTTATCATTGTACTTCTTTCGTCGTGTGCAATAGGCCATCATCCATTCCGTTGACCAATCAACTTTGCCATAATATTCCACCAGCGGATTCAAATTAGTGAGGATATACCTGGCTGCTACCATGTAACTAATGGATGAGCTTGTCTTGGTACTTGGGATATTGGTTTGAATGTTGTTGACGTTAGCTGGTAGACGCCTAAGTTGTTCCCTCTGTCGTCTTGTAGTCCCATACTTGAATCGCCATTCTTTGGTAGAGAACCGGGAAAACTGATCGCGCCCATCCGTTGCACTGAAAATGCCCTTGATCCCTGGGTCGATGCCCCATAATCGAAAGTGTCGAGCGTAGTATTCACGACTGCTCTGGATATCCGAAAGTTTAAGGTCAGGTAGAGGTGTGCCAGATGCCTTCTTCGAAATCATCACATCAATAGCAAAACCATCTGTGCGGATCATGTCTTTGAAGATAGGTGTATCATACTGGTCCAAGTTTTCCAAACTATAGATAACAGTAATAGGAGCTGATCAATAACTTTTAAAAACTTTCGTTCATTATACAGGCTCTTACCATTTTCCCATACGGACTTTTGATAGTTTCAACAAATCACAAAAAAATCGACAGCCCTCACGGATTCGATGGCTACCTTTTGATGCTGAACGACCCACAAAATCACTTCGCCCAATCCGTTGAAAAACAACGTTATACAAATGCATTAAATCAACGGTATCCGCTGTCACAAATGGATTCTTGAATGATCGATGTAGCAAAAGCTGGAAGAGTCTGTGGTTGACTACCATTGTTGGTCTTGACGGAAATGAAGTACCATACCTTTTTTTTTTTTTTTTTGCCAACTTACGTCGTAAACGTCAACGCATGTTTGATATGCGGATAAAATCAATTGGTAGTTGAAGGTGGTCTTGCAAGTATCCCAGGGTGATGTCCATTGATGGCGATGTTGAAAAATAGGGCGCGCACGTTCCGGGAAGCGTTCATGCCGCGTTGCCAAAGAGTAGAACAGTGATTGCACACTATTACCGAATACATACGCTCCGCAAGTTGGCCAGGCCGAGGAATCACATTATGGTCCAAAGTTCGTCCACCACATTTTGAGCATATTTGGGAAGTGAGATATTCGTCCATATTGATATAAACGAGTCGTCCCGCCTTCTCCGCCACTGATAGTAGTTTACGGCACTTGTCTACCAACGAGCCAGCACCCTTTTGATTTCTTCCGAAATTGGCATCACCAAACACCACCACGGGGACCTTACTGTCATCGTTATCAGTTGGCGCCTTTTTCCACTTTCTGTATGCAACAAAAATAAAATCAGTTGAGCATCAGTATATATTGCGCATGCATTTCCGACCAAAAAGTCTTACCTTGTTTTTGGTAGAGGGGTAGGTTCATCAACGACTGTTACCCTTCTTCGTCTTCGTCTTCTTTGAGGGCCGACATTGTCCAATCGCTCTTGAAAACCAGGGAGAGTCCGACACTTCTGCCCACCATTGACAAGTATGTTCACAAGTTCATGATCCATTCGTCGTCGTCCTTGGTAGTCCAGAAAATCAAGACTTTGTATATTCATCTGACCATAAAATTTCGTTAAAGGCCAAAGTTGAATCGATGTATTGTTGTATCCCTGGTAAATTGGTGATGATGTTTGGTTCAGAGGTCCGAATATCATTTGTTTTGACCGAATTTATCTTGTTCAGTGTCGTCTTGAATCCAGCTTTGGTATAATATTCAACAGACGATATTTTTCGTATTTCATGACTTTCACCTAAAAGTACAAATATGAAAAAGTTGTCAGAATACCGTCAGTCTTTTTTTTTTTTTTTTTTTTTTTTTTCAGTTACCATCATAATCATCCAAATCATCACCAGTAGTATCATGTTCACCAGGATAAATAACTACTTACGTTCATTTTCTACGGAGTCATTGTATAAGTCATTACTTGAGCCATTACTACCGACATACACATTTTGTAACACCGGGATACACACCCCACACGTTCAGATACTTGAATTCCCAATCTTCAAAGTCTTCAGGCACCAAGCGTGGCATGACGTCTTTGGTTTTGATCGGCTTCTTGAATGATATGGATGCGGCGAATCCATCGGTCAATATGTATTTCGACAAAATAAAACCATCACGCGGTCGAATTTTTTTCAAAGCGAACAAACAAAACAAGGTATCATCACCGTGAATATATTCTGGAAGTCCCAATGATCGAAGCAATGTTTTCATGCTTGTGTTGGTAAGCTTGATGTATTTTTTCTTGAATGTCGGCTTCGGGACAAGATTGAATAGTGGTTGTTTTTTAACGACGTGGTCTAATGCTGGTCGAAAGCATTGCCGAAGAAGATGAGCGTTTTGTTGAGGGTCGTGCAAGTATTCCGTTGAGCAATGTAAGCGCCATCGAGTTTCATCAATCAATTGTTCAAGCTGCCTGAAAGATTGGTCACATAGGAATTCCAAACGCTGTCGGTTCAAGGTGCGAGTTTCCGGAATAATATTGATGATTGAGTGGACCAAAGAGGCCCGCTGTTGTCTTCCCATACTGCTGAATTCATCGAGTAGTCGAATCTGTTGGTAAGCCCATGATCGCGGAACTATCGTTTGGATGAGATTGGCTTCCTGAAGTTGGTTTGTATTGTGGTTGTCGATGTGCAAACCGATGCTGTAAGAGTACTTCCTAAAAATATCGCATTAGCGTGAGATATAGTCGGTTGTGAGTGCTGGGCGAGTTTGATCCGAGATGACGCTACGTCGGATAGTCGACATTGCTCCAATATTCATTCCAGGACGCCCCGACCACCTAGTGCATTGTTTTCGAAATAAGTTTGCCGCGCTATTTCGTACCGTTGATATCGTTGTTGGTGTTGAATAAGGTCGTTGCGTAGGTTGTCCATTAATGGGGGGGGGAAGTTGCATGGTCAGTATGTCCTTTAGATCACAAAGTTCTGTCGTTTCCATGTCTAACATTTGTAGCGAATGGCTTTGCTGAATAATGTGTTCCAGGCTTCGAATACTGACTGGTAGTTGCGCAATCATTTGTTGTACTTGTGTGGCTGACCAGCGTTCATCGTCTAACCCGAGTTCAAGACCCAAATCATTTGATACCATTTGAATTAATGCCACGGCTTCTTGATGTAGTCAAAGTAAATTCAGAGGAAATTGAGATATTTGTTCCAGGGCAAAATATATTCCACTGGTAATGCTTGCTGGTGGCGTTTGTGATAGCTGGTTAATTCGGTCAAGAGCACTATTTATGACGGCGCGTAATCCATCTCCTAAATGTACGATTCGTTGGTGTAGTCTGCGGTAGTGTTCTTCCATCTGTCGTTCACTGTTGTCAGCAAGTTGTTGGAGTACCGCAAAGTTGAAGATAGCCAGAAGGTCGACGTCAGTTTCTTCCATTGTATAAATAATTTCGTTATTGACTTCTTCAGTATTCGAGAGATCAGAGAGGTGGACTGTAAATACCGGGGGAACCTTGGTGTCATTCATGCAGCATCCTAGGATGTAAAGCCCAAACTTGCCACTGTCACTTTTTGTCAATACCTGTAAATAAAATTTAGCGTTCTGTGAGTTATATATCCATTTACTTGATATTTCTATTGCACCACTTACCTTGGTTTGTTGTTGTTATTGTTCTTGTTCATGGTGGTATTGGCTTTGGCGTTCATGATAATGCTGCTGCTGCTGGTGATGTTGTTCCTGCAGATTGTGATGCTCTTGTTGTTGTTGACAATTTTGATCTTGATCTTGATGATAAGCCTGATGATTATTATGGTGTTGTTCTTGCATTTCATGATAACGAAGTTGATCTTGGTGATATTGGCTCTGTTGTTGATGATATCCACCCTGTTGCTGATGATGTTGTTGTGACCTTTCATCATCATGTTGTTGTCGCTGTTGATGCTGCTGTTGTTGATCTTGGTGGTTTTGCTGCCGCTGGCAATGTTGCCGCTGCTGACCTTGATGATAGTTCTGTTGAACTTGATGGTATTGTTGCTGGTAAAGATAGTATTGGCTTTGCGACTGGTGTTGTTGTAGCAACTCTAGTTGATATTGCTGTTGTTCCTCTTCATGATGCAGTCTTTGCTGAAGATCAAATTCCGGTCGTTGCTGCTGTTGTGGCTACGGTTCTCGTAATCATAATCGTATTGAGTAAATATTCGCCATCCGTTGCATCATATCTTCCGTTATCCGATTCGTAAGGAGAGTCGCGTAATGGTCGAAGATTTCTGTAGTACATTGAGAATACGATATACCACCGTGAATTTTTTGGACATTGAAAGCTGCTATACGGTCTGCAGTTGGATTCATTTGGTGATAAGCGTGACGTATTTGTGTTGCCAGTTGTTGACTGATATTATTGTTGACAGATATATATTGCCACCAATTTTTAAGTTGATAGACCGCATAGAAGAAACTTTTGGTAAAAAGCTATTTTTGGAATTGGCCTGCCGTTATCCAAATTGCTCTATACAAAATAGGTGACAAAGAGGTACGCTTTGATGGCAACGTCTCGAATGAAGATAACCACCTCGTTGATTCCGTTCAGGATACGTTTATGATGATTTGGATTGTCGACATTTAATACTGATCTTGATCCAATTTTCCGGGTGATCGTTGTTTTTGGCCGTTGTTGTTCCTGTTGGTGTTCCTGTTGGTGTTCTTGTTGCTCTTGCTGCTGCTACTGCTGTGCCAACATATAAGGGACAGGACAAAGAGAGTTGGTGATTCGATTGTGGTGGATACATGCTTTGCAAGGCTTCAGTGACTTCTTGCTGGAAGGACTCTTTCGTTGTTGATTAGATACGCTTTTGACCGCCTTTTCACCCAATGTTTGCTTGCGCTTGCGTTTCGAACCAGCCAGTTGTCTAGAGGGAGAGCCTCTTGTGGATGCCAAAGACACCGATGGGTTAGAAACATTGTCGTCCAAGTCTTCAACACTGCCATTACCGTAGTCACTGCCAGAATCATCAAGTTGAGCAAGTACCCGTCGTGCTATGTATATTTGTTTGTTTGTTTTTTCAAAAAGAAAAAGAGGTTATTAAAAATGATCACGTTCTTCATTCCAAATTACATAACACTTACCTTTTCCCAAACGTATGGCTTGGTTTTTGAAGTACTTTTTGTACAGTACAATATTCTATCCTTGACAGACATTCCATCGTAGCTTTGCAATGGCTGGAGTACTTCAGTTTCGTGCTGTAGGCCCAGTAATGATAACAGGTGGTCTTCAAAAATAATTTCTTGATGTTCTATGAAGAGCAGGTGCAATATGGAAGAGACTGATAAGGAAGAAATTGGAAAGGAAGAGAAGGAAGAGATTTTATAAGGAAGAAAATAAAAGAGAAAAGTCCCAACTTTTGATTGGTTGTTGAGCTTAAAATGTAAACAAATGCAGATATGCTTTTCAATTCCCGGTTTATGCCGTTACCCTCGACTTTTCCCTTTGTCACAAAGTCCTATGTAAAAAGTATTACATACATGTTTTTTATTACATTCAATTTTTTTTTATTTTAAAAAAATCATTTCTATACTATGTATGGCTCTACTATGGTATGTAATATAGGAGAGCGATGGTAAAAAGAGAGACTAAATTATGTGTGTGAAGAGGGGAAGGGAGATAAAAAAAAAGACCAGACCGTCACCACTTTCTTGATTGTCGGTTTCACCCCAATTCAGCATATGAGAAGAAGTAGAATGATCGATCTACACCTAGTCATCCAATTTGTCATGTAATTGCCGTTCTTTAATCATCATCGTCATTTCGTTGGTGATTGTAATCGCCAGCTCAGTTCATACTCGTTCATTTGAGGTTTTGATGAGAAGACTAACCATATCCAGATTCGTCAAAGTCTGAAGGTGAGGGGTTTTGTGGTGATATGGCTGATGATTGCTGATTGCTGTTGTGTATCCAGTGTGTCCGCCTGTCCAATCGGACTGATTTGTCAAAGGTATGTAGTAGCTGTATGTCGAGGAATCCAGAGTGTTAGGTTGATGCTGTGTATCCAGTGTTTGCCCACCCGCCCCATTGTATTAATTCTTTAAAGGCCTGTAAAGTCGTACGACGAGGAATCAAGGTATTAGGGTTGATGATTACTGCTGTGTATCCATTATGCACACCCTCCATCGGATCGATTCGTTGAAAGTATGTAATAACTGTACGTCGAGGAATCGTGGAATTATGAAGCTGATTATTTGAATTTGATGTTGAATCCAGTTTGTACCGCGCATTTCGTCAAGACCATCTTTTTTGTTGGGGGAGGTCGATATAATTTTGCTTTATCTAGGAGTGACCGGTGATGACCGAAATATGCTGAGGAAGGCGGCTGTGTTGTTGTTGGTGTAGATGTAGATGGCGTAGTTTAAAGACCCACATGACCTGATCGAGATCGCTATTCGATAGTTGATAGTCAGAAGTCGCTGCCCCTGCTGAAGTCCTTGTTATTTATTGTTGGACAAAATGGTCACCATAAACGTCGATCCAGGTAGATATATGAGGAATCGTCCAAGTTTGCTGCCTGTGTTTACTGGTATTCAGTGCCACCAATCCATTTAAACATACAGAAAAAGAGAAGGAGAAGGGGAAGATAAAAAAAAAAAAAGGATCAGTATCAGAGTCTTGACGAGGTTATTGATCCAAAAAACGAAAGATGCAGCAGTATACAACAACAACAGCAGCAGCGGCAGCAACAACAGCACCATTACCCTTCTCTTCCCGTGCCTTTTGCTCTTTTGTTTTGTTTTGTTTTACCTTTTCCACCTTCATTCAGTCAAATGAGTCTCAATAATGATTCCACCATCTACAGTAAGACATCCCATTACCACAGAGTCAGTTGCATCACCAACCACTGCTTTTGTTCATCTTGATCTAGTTGTCCTAATCATTGTGAATTTCATATTATCGTCGCAATCAGTGTTCCGTGTTGAATTGTTTGCGACCAAGTAGGTCAATAGGTGTAGGTTTATCATCCATCCAACGTAAATAGTACAGACAAGCCGTTTTGTTAAAGTGAGTAAGCAAGAAAATCACACCATGTTAAGAAAGAGGATGTAGTAAGAAGAATGTTTAAAAGCAGTATCAGGTGTCAGATCAAGAAGATAGGGGAGGCAAGGCATCAAAAAATCAATTAAGCTTCCCAACATTTTAAATCCCGCGTTTGTGGGGACCGAATATTATTTTTAGACGGATGTTCATTTAAAGCGATCACCAACAAATATATGCTAGACAAGATGCCACTTCAAACTAACTTCTCTTTGAAGACATCGATCCCAAAAGGTTTCGACATGTTGAATCCATCCTTGATAATCTTCAGTGGCGACAGTTTTGCAAGCGTCAGCAATACGATCACTCGGCGGGATGTAGTTGATGAAGTCCATTAAAAGTGAAAGAAAGAAAGAAAGAAAGAAAGAAAGGAATTTGGTGTCCGCTTTAAATGAACATCCGCCTAAAAATAAAGTTGACTGAGTCTCAAAAAAGAACGTGACCCTGTCTCAATTTCAAGTTGAGATTCCGATAATAGTTTACGGGGCTGATTGGTTCAAAAAAAGGCTGAGTCGTTGTTGGGCCCGTTCCTGGAACAAAAAAAAAAAAAGGGGGGGGAAGTGGCCGAGATCACTCTCTTTTTCTCTTACTTTTTTATCTATTCCCACCTTCTCCCAATGTTAAACAGGAAAAAAACGGCAAGTGAAAGTACTAATGGCTCACTTTATTATACTAACTCGTTCCTCCCTGTTAGGTCCAGCGCATTACACAATCGAAATTGACTTTGAGTTATGTAATACTAGCCATTGTACAAGGTATCATCATTATTACCTTGGAAGCGGTTATTGCCACACAAAACTCCTCACAAGCCAATGAAACTAAAAATCAGTCCGGGTTAGCTAATGCTTTAGAACGATTGACTCGTATCAAATGGGAAAACGTGGCCTTCATTGGGTTTCAAATATGGGCGATTTTTATGGTATTGGATGCGGTAAGTAATAAAAATCAAAAAAAAAAAAAAAAAAAAAAAAAACTGGTCATGATATACTTATTAAACTTTTTTTTTTTTTTTGTAGACCATACAACAAAATGCAGCAGAAGTATGTGTGTTGGCTATTCTGTATGTCCTTTGTGCCATTTTAGGTGGTCTTCAAATCATGGATAGTCAACGATGGATGGGGATTTTGAAATATGCACCATCCAGTGTGTCTTTGAATCCATTACGCACAGCATTGACGGTCGAAATTGTATTGACGGTCTTGCTTGGTTTATTCTCTTTATCATTTGGTTACATATCGTATCGAATGACAGGTGAATTTGGATGGATGATTTATAAAAAGATTGGTGCTGATCAAGCTGTAAAACGTAAGTAGTAGTAGTAGTAGTAGTAGTAGTAGTAGTAGTAGTAGTAGTAGTAGTACATGACAACAAAAGACAAAACTCTCATCCTTCTTTTTGATTAGAAATGTATACTGTGTTTCAATACTTTGTACTTTGTCTCAAGATTGATATCTTTGTGGAATTCTTGGTCTCTTGTTTCTATTTGATTCAATTTGTGATAAAATCTGGACATATGGATTGGCATTCTTGGGTGTTTTTGGTGGTCACGGTATTGATGTTACCCAACTTGTACTTTGGAAGACTGGCGGTAAGGAAGAGGATTCATAAGGGAAAAAAAAAGAAAACTAAATGATGTGTTTTTTTTTTAATACATAGGTATCTCGAGAAAGCAGATTACAAATGATCCTTTTTATCTTTTTCCAAGGTGTGATCATTTTTGAATTTGTCCTGGTGTTAACGCAAACCCTCTCTGATTCTTGGTATATTTGGATTTGTTTTGGTAAATCAAAGACAAGTCTAAATGAAATGTGTATATTTGTCTAATCTATATCTTTTTATACATAGTCATTCTTGGAATCCTGTTTGCTTTGGTGACATGTATTTTAGGCGCGATCTGTATGCATAATTTTGAACGAGGACTATATCCTTATGTTCAAAGAGGTGGTGATAAGAAAATGGCACAGCGTGGTCATAGTCAAGATCATTTCCAAATGAACAAACAAGATTCCAATATCTCTTGGCATATTGACGATGAATAATCCCTTTGACAATTTTATATACATATAGGTAGCATGCATTATCTTATACCTCTCATGACATACATATATATCCCCTTTCACTTACATATATCTACATTTCTTACATATTTCTACTTTTTTTTTTTTTTTTTTTGTTTAAACAAAGCTCATTGATGTCGTCTTAGTAATAGGATCAACTTGGTCGGGAAATGAATTAAACTTCCGACTCATGCACATCTTCTCCACAACACCATCATCATGAACTCATGCATCATATTAACTGTATGCACGTTCAGAATGGTATCATTTATGTATAGAAAACCCTTCCCCTTATCTATCCATCAAGAGACCCAAAAAAATTATTATTTTATTGGCCCAGGTTTGTCACACTGCATTGGATCACTTTCCGTCGAAATGCGGGTTTTAAAATCCAGCCCGTCATAAGAAAAAAAAATGAACCCACTTTTTTCGACACCCACTTTCTCTCTCTCTCTCTCTTACTTCAATGTCATCCAACATGCGGTTTACTTCACTTTTACAAAAACGATGGGTTTCAACAGGTTGGACTCCAGCGACAATGACAGTTAATGAATTTGCACCCATGGCATTCTTTGCACTGGATCGACCTCTACTCGCATTACACAACCAAGGTAAAAGAATTAATGAAAAGAAACGTACTGACTTTTTTTTTATTTTATTTTTATTCTCAGTAGACCACCATCAGTGGACGTTACCTTCAAGTACTACTACGATTACTTTGGACATTAGTCGAACGGATGGTCAACTTAAAATGGCGTCAAGTGAGGGATTAGAACAGGATCAGGTAACCGATTACTTGGTGGCTATGCAACAACGTTGGGAACAAGAACAAAAGAAACGATCCTTGGCAAAGAAGCAATCATTTATGAAGAAGGGTTTTTTTGAAAAAAACTAAACATTTACCATATATCATTTTAAGTGTAGACATAGTATTGTTTGTTTGTTTATAATTGATGATAATAAATATCTGTTTTTTTATATTTATTTAATGAGATTCTAATCTAGATCCAGTTTGGCTTTTTTGCTTGGTGATTTCATGTTGATGGGTTCAGTCGATGACTGTTGTTCTTCACTATGCTGGTATTGCTGATTGGATCTAGACTGTTTGCTAGATGGAGGTTGCTGGTTTTGTTGACGGCGGGGAGGTTGTCCATCTACATTAATCTTGTTCTCTATTCCAATCAAATTACAAAAGGCGGTTGATTGAGGATTCAAGTAAATGGGAATACCTAGAATAGAAAGCGTGTTTTGTAATGAGTAAGGAAAAGGGGAGGGGATACAATGATGGGGGGGGGGGTTTCTTACCATGATCCTTTGAGGTAGCTGTGGGTTCAAAATTACTTGGTATCTTCAAGTCCAGGTCATCACACTCTAATAGATTATCCAAATACATTTCTTCTTGTTTTATGGTTCTATAAAACAAGATTAGTTGATCATCATTGTATCTTTTTATTTTTCGACTTACTCTTGTAATTGCTCTTTGGGTGGTATTGGTATAGGCTGAGACTGGAGGCTGAGGTAAGGATGCATTGCACGTGTGATAGCCAGCCATTCCAAATCATAAGTAAATCCATCTTCGTTTTTTATAGGGACATCAATAATCTACATTATTGGTTTGTTAACCGGTTAATATTAATGTTTCCCACATGTATATGAGTGTAATTATTTTACCTGTAAGAATTGGCGTCGAGGGAGACACTTGTCAAGACTAAGGAATTGAGTTATTTTATTCTCCTTTGGTTGTTGAGCCGTAGATCCTTCGTCGTCGTCGTCGTCGTCGTCGTCGTCGTCGATTTGTATTTCGTCAGGGTTTATTGTCTGTTGTTGTTGTTGAGAGGAAATACCGAGGACTTCAAGTGCTTGTGGAGAATAAAGCTTGTTTTGCCAATCATGATGATTCACTTTAGCAGGGAATTTAACATGCAAGTGGGCGGCAAACCAGTAAGCTGGCTTCAATTGAGTAAAAAGTGCTTCGTTAGGAGGACTACCCAAATCATTCTTCATAACCTAGAATAATAAAAGAGAGTTAATCAAGTCAACAGATTCCAATTAGTATCAACTTGCCTCGTTATAAAAATATTTTTTGAATCGTAATAACGATTTCAAATCACCAAACCTTTCGATCCCTCTTGGCCAATCGTGAGATAAAAAGATATCCATTGGTTGTTTAATCTGTAAGAGTTTGTTGACGTTATATTCACGGACATGATAAATGGACCGAAGTTGAGATTTATCATAGGGTGCCTTTTCATAATGACCTATCAACAAAATATTTCTTAGTTAGTCCTAGTATGCATTGTTATTGGGACCTCTTTTTACCTTTATGATAGTGTTGAGCGTTGTAGATACCAGAGAGTCCACCAATGCGAACACCGTTATATTGAATCACCCCAGCGTTACCCAGGTAATAGATATTATCAGCTACCCAACCGCCATGATAGAGTTCCCACAAATAGTTACTGGCTTCATGATTGCCGCCGATAAAGATGGTCGGGTAAGGTGCCTTGGCTCGACCATCATAGTACGCGTGAAAATCACCCATTTGTTTATACTTGTCCGGTACTGCCATGCATTGAAGGTCACCTCGATTACGAAGTGCTTGGAAATCGCCACAGATCAATACCAAGTCAACCTTGATGTTTTGTCGTCGTTCCATCAACTTGATCGTTCCATAGATTTTATTCAGTTCTCCATGACAGCATCCTTCAATAGCAATCTGAGAAACGTGGGTGGTTAGCCAAGTACACATATTCTTTGTTTTTGTAATTACCTTCATTGATTTAAGTGTACTCATTTTTCTTATAAAAAAGAAAAAAGAAGAGTTGTAAAAACAAAAGAGGACGAATTTAAATTTTCATTATTGCAGGCCTATTAGTAGATAGTCCGCTCCGACCAAGTTGTAAAAAAAAAAAATGAGTTGAAAAAAGTAGTGACAGAGTGTGAAGTAATTTCGGGGTGGGATAGAGAAGGTAAAAATAATAAAATAAAAGAGATCAATCTATTCTAGGGGAGGGGTATACAATGATCAGCCTTGTCTAATCAAGCCAAGAAGTGGTCCTCTGTTGTTTGTGATTGTTCTACGTACTGAGGATGTTGCAGTATTTCCAGAGACAGAAGAATCCTTGTAGTGATAGGCCAGTATTTGATCCAAGTCTTGATGGTGGTAGGGGGGAAGGATCGAGACACGACAGGGAGCTTGTTCAGCATAAAGTACATGATGGACTGGCATGGAGAGGGCTATTTTAGGGGGCTACGCTTGAATGGTTTGAACTCCCGCCATAAATGCGAGTATCATAAATCCAAGAGATGGAGAAGCTTTTTGTAGTAGTAACACATACTGACACTTTGTCAAGCACTTGTAGTCTTTTTTTTTTTTTTGATAGAATCCCCGCCTCGAGACGAGAATCATGCAGACGGGGAGAACCTTATTTTATTATCCAAAGAGGAAGAAAAAAGCTTTATAGATGCAAAAGTTTGAAGCTTTGTACATTGAATGCAGGACTAATATTATCTTGATCACCTTTCAAAGTCTTTGCTTGACCCGTGTAAGTCTTGTTATCATATAAAGTGATTTGCAACCAATCAGGGGCGGTTAAAGAAGCCACGGCGGGGATATTAGCATTGGGTCGACCGACATGATCACCAGCATTATTAAGAGAGCCACAAATAAACCCGGCTTTCACTTGTTGATTGGGTTGCTTGTAAAAATATACACAGAAATTATCTCCCTCGGCAAACACTTGGCCGAGTAGAACTAGAGAGGTCAAAGTAACAAGAGAAAAGAAGCGCATTGTTTCAAGAAAAGAAAAGAAATATAGTAAAGACTCTCTCTTTCTAAGTACACTCTTTCCAGAAATTATTTGCGCACACATCGAGGAACAAATTGCCCATTTTCTAATAAAGTGTTTGTGCAACCAAGGAGCAACTTTTTTCCAATTGTCAATTGTTTAGTTTACCCATGGCCAATGTATTACGCATGACCAAAGCGCAAAACGCGCAAAAGCATTTTAGAGGTGTCATTGCCAATGCAGCAATTATCAAAGCATTACATTTTTATTAAAGGAGTCAAAAGTGATGGGAGTGCTCGTCAAAGAGCTAGATAAACATTCAAGGTTTTTATATCAGCAAAGTTATACACATTATCATGTCTCATTTACAAAATATTGCTGTGTTTGTGCCAAAGGGTTTCATTTTATTTTCATTGTTTGCATTAAACTTCTGAAATTCCACGACTACTACAATCGCTGTGACAATTTTTGCGGATGTTGCATATAGTGTAGTTGACTCTATATCCACATGTGGTTGCTTGTACAGCAAACTCAATTTGTCTTCTTTTGCTCTGAAAACGTTTACAGTAAAGATGCCCCGTTTGCACTGTCGTCGTTGTTGCTGGTTTTGAACATGTATTCGTGCCACTCTATGTAATAAAAAAAAAAAAAAAAAAAAAAAAAAAAAAAAAAAAAAAAAAAAAAAACTTGGCGTTAAATTCACGAACAAATCTCCAAAATACACCCTTTGTAAAGGAAGAGAACCCGATTCCAGGAGGCAGATTCTGTGATGCAGCCCCAAGGGTTGGTGTCAAGAGAGGTTCAGCTGGTCAAATGCACAGCCTACTGACTCGAGCATCTCAATGCCTTTGCAAAAGATGAAAACAATAATGACAAAAGGTGAACAGGAAAACAGAAAGACAAAAATGTTCTAGGCCAGCTTTATTTTGACAGTCATGCTCGGTCTGTTGGGTGCTGGGAAATGATTGGTGATGGGAGATGATCATTTCTTTTGCTTTCGCTTATCAATGGATAAAGACTCGGGAACAGAAACAAAATATACCAAAGAAAGCAAAGTTAGGCGCAAGACATCATTATCGACATCAACCAGAAAGCGAACACGCATTAAAGCTGCTGATGTCCATTGGTGCATCGACAATGTAGCCAATCTGTCTGTCCAAACATTTGCGATCACGTTTAAGCACTATGACCGCCAGCATTGCCATTCGCGTTACAATATAATCTTGGACTCTCATATACCAGAAGAGCACAGAAGTCAACTTCAAGACGAATTTGAAACATGGCGAAAAACCATAGACTGTACTGAGTTTTGGCGTAACCAACGACGCGCCCAAGCTTTAGCAGAAGTAAGTGACAACTGCTCAGAGGCTGCGAACAATTTTTTGATTTCCAACACTCAAGAGATCAAGTCATCCGTGGCGAAGTATCATGTGCCTGAACCAGCGCCTGTAACCATGACTTTGCAAGCACCTACCACACCAGTTGGCCACTCAGGCACGTTTGTCCCACCAGTCCCAGCAACCACAGGCACACCTGTCTCACAATCACAATCACCATCAATGGCAGACACACTTGTTTCAACACCAAGCAAAGACAAGCTCGATTCATCAGTGCCAGCGTCAGCAACTACTTTGACAGCAGACATACAGGATCACTGGATTATTGGCCCCGTCACTGCAAAATTCCGGCAGTATCAGTGCATGGCAGACAGTATTCCAAAACCTTGTCCATTAGAACCCAATGTCCAAGAAATATTAGCTTTGGCCAACGTTCTTTTTTTTTTTTTTTTTTTTTTGGCTCTAGAGCAACACAGCGATGCAAAAATGGCAGTTTTTGGCCAGGGGCTTCTCGACGAAGCGATGTCACATCAGACAAAAATGTTACTTGACAAAGTGCCTACCCCTTGCTCTGGATTTACCCCAACCGACTTCATGACCATTATTGACGTTGTTTCTGCAATCGACGCGAAACCCATGAGCCCAAAGCAAGCCAGACTTCAACTTTTGACCCTGGCCTCCAACATGAACGACTTACGGGCAAATGTAATAAAAGGCATTGCTGATATGTAAGTTTTGTGTATGACGTTTGTTCAACCTTCATCGGCTCACTTATCTTTCCGTTTTATTCTCGCTCTGCACTTATAGGCTCATCAATATGCCACAAAACCCTATCGCGGACCAGGGGAAGTTTGGCGAAGTCGACTTGCAAACACGGTTCTATAATCCTTTGCTTGCGTCAATACTTGCGGATGTCACCAAGAAAGTTCTGTTGCGCTGGCCAAACAAAATGGAGGAAACGGTGCCCCAAATACGACCTGACGCCATCGTGTCTACTGTCGTCCAGCTCAAGTTAGGTCCGTCCTTGGGCTATGGTGAAGTGAAACCTGGGGACGACAGTACAACCAATCAATCGCTTTGTATCGACACAATGAAACTTGCTGTCCTATCAAGGAATGCCGCCCAAAAAAAAACGGCCACCCAATTATCTCTTTCCAAATCAATGGTAAGATTCAACAAAGAGGAAGATTTCTGTGGAAGGCGCACGTTAATTCGTAAATTTGTTTATTCAATGTAGGATTTCACCTGATGTGATGACCCGATCTCGCCAAATACAAATCAAGACATCTGTCAAACCTTAATCACTTGATCCGATTTACTTCTCATTGTACCACATGATCTAATTATCTTCTTATTACTGCGCTTGGACCATCTGATTAATTAACCTTCCTGAAACACCTCCATTTAATCATGAAACGATCTGTGATGATCATCACCTGCGCCACGACCACTTGTCCTATTATTTCCATCTTGAACTTTCCATCAACCTTATTATTAGATCGTAGAATTAGTATAAATACCCCCACCTTTTCCTCATTCTATTTGATCTGCATCCTGACAACTCTTTTTTATTAAATCTTGTTCTCTAAATCATTACCATGTCTTCTGTTCCTGTCCCTGCTTCCGTTTCCTCCCTTGGCTTAGAACTCTTTCATCCCCTTTACACATCCGGGGAGGACTCCAACAGTACCTCTTTTAGTATCAAGTAACTTAACAAGTTTACTACTGTCTTTATTGCTCTTAATTTGGAACAAGAGCCCCTTTTTTATTTTACTTTTCAAATCTCGACACCACTTTGGGATTATTTCTCTCTCCCTCTTATTTGACAAGTACATTCAAAAGGTTGAATTTTGCCCAAAAAGATTCTGGTGCTCACTACTTTTATTACTTTAAATCTATTTAACCTTTGTTGAGACAAGACCTCAGCATATTTTGGACTCCGCTATGGATCAGTTTCTCAATGCCATCTTTGGGGTTAGTTTGACCTTGGGTTGGGCATTGCAATAGTCTTAATTGTTATATTTTCTCGCTCCCCTTACAAGTGTCTCCCCCTTACACGCTACACATATGCACCATATTCTCGCCCCTTGCACTTGTCATCACGTTACTGCCTTCAAACTAGTATAAATACCCCACTTTTCTTTTTCACAATTTTTTATTTTTTCTTTAGTTTTTATATATCTTATCATATATTTTTAATTCACCCTTTTTTTTTATAAAATTCAGTACAAAGGACTTTGATCCACCAAAACTACTGTCTTACTTTACCTTGTTTCTATCATCTATATAGAAACTTGATTTGTTTTTGACTCTATCATTGATATAGAAGTCCTTTATTTTATTACTTCAGACTATAAGTCTTGACTTTATTTTATTTTATTATTTTACCTCAAAGGTTGAATATTAACCACAAATATTCTGGTGCTCACTACTTTTTAAACTCAAACGATCTACTTGAATCAATCCATCTCTACAAGAGAGAAAAGAAAATCAATTTAACCTCCGAACCAAGCACACTTTGACTGGTTCCTGAATTTCCTATTTGGACTCTATAAACGCAAATTTACATTACCTAAAGATAATAACATATCTACAACACTCATATAAAAACACAAAAACCACAAAAACACACCCACGTTACCTAAATCCATACACATTTAGCCGTAACAGCCGTAACAGCCGTAACACCTTACTCTTATTGCCATAACTTATATAGCCGCAACAAAAGACCCCCCCCCAAAAAAACAGCTGATTGGACGATATTTGAATCTCCGTCGCAAAAGGCCCAAAAATACGTCGCCTATGAGATTCGAACTCACGCGGGCAAAGCCCAATGGCTTAGCAGGCCATCTCCTTAACCACTCGGACAAAGCGACTTAATATGCTTGTCAATCTCTATGTAGTATATATAGCAGATTGGTCGGGGTTTATAAAATTAAAATAGCGATTGTTAATTAAAAATGATCGATAATATTTATTTGAATAAAAGTAAACATGTATTTATACTATTATATGTCTTCTGGATACTTCTACCTGTCTCCAGGGCTTCATTACTAACTAGTCTATGATTTGGGGAAGTGAAAGTATAATAGAATGCTGTAGAACTATCCAGAGAAGCGGGCTTTAAATGTGAAAGAGGATCTCCGTTTCTTTCGCCGCTTTAATCCAGCTCTTCTGACCATTGGAACTCCGCGATCGTCGAATCGTATGTCTTCAGATGTGTCGATTCTGACATGCTGTGTTAATCTTTATGTAGTATAACTAGCAGATATGTCGGGGTTTGTAAATTTAAAATAGCGATTGTTGATTTTACTCTTTATTGATAATAAAATAAACACATATTTATACTATTCTATAACTCTAGCAACTTCCTTTATGTCTATCACTAATATATACTAGAGGAGAAATTATTGGTGTTGTATTAATCATAAAGAAGGTTGTAGAATCTACCACGATATTCTTGTGGATCGGTCATTCAATGTCGGAGTTCAACGGAGAAAGGGTTTGGCCGTTTCTTTCTCCGCTTTGTACCTGCGGTTACCAATGGTACTCCACGATGGTCAACTGTCGGGACGTGAATTCCCTCGCTACGGTCAGCGAGACCGACAGTTGTGTCAATTTTGAGGTGGTATATTTTATTTGCCCTAAAAAAAATTACTCCATTTGTCCCTTTTTGCATGTACTCCGTATCTGTCCTTCCATCTACAATAGATCTAGACTAGTATATCATTTCACTGTGGTAAATAAACTTTTATTTCCGGGACAAAGTGTTACATGCATTCTTGCCATTTCAACATTCCGTTTGTGAGATGTCTAAATCGCGACAACAATTTTATGGTTATGATTTTCGACAACTCCGGTTTCTCAACTACCACGGCCGTCAAAAAGCAACTCAAGAAATGATCAAGATCTTTGTCAACGGTGGGATCAAGTATGGGCATCATCCTGACTATGGTAATAGTATCGATGTGTAGCAACAACGGTACAGAGCAGACGGATCGAAGAAGCGACGTCAGCGTATGTTTGAACCTACACAGGTACCTCCCCAACATGATGTGTAAGTGAAATTTTATTGTGTTGGCCTTGATTCCAATTTTTACTAATACTTTATTTTTGTTGGCTTAATTTATAGAGTCAAGACTAGAAAGTGGAAGAAGCTTCCTTTTTCGCAGACCATCAAGATCCCACTACTTTGCGTTGGTGATGGACAATTCGACCGAAGAACATACCGCGGCAAACCCCATGGCCTAGCCCAAGCATGTCGGAAAGCAGTAAAACAAGCACAACGGCAACATCTCCTACTCTATGTCGATGTGAACGAAGCTTGGTCGTCAAAGGTGTGCTCTACATGTGGCAGGAGAACATTAGAAAACAAGCGACTGAATCAAGATGTATACTCAAAACAGCATAGTGTTGTAGGCTGTACTGTCTGCAGCAAATTATGGCAACGAGATGTTAATGCCTCTCGAAACATCCGGTCCCTGGCTTTATTCTCCGTGCTTGGATTTGTCCCGCGTGTCTTCACCAATGATTACGATGAAAATGCGTCATTACCACCTCGCCACCTTAACATAAATAATCCAGGGAATAAAAACCCGTCGGACGTGTAAACCGTAAGTGACACCTCCTTTTCTTTTCCTTTTCTAATTCTTCCTTTCTATCTTATAGGAGGAGATAAACCATTAGGTAATAAAACATCAAGTGATAACAATAATAAAGGTGAAGGTTTAGGTATATATACACAACAAAGTAAATGCTTTTCTAATAAAGGATCATGTTGAATAAGATGGTTGTCGCCTAGTAGAAGTGGAAGCCCAACGATTATAAAAGGGTCGTAAAGTATGTAATGATCCCCTTCGTAATGCTGCCGCTGCCGCCGATGTTGTTGTTTTTTCCGGGTCACTAGCTACTGCAGGTGGTAAAGCAATAGCTACATTTGATTCCAAAGATCGTACCACAGTTGAAATAGGTCCGGTTAATTGATTAGGTGCCCAAGCGACTTCTTCATCTTCAGTCGCCTCTTGTTCCAGTCGTACTCGTTTTTCTCGGTATTGGATTTGTTCAAGGTGAAGTAACGCTTCGGCGGCAGTAGCAGGATGGTGTGCGCCTGGTCTTTGATCTATAAGTGCACCACTAAAGATGAGGTTAATTTCTTCCAACGACCGGTTCTATTAAAAAAGAAAGAGTTGATAGTTTATAATGAAGAAGAAGAAGAAGAAGAATACTTACCCTTGTTTCAGGATAATAACGATGGACAACCCAGGCCATGATGAGACAGATACAACCAAAGAAGAGATAAGTGCCCCATGACATACCCACAAACATCGATGGAGCCAATAAAGTCACCATGAGATTGAATAGGTAACTTGTAGATGTGGTTACCCCCATAGCATTAGCACGAATGATCTGTGGATATATTTCTGCAGGATCTATTATTAAAAAAAAGTTAGAGGTTAATTGTATTTTTGATCATTCAACTTACAAATCCAACCCACCGGACCCCAGGATAAAGCAAAAAAGGCGATGAATATACACAAAAATACCAGCATTGTGTAAGTGGCAGCTTGATTATCTCCTTGCATAAGAGAGAAGGAGAGACCAAAGTAGTGATGAAGGTCACTGGTTGCCATGGTATCATCATAAACTGCAGAAAGTACAGCTACTATAATCATGGAAAGTGCCATGGATAATGCCCCAATCACCAGAATCCGTCTTCGGTCCCATCGATCAATCTAAAAAAGTGAATGGTAAAGTTGGTTTTTTTTGTTTACATCGAGTGGTAGATCACCTACAAACCAAAAACAGGGTAATGTTCCTAAAAAGTTTACAACACCGACAATACCATTACCAACTAAGGTTTTCCAAAACAAGAGAGTTAGTTTTTTCTCTCAAGGTTTTTTTTTTTTTTTTGCTTTTATACATACCGAGGACAGAGGTTGCAATATCCACCACACCAGACAATTCCATAATATGTGGTAAATAAAATCTACAAAGCAAAATCAAGAACCAAGTTACACTTTAATCCACGCCCCCCTTTTTTTAAGAAACTTACAAGATGGCATTGATACCAGATAATTGAGTAAAGATATGAATCCCCATTCCCAATAAAGTCCTTGTCAAGTTATTTTCAGTGCCTGTCGACCATAACGCCACAAATGATTTTCTTGTATAATGTGTATCAAACCATACATCTTGACGTACGCCGGTGAATTCCATCTGGAGATTGAGATCGTCAGTGTTGCCTTGACTACGTAGTAACGCCATAATTGTCATGGCTTCGTCGAATCGCTTACGATAGATCAACCAGCGTGGACTTTCGGGAATCAGGTGGAGACCGAGGATTAATAGACCTCCTGGGACAAGTTGGAAGGCGATAGGAAGACTGAATGATATATCGTCGTTGGTTCGGTGGATATAAGTGCCGTAGGAGATCCAATAGGCGATCGTCATGCCTAGAGTGGAGCCAACTTGGTATAGCGTAATGAGACGTCCACGATTGCCTGGTCGAGCTATTTCGCTGATATCTAACAAACAATCATTGTTTTGTTAGTACGACAGTATCCATTTCTTTATGTGATATTGATTGTCAATTTACATAAAGGTACCAACATACTAAAGACCCTAATGGTGTGAGAGAAGAGAGTCAGTAGCCATGAATAAAAAATAAAAAACAAAAAAAAGAAGAGTATAAAAAGCTTACCCTAGACCCAGCCCAGTGATGATCCTTCCCACCAAGAACGATACCAAATTAGGACCGGCAATTTCAATGATACACCCGCACACATTCGAGATTGCCCCTATATAAAATAGCCTTTTTCGACCCTATTATGTGATATGAAGTAAGAGAGAGATAGTTTCCTTTTTCAAAGAAGAATGCTTTACTTACCAATCTATCCGCCACAAATCCAGACACCTATATTGAAAGAAACCATAAGACATGTTAGATCATTACTACTTTTCCTCCATAGTCTACTTACAAAAGAAGCAAGAAAGGCAGTGGCCAAGGAGACTGTGACCGCCGCTGTACTGGGAGAGCTATTATATTCCCCCAAATGGTATTTTTGTATAAACGCAGGCATTACCAAACAAGACGAGATAACACCACTATCATACCTAATAGTCATAATAGGGTTAGTTATAGGGTTATAAGAGAGCGAAAGAGAGATAAATGACTTACCCGTACTGTGAAGTCAGTAAACAAAAAAGATAATACTGTTTCATTAGTATCTAGTTTTTCTATTTTTAGTAGGAGGGCTTACCATGAATCCACCCAATGAGACGAAACTGATCAAAAAAAGGTACGGTTAGTCTTTAAAAGAGTCATAAAGAGAATGCTAGTTATATTTTACCTGCATATCAAATATATTCTTGCTTGAGAAGTGATAAGTTGCATACGTTTCTTTGTCGGTGGCGACGACGACGGTGTTGATGGTGGTGAAGATCGATGGACTATTGACAATAAATATAAATAGTAGATGACAAAAGATAAATAGATAAATGTCAATAGATTATTACAAGTGTAGAAATGAAATGGATATTATGAAAAGAAAGACATGTAGAAGGAAAAGAAAAGAAAAGAAAAGAAAAGAAAGAGGTTGTTATGAGCGCCCTTTTTTTTTGGACTTTTTTTTTCCAAACCCAGTCGGGCCTCACACTGAAACCAATTCACTTGGATCACGTGAGACTTTCTTTCATTGTGTTCCCATGGGGATTGAAGCACCCCCTTACATGTAAAGTGGCACTGCCCCAGGAGAGAAGGTTTCCACCCAAAAAAGGAAAGGTGGAACTTTAATTTATTCCCATAAAAACCTTCGCCCTTTGCAGCCCCCCCTTTTGATTCTTCTTCTTTTCTTATCTCTAGAATGTCGACAACCACCGCTATTATTACACAAGATGTAGAGTTGCGTCAAGTTTCTTTACGACGAGGTCATCACACCACATCATACAACAACAACAACAACAACAACAACAGCACCAACAACACTTTTCAATATCGTCAGGGTTATTATCAAGAAAATGATGACCCACCCTCTGATCCTCTCTTTTTAGGTAGCAGCAAGAAGACTGAAGATGATCTTCAGGCACTCAAGAAACGTGGTAGTTCGAAAAAAGTACGTCAGTTTTATCGCGAACAAAACCAATTGATTGATCATATGCTGGGTCCATTGAATCCTCTTGATCAAGACGAACAAGAAAAGCAACTTTTAAAAGTAAAATGAACCCCCTTCTATCTGATGACTATTAACGGTATTCCAAGTTGAAAATAGCCATTTATGGATCCGTGGTGGCAAATGTGGTCTTGTTTGCTCTTCAATTGACAGCAGCTATTACATCTGGGTCTTTATCTATCTTTGCCACCATGGCAGATGCATTTATGGATCTTTTAAGCTCGGTGGTGCTGATGTGGACTTCTCGGCAGGCTTCACGACCTAATCTGGACAAATACCCAGCGGTAAGTAAAAAAAAAAAAAAAAAAGATCTCCTCTATCGATATCACCCAACTCATTCGACTTATATATAGGGAAAAGCAAGGATGGAAACGGCAGGAATCATTGTGTTTTCCTGTTTAATGAGTTGTGTTGCCTTTTTTCTTATTGCAAGTCAAAGACATCTTTTATGTTATCGAAACACTCATTCTTTTTAATTTATAGATTGAATCGGGACAGAAATTAGCAACAGGTGATGCCGAACCAAATCTCTCGGTGATGGCTATTGTTATGGTGACCACTGCTTTAGGTATATACATTGTTCACACATCATCACTTTTCTCATCCTTTTTTTTTATTTTTTTTTAAAAAAAATAGCGATAAAATTGATGCTGTATATCTATTGTGTGACACTTTCCCATCATTCATCCGCCAAGGTGTTGGCACAAGACCATCGGAATGATTTACTGGTGAACTCATTGGGTCTGGTGACTGGTACGATTGGAACCAAATTGTCAGGTTGGGTGGATCCTTTGGGTTGTATCATCATTGCTCTTATCATCTTGACTAGTTGGATCAGTACTTTGATAGGTAAAACGTAAAAAATAATAATAATCGACCGGTAACTCAGTCTACTCTTTTATTTTTATAGAAAACATTCAATTGATTGTTGGCAAAAGTGCCGATGTGGGATTCCTACAACGAGTTACTTATATAGGCAAGTAACAAAAAGGTGCGATTTCATGGTTGATTAACCTATTTTTTATTGGTGCTGGTGGTGGAATATAGCATTAACGCACCCTGGGGTCTGCCAGGTGGATACATGTCGGGCTTACTTTGCTGGTAATAATTTGTTTGTGGAGGTGGATATTGTACTTCCCCCGGATATGCCATTGTCTGAATCACACGATATTGGTGAAGCTTTACAAATTAAATTGGAATCTTTACCAAATGTTGAACGGGCCTTTGTACATGCTGATTATGAAACCTCTCATAAACCTGAAGTAAGTACTCGATCTCTCTCCATTTTATTGGTATTAAACTCTCTTCATGGGACAGCATCAAAAAACACAGTGATGCATATGATTCTAGAAAGCTCCGCATCTGGTCTAGTTTCATTTTGGTGTCACGAGTTTAGGCTCTTGTGTGATCTTCATCTCTGTCTCTCTGTCTCTCTCTCTCTCTCTGATTGACGTCAAGACTCCCATACTAAGTTTATAAAATTACTCTATTTTTTAATAAAAACTTCTACACTCTTCTCTCTTCTCTCTCTTTTTTTCTATATCTTTGGTTATAAAAGTCCTTATCATTTGTCGTTTACTTTACAAAATGACTATCGATCCACCTGTCACATTGTTATCTATGGATGATATTGGCAATGGTAATATATTTTTCTCTGCTCTTTATATGTATCTCACCAACTTTTTTTTTTCTGCTGAAAAGATCTGCTAATCACCCTTCTGACCAGTCTTTCTTTAAAATCCTGCATTCCGATTTTTCAACATCAAGCCATTGACGTCTTTCGCTGGCTGGGAATGAAACGGCCCGAGGATTTTGCTCAGATCGGCATTGATTCACCTCAAGCGTGTCAGACCTTGGCATTGTTTACATGCGCTCTCGGGCGCCATCTTAATGGCCATTCACCTTTTAATCAAGATCTCACCATCGAAGGTATATAAATAAATTAAATCATTTTTTTAGATCCTAGAGGTGACACAGGATGAATTCATCGCTTTCAAATTCCGACGCTGACTAAATTCTCCCTTTTATAGATCGACATATGCTTGAAAAGACAGTGGCTCTTTTTGATCAATATACTCATGCACAACAAAAGTCTGTACGCTGGTCGTCGACTGGTAATCATTCAAGGCGAACGGAGGAAGATATCCCACCCCCTTACAATAATAGTAACAACAACAATGCCACTACTAAAAAGAACAAGGCCAGTATTTTAATTAAAAGGCTATCGTTAAAACATCCTCGATCTCGACCGATCTCGATGCCAGTGGGGTTTTACCGACCAAGTGAGAATAATACCAGCATTACCATCTCGAATTTGGCTCGTAGATTCTCATTACACCGAGATCGATTGTCTCCTGCCATCATACAAGAACATCAATACCAATTAAGACAACAACAACAACAACAGCAACAACAGCAACAACAACATCTATTGTTACAGCAACAGCAACAACAACATCTATTGTTACAGCAACAGCAACAACAAAAACGAGATTATGTTTTGAGACAACGGTGGGAGAAATGCCGATCGTGTGTGATTATGCCACGTGAAGAAGAAGGACGGGAAGAACTACCAGCTTACCATTGTACGGTCTACAAAATGGGTCATGTCTGGGTCAAACGAGAATTGGATGGACCAGCTACAAAAAGTAAGAGTCGAACGTGGCGGAAAATGTATCTTGAACTATGGGGCACCATGCTTCGATTCTATCCCATTAATCATCGGAGATTCACTTTTTACCTCTCGGATGACAAACAGCAACAACAAAAGAAGAAGAAAAAGAAGAAGCAAAATGACGATAATGATCCTTTGGCTTCCTTTTATTTTGATCCACTTGACAGTGCTTCCATCTCATCCTCCTCATCATCATCTAGCTCTCCACCCATGCCACATTTCATTCGCCGCCGTCAACAACCACATTATGCAACACCGATGGATACTCTAAGTTTGGCCCGTGCAGAAGCCACGCGTGCTTATGACTATCAAAAGCGACCCCATGTGCTTCGGCTAGTAATTGATCGAGGACCTCAACTTTTACTTCGATTGGGTAATCATCCTGATATGATTGCTTGGATCGAGCATTTACAAGCAGCCATCAATATTTCCCTGGATTTAGAATTCCGTCCCATGCCCAAGTTTATGACATTGCCTTCCCGGCTTTCCACTACTGGTACCAATGATGCCCGCGCTCTTCATTTAGAAAGAGCAAGAGAACAGCGTTACAGAGAACATTATGAAATGTTAATTTAAAAGAAGAATGTAGAAATAAAATAAAAAAATACATTTTGCCACTTTATTCTACCTGCTATCATAGGTTCTGATTGACATAAGAGACGGTGTTTCTCTTTCACTTTCTTCACACAATCAGCAATATGGATTTTTAAAAAGTAGTATCAAAAGAGAACCAAAAAAAAAAGTACTATCAATAAAGTTGGGAATCTATTAGTGAAATTAACTTGGTGTTTTATTTTGTTGCTTGTAGCATGTAGAAAATACTTAAAGGTTAAGGTAAAAAGAAATAAATGAACTAATCACTTAATTTTTTTTCCTTTCAAAACTAGGTACAATACTATCTTTTCTCTGAAAAAACGCGAAGACAGCACTATCACGGCTATCAAGAATTACATGCAAACCAATTACACCATCTCTCAAAGAGCCATGATTCACATATGGCACCAGTTTTGAATTTCAGAACGGCAAACGGCGTCTTTTATCTACCTAGGGGTAAGGTCATATAAAGAACGAAAAACTCACATGTTCCTCTGGTACAGTAAAACTTGTGAAAACTGACAAAAACAAGGAAATCATCAAGAAGGTGGACATCAAGAAGGAATGCAGGGACGTAAAGGGACATATTAAGAAAAATCTCTTTGGATCATGGTTAAAAAGAAAATCGACCAATACCTCCACCCCAACAGTATTCACCCCTCCTTCATAGTATAGCTTACCCCTTAGTAAACCACCTCCACTCCTTTATACATACAGTGCCTGGTTTATATCGTGTGGTTCCCTACCTCTTTTTAAAGTCTACTTGTACGTTAACTAATCGATCATTGATTATTGAAAACCTCTCCCGCATAATTGATCCTATTGAGCTATATAACCACATGATTATATAACAAAACCACGGAATCCCAATTTTGATTCTCAGGGACCCTCCCCCAAAAAAGGGAGCGATATATGCGGAAAGATGTCATCATGTTTCAACCTTGATTTTAATTTTTCATTGGGGAGAGATGGTATGGCCAATCAAACCTGTTCTAACCATCTTTTTATGACGCCGAGGGGCAAACTCCGACATTGCGCACAAAAAAAAAAAGGTAAAAAGTAGAAAATTCTTTTTCCTCCTACTCCTTTCGTCTTGTCTCGATGCTTCATCAAACAGCAACTTTGTATATCACTCAATTGAATGACCGTGTGACTGAATCCATGCTGAAAGAGATTTTTTCCATGATCTCACCTGTTAATCATGTTGACATTGACGTAAGTACATTTAAATCACAAGACATGAAAGAATTAGTGGTCCGAACTAACGCTTCCTTCTCTCTCTCTCTTAGGCTCAACATGGTACGGCATTGATCGAATTTTATGAACGTCCAGGTGCTGAACAAGCCTTACATGCAATGGATGGTAGAATCATTCTTGGTCAGGTAAACAAGATAACAGATAATAGTCAACATTATTGCTAACACCATTTAAAAAATATAGAAAATACATATCAAATGGGCCGAACAAGTCAAGCAACAACATTATTATACACTTCTCATTAACGGACTTGATCAAACCATCACCCCTGACCTATTAAAACAAGCATTTGCCAATTACTCTCCAAGGTAGGTAATAAAAATAAAAACAGAAAAATATCATGTATTCTAAATCTGTGTTTAGAAAAGTGGAAGTCCTAGTTGATCCATTTAAAGGGTATTATGGATTGATCGATTTTGAACATCAACAAGAAGCCGAACTAGCATTGATAGGAATGGATGGGCATGTGATGAATGAAACTCTCGTGATTAAGTGTAGTTGGGCCCATCCTCAAGTACTGGATTCTATTGCCACCATAGAATCAGCAACCAACTCAACTCCTCAGACTCCGTCCTTCTCCACCATGCCCTCACATCCTTCCACTGCCTGTCGTGTCACCACTAATAATATGTCGTACGAGGATATCTTTGCTCAAACACCACCTTATAATACCACCGTCAATGTCAAGAACTTGCCAGATGAAATTACAGGTAAAAAAAAAAAAAAAAAAGGAAAGAAACGGGTTATTAGGGTTGATACTGACCCAATCTTTTCTAGAACAAGATCTTATTCCTCATTTCCAACAATATGGCTATGTCTCTCATATCACCATGACCGATCACGGAGCAACTATCAAGTAAGTTAATTGCCATGGTTTCCATCCTTCTTCTAACCTTTTATATATATGATTTATAGATTGGATACACATGCAAATGCAAGTACAGCCATATTTGCATTACAAGGGTTCGATATGGGGGGACGAGCCATGCAATTGGATTGGGGTACACATGAAATCAGTACAGAACATCCCGCCATGAATTATGCCACGCCCACTTCAACTTTACCTGCCGCCTCACTTCAATCCAACACTGCCACCACCAATGTCAATAATGGATTATCCACTCAATCACAGACAATGGATGCTGCTTACTTTGATATGCTTGCTCATCGGCCCCCTGCGCCTGTTGCTGGATCACCACATTCGGCTGGAGGTAAAGCAGGTCAAGCTATTCATGGTTGGAACCAGTATTATCAAAATTACTATAGTGCAGGTCATCAACATATTTGAAAATCCCTCACCCTCTCCTTTTGTATATAGCTCTCTTTTTTAAATATTCCCCTCACATTCTTTATAATAAAACATTAACATTGGACATAGTGGAGGTCTTTATAAAAGAATCTTTTTTAACTGCTGATAAACTTGTCGGGCATAGGAAATGGTATCACACCCAAAGACTTTTCACCCTAAAATGGTTAAAATTCAAGTCCGTGAGGTCAATGGAGTTATCTGATTGGATCAGAACAATAAAAACGGATTTTGAAATGTAAATACGATTTGAAACGGAGATTGTATGTTAAATGAATCGTTTTTATTGGATCGACTGAAAAAGACCAAGTTGTAAGGGCGGGATTTAAAAGGTAAAACCAAGTTTAACGCAAGTGACATTTTTATTATTAGAGATAAAATATAATGTAAAGAGTTTGTTTGTATGTATGTTTAATAAGTATTTCATAATATTAATGTATGGTTGTGTTAAATTGGATTGTATAAACATATTACTACTATAGGGCTAAAAAAAAAAAAACGTGGAGGATCAAGTCTATTCGTTTATAAATACCTACCGAAGATCGCAATTGTCCAAATACCAGGAGACACCAAATTTATTGTGATTGACAATGTTTTGCTTGGATGAATTGACCATATGCATATCCAGGATACATTCAGTTTGTAAAATATCCAAGTCATAATTGGATCGAGAAGGGGTCGCCACCAAATAACCTAAATTATCTTTTCCTTCATTTCGATAGCGGATCACCTTCAACTTGTCGAGTTTCACCACCTTGCCAATAAATAAGTCCTTATTAATACCACATTCATGGGAAAAAACCGCAAAGGTGCCGTTCCTGATATTAGTGGGAGAGTCGTTGTTGTCGGCAAGTTCACGGGAGCTGTCGAGGAAGATTTCATAGAAGCGTTCGTTTTCATTAATGAAGTTCTTGATACCACTTCCACATGTCACGTTTGTAATTCCATCGTCAGTCCAAGAGCCACCTTCAATGATATGTCGCAACATAAGTCGTTTTCCAAAAATTCTGGCAAGATCACGAGAGGTCGATTGTCGGTTTGTGTGTGCAATTGCTTCCCGAACAAATTTGTTATACTGTTCCCCTTTCTCTGTTTCATAGTGTAGGGTGCATCCAAATCGAATGATATCGTCAGTTAAGTGTTGTAGAAGGTGAGTCTTTGGCTTTGTCGAAAGAGATCCATATTGCGGGTGTTTGCAATCGTAAACAAATAGTTCCTTCGTCAAATTTGCAACGGCCTTCTTCACGGTTTCCACGTATTCATCCAGGTTGGCAGGTATTTCCTTTATAAAAACAAGAGAAGATAAAACCCCTAATGCATTAAATAGCTTACCTATATCTTGAATATCAGCGTAAGAAGGACCAGTGAATTCGTAAGTGATGACCAAAGGAAGGCATTGCATCAGTATCTTGAAGTCACGACCGAGGAATGAGCCACAATGAGTGAGTTTTGCCCGGAAAGTTCTTGTAAAACCACTTGATCCTTGATAGTCTTGTAGTCTTGATTCCAATTTACTGAGCAAATCTTTCTTGCTACCGATAACGTCTTTCACCAAATGTTCCACCAAGTACTTTGCGATACCTAAAGAGATAGTATGTAATACTTCCACTGGTGTATCTGTTGAGGGATCAAATGAATCCAGATCAAGCAGCGGTCCAGCGCCTGTATTCTTGTACTTGTAATCCTTGTAAGTTAGCCCACCTTCAGGTCCACCGTCCAAAATAGTGTCAGGGTCATTGTTTGCCGCTATGTATTGCTGTTTTAACCTTGGTGTACGACATCCAACGAAAAGATCTTCTAGTCCAATATTGCCCCGAGATGTCTTGAGCTGAAGCACTTCCGTATGTGTATTATCAATGACATTATTCGTGTTGATCGCGGTTTTGCCTTTGGTGTCCTTCTTGATTTTGTAATTCCGTTGGTAGCATTTGCGGCATGGAAATAACGATGTGAGCCCATAAATACCACACAATTGCGAATGCCTAGGATTATCAGCTGTGATACAAACCACAGGAGCCACCACCAATACATCTTCGTTGTAAAGAGCAGAGTGCATAATGACCCCTTTTTCCAATTCGGCGAGATCTTGAGATAGAGTAGGTATCATATGCAGTGATGACAGGCCAGTATTGCAACGAACCCCGGCAATGAAGTTGATGTTTGTTCGTTTGTTTCGTTCGTGTAATGGAAGAGCACCGCATACCATCGACCAGGTGTCATAGAGGTTGAACTGTTTCGATATATTCCCAGAGGTGTCATCAGTGAAGAAGATTACAGGGACAATCTGGACCTTGTAGAATTTCCCAGTCTGGTTGCCGTTGTCGTCCAAGATAGGTTTCTTCATAGAATGCTGTCCAAAGATAAGTTCTTTATGGCGATCATGGAGCTGCATTAACAAAGATCCGTCGGGCGTTTGAGAGAGGCATTGCATCTGCTTGATGAATTGCTTGGACACGGTTGTAAGGAAGTTGCATGTTTGAGTGGCGAAGACACGGGTTTGCACGACACAAAAAGGAGAGGAATTGTTCGGTTGGTGTACCTGTATTTCGTAACCTTGAGCCATAACAGTACCATTGAGCAAATAATACCTGTCTAACAAAAAGTGAATAGTTTTTTCTATATCACGCACTACAATCAAATCACCAACCCAATAATCGACCCCGCCGATTGTCATTACCGGATGTTGGAAGAGATGATGTTGTCGCCATTTTGTGCCTTGTTGAAGAGAAGTAGCAGAACCAATTGTGTCATCAGGAAGGGCAGATATGTATGGTGACTTTCTGGGATTGTCGATCAAAAGACGTAAAACCGATGAAGGAAGATTGATATAAAAGGTTTCCTTTGTTGCTGTCATTGCTGCTGCTGCTGCTGTTGTTGTTGTTGTTGTTGGTGGTGTTATATTGGTAACGGATTTTTGAGGCTTCAGAATTTCCACTTCGACAGATGAAGACTTGAATGTAGGAATGTTGTTTTTCTTCCGGGTACCAAAGTTGATAAGTGCATCCAATTTCGGTAGTTCGAATGGCGCGGCTCCTGCTTCACCTTTCAGTTTCACCATCAATTCCACTAGATACAGCACCTTCTTGAGAGTTCGTTGTGACACCGGTTCGTCATCACCGTGTATAAAGGCATGAAGTATCATCGTTTGCAAGTTGGGGAAAGGATATGTCGAGCCTTCGTAATCAATCTGGAACGTTGTGACATCTTCGTTAGCAGCTGTACCTAGATCACCACCATCGTCGTTATTATCATCATCGGATTCATCCAATAGCCTAAATCGAGAAGTAAACGGTTCCAGTATATCTTCTTCATCGTCGTCGGTATTATTGCCAGCACCAAGAACTTCTTCGTCAACACCACCGACATTTTCACCAGCACGGAAACCATTGTCCAGAGAGTTACCACCCATCGCAGTTTCAGAATCACCCATTATACAGTCGTCCGCGGCATTGTCCACCATGACAGAATCGTCCACAGGCGAGACCACTTGACAGACCTGCATATTTGTAATATGTTTGTGGGATTTCAAGTGTTTATCCAAGACCGACTTTCTCTTCGTTTCAAGTCCACAAGGCGTGCACACGAATTCACGGCGTAATATATCTGTTGAATAATCGTTCTTCTTCCTTTTTTTGTTGCTGTTGCTGTTGCTGTTGCTGTTGCTGTTGCTGTTGCTGTTGCTGTTGCTGTTGCTGTTGTTGTTGTTGTTATTGTTAACCATGTTGGAGGACGAAAAGAATTGAAGAAGAAAGAAAATGAACTTGTCAAAATCTCTTAAATTAATCGCGCCAAGCCCTTGAGCCGATGCGGCATTTGAAATCATGTGCCTATTTCTATAATTTTTTTTTTCGTTTTTTTTTTGTTTTTTCACTCTTCTTTCCTTTCTCATCTAAAATGAACACTTGCCACATTCCACAGTGAGGCTACCCATAGCCTAGTGTTTATTGACGATTGTCAAAGCGTTTGTTTGATTGCTTCTGTTAATAGTATACTCTAGTATATGACGTGCTACAACCACTGTCGCCATTCATACTATTGCAGAATGTGTCATGAACTGACTACCTATCAACAAAGTAAGAACATTATGATAACTGCTGCATGCCGACACTGACCTATTTTTTTGTCTACATAGTCTGTGCTGCTAAGCAAAAACTTGAATGGAATTAGTATCGCCGACTCTTCTGCCTGTCTTGTATCTAGTCTGTCAAGGTCAACTTCCAGCATTTAGGTGCTCTCCTGGTTTCTGAAGATATATTACTATAAATGTATATATGGCAATCTTACTCGAATGGAATTATTACTGTAGATTGTTAAATTATGTGGTTGTAGCTTTTTGTTAATAAAAATCCGTCTTCAAAAGTGTGTATCATTTTGCACAAAATAATAGTGACCCTGGTATATAGTGAAAGTAATACGTCATGGATTTAATAATAGCACTGGGAAAAAGATCGAATGCTATAGGCTGTTCACGATTCGGCCCGTTCTCAATAAGGAAATAAATTGCATCCTGGCTTCTTACCCTTTGCCCTGAACCGAAATAGAAGTTTTATTGTCGGATTTACAAAAAAAATCTTTGGGTGTGATATGATGCAAGAGATCATAAAGAAAAAGGTCTCCGATTATAAATTTGGAATCACTTCTCTTTTAAAAAAAGGGACAACAAATCTCAAACTCAACGTCTTTTAAATCCCGGTTTAATCCCAGTCTTTTTAACTTTTTATTTGAAACGTCGATGTTGACCGCACCCGTGGGGTGCCGATCATTTGGCCAAAGGCCAAAGGGAGCAGGGGATATGAAACGTAGACTATATCATAGCTATTGATTTAAAATATAATAGTACAGTTACAGTACAACAAAGCACTTGTTTTTAAACGCCAAATCGTACGGACATCTCAAACTTCATAAAACTTTGAAATCTCGCTTTTTGCTCAACAATGTGTTGATAGTAATGAAAATGAAATGGAGTGCCCTCGCAAAGAGGGGGGCACGAGAGAAGCTGGGTAGAGAGAGACTTTCACAAAACATAGTAGAGTGAGTGGTTGATTTTTTTTTTTTTTGGATTGAGTGCCCTCGCAAAGAGGGGGCACGGGGAGAAGTTGGGTGGAGAGAGACTGCATATATAAATTTGGGCTCTACAACGAGTAACGACAACGCTTCCCCTCCAGGATTATGCCCCCAAATCGAGAATTGCTAGGCGCATTGAATTTTGGTGTTCGGCGTTTGAAAATGTAGCTTTCTTTCGTCTACAAAAAAAAAATCTTTCGTCGTAAAGAAAAGGTAAAAGTCATTGTGATTTTAAACGTACTAACGCAAGGATTTTGGTACTTGGCTTTGAGGTAAAATATGTTGGAAATGAGTCATAGTGTCCACATGGCCACTTTAATCATTAGTATCCGTTGACAATGGAGCGAGGAAAGTCCATCGAAAATCTTAGGTAAAGCAGGTTTGATACGAAGTGGGTTCCATGACAGGTACTGTAAGTTATCGAAAGTTCAAACAGATTGACACTGATTGGCTTTTAACCTAAATACCATAGCTATTTGACGTCTAATAAAGACACCATCTTTTTGTATCACTGATTTTTTTATTGATTTGATTGACTACGTTTAGACATAATCCTAAAAATCGTACAATTTCCCCAGCACTGACCACCTCCAGTCTTTGAGATATTCTTATCCATTGTTTGAATGATTGGTTCACCATCAATTTTCACACGCTATCATTCCCCCAACACTGATTGACAACTTTTTTTCCCTTCATCCTTTATGTCTTCTTTCCGCCCTTCTTCCTCCACTTAAAATATGGTTGGATGAATCCTCTCTCTCCTCTCTCTTCTTTCCGGTCTACTTCCGCCACTACCAATGTGGCCAGCCAGATTGCAACGGTTATCTGCTTATTGAAGTGTGGTTTGATTAGGAAAAAGGGGGAACAGGTGCTCCATTGATACACATGACGTCATCATAACCAGACTTTTTTTGCATTGATCGGTGTTTATTTGAAATCCCGCCATCATTAAATTCTGGCTTCTTTACATGTATTGATTGATGATCAGCATGAATTTATCGTTTGTAAATAGTGAAACTGACTCAAATACATATGATTCTATCGTCTCCTACATTGATTGACAAGGGTTTGCTCCATTGAATTGATTGGTTCACCATCCATTTTCATTCTTCTTCCATTTTCCCAGCACTGATCACCTGCTTTTTATCTCTTCCTGTATTTTATAAAAAGGTTGGAATTTCTTTCACTTTCTTTTCTTCATCTTTCAATAAATATATATATATATTTTTTTTTACAAAAAATATAATCTTTTGTTCAATTGCCTGGTCCTCCTTTCTCCCCTTCAAAGTCTTTTGGCTCTCCTTCCTCTCCTTCAAGTTTTTTTTTTTGGCCAGGTGTCTCTTCTTTCCGCCATCCTTCTTACACGTCCCGTATGTGTTCTACCGAGGCTTCAACGATTTCCAATCAAAAATTAATGAACATAGGTGTTCCATCGGGACTTCATCCGATTTTCTTCTTCTTTGTTTAATTCATCTGGGGCGTTATCGCAGTCCTACCCAAGACTACATTAATTTGGTAAATTTTACCATTTCCAAAGACAAAGTGGGCTGTCCACGTGTACTAACTGACTGTTTGATTTCTTTTCCTATGTGACATTGCTTTTAATCATTCCTTTAATCTATTTTAAAACACTGTCTATTTTATTATTTATTTTACTTATTTTAATAAAACTAGTAGGAAAGAAACAATGAAAATAAATGAACAGCCCATAACTGATTGTTTTACGAATTATGTTATAATCTGTCTACTACTTTCTTCTCTCTCTCTCTCTTTGATGTCTTCTTAACCACCTGAGCTTTTAGCATACAAACCTTTACATAGGCGATTGATCGCTATCCGGATCGAAGAAGGTGCAGATTTTATCATGTATAGTGATAAATATTCAACGATTGAACAAGAAACCCAAACTATTTTACAACACTTGAATAAATCACCTTCAGTAGTGGCAGATAAAATGATCCATCGTGCGGTTTACTTCATTTCCCTTGGATAACGTACCCCACAATCACTCAGTGTTTTGATGGAAAAAGTCTCACTTTATAGAGAGGATCTTCTTGAAAAAAAATTCCTATGAAATAAAATATATAGTTTAGATTATATATGTGATTCAATAAAGTTATTTTTGGGACTTTATAAATTTGGTTTATTCTAAAAAGATGTACCTGCAGGAAAAAAGATCTCTCTACCCGGGATTTCCTTTGGTTCCACTTTATGCATACAACACTGGATGAGGACCTAGTGGGTCCCACCAACACTTTTATCAAGTAATTAAAACGCCGCTGGCTCCACCCTCCACCTTCCAGATGCTTGTTCCAACTTGAATGTCACTGATACATACAACCACCCATCCTATCAAACTTTATTGATACTTGTATTACTAAAACATAAGGGGAGGGGAAGGGTAGGTCAACGAGAGAAAATGAGTGAAAAAACATAAATAAAGACGTCAGCCAATCAGAAGCGTTCATTAAAACCAGCCAAAACAACCAAAAAATTTTGTTGTACTTTTCTCTCTCTCCTCTTCTTCTCTTCTCTTCTCTTCTCTTCTCTTCTACTTTGAATAATTTGATAGTCACTTTTGGAAGAAAAGCTCGTGACAAATTCCTGTTATATCGATCTCTTCCGACTTGTCCCTCCTTTTGTTTGATCCATTCCTAACATCACTCACAAAAACAACAACCACAACAACAACCACAACAAAAAGAAACACCTTGGACAAAATTGTGCGATTTTGTTTAATCTTCTTTTTTTATTTATTTACTGTTTGGATCATCTCAACGAATATTGACAAATCTTTGGTAAGTAGTACAGACAACTGGGGGCATATTAATACTGGGCATGTTTTATTAACTTGGCTTTTTTGTTGCTGTTGCTGTTATTGTCCCCCTTTTGCTGTAGACTTATATAAAGTGGTACGTATTAGTAACAACAACAATAGGGGGGCGGGTGATGATGAAGTGTGGGGGCAATAATGATCATCTATATTGGAAAACCGTTTATTACGTGTTTTACGATTAGATCTTGTTGTTAGAAAAAGAGGCGCACAGCCAAACAGATGATGACTGACGTTTTACTTTTTATTATATTAGATCCAATAACAATAAATTCAGTATACAGCAAAAACAAAAACAACAACTCAACTCAACAGCAGCAACCGGAGACTTTTGTAAGCCCTCCTCCTCATGTCTAATCAACGCGACATGTTTAACCCGTACTTGGCACAGCAGGGTAATAACAATATCAATAATTTCCAGTTGAATCCAGCCCAAGTGACTTCACCTCAACTCTCTCAACAACAAATTCAATTACAACAACAGCAGCTTCAGCAGCAGTTTCAACAACGGTCCACTCAAGCCAATGATTTAATGAATACACAAAGTTTTAGGCTTCATCAAAACCTTCCTCAGTTGCAACAACAACAACAATCACCTCAGCAACTTCCTTCTCCTCATTTACAACAACAACTACCCTCACCTCATTTGCGTCAATCACAACCTCAATTGTCTTCTCCTCAATTACAACAACAACAACAACAAAGATATATGGGTAGTGGATATATGGGTACTCCTCCATCCTCATCTTCTAATTCTTCTTCACCTGGATTTAATATGAACGTCCCACGCACAATGTATCAACCATCACCTACTCAACAGCAGCAGCAGCAGCAGCAGCAGCAAAGGATGATGCTTTATAACATGATGCAACAAAAACAGCAACAACCTCAGCAGCAACAACCTCAGCAACAAAGACAACATATTCAAGATCCTCACGGTGGAATGGCGAAACCTCAAGCTATGTCATTCAATTCTGGGTTTAATATGCAACAACTACCACCACCTCCACCTCCATTTACAAATGGCATGAATCCTCAACTTCATCAACAACGTATGCATCAATATCAGCAAATGGTTAGAATGCAACAAATGCAGTATATGCAACAACAACAACAACAACAACAACAACAACAACAACAACAACAACAACGGCCACAACAGCCTTCGACTCAATTCCGTCATTTTCCTCAACCTTCCCCACAACAATTCCAATCTCAATTCCGCCCTCATCCTTCCAGTAACACTGCTTTCCACCATCCGTACCATTATCAACAACAACAACAACATCAATTCCATCAACAGGCTCATCCTACTCGTCGATCTGGACGTGCTACTAAAAAGAGGAAGCCCATGTATGAAGATTCATCGGATGAAGAAGATCTTGTAAGTGAAAGATGCATACATAGAAAAAGGAACTGATTCTTTTTTGTTTGTGTAGAACTTGTCTGAAGAATCTGATCACGGAGGAAAAGGTACCGACTTTGATGAAGAAAGTGACGATGAAACTGGCGGGAAAAAGCGAAGAAATGGTGATGATCAAGAAGAAGGTGTTGTTATTCCTATGGGAACAAAGGTAAACTAACAAATGGAGGGACTTTTGGATGTGACGTTAAACTTTGATCTATTTGTAGGAATTCGAGCGAATGTTGGATTATCGACAAAACCTTGAAACTGGCAAGGAAGAATTATTGATCAAATACAAAGTAAACTCATCACACCCTATTAATATATATATATATATATATATATATATATACTCATTCACTCTCTCTCTCTCTCTTTTATATTATAGTATACAAGTTTCCATCATGTTGAATGGGTTCCAATTCAGCAAATCCAAAATGAACATCTGGGCAAACATCGTGTCAAGAAATTCCTCAAGAAATGGGAAGAAGATGGTGAAAAAGGTGAAGATTTTCGTGAACAATTGAAATTGGACCGTATTGTGGACGAAGGTGAATTGGAAGATCCTGACACCGGTGAACTCAAGATCTTTTACCTCTGTAAATGGAATGCCCAATTTTATGATCAATGCACTTGGGAAAAAGAAGAAGATGTGGAAAAGGTAAAGAGTGTGTGGATGATGAAAAAATATGTTTATACAACTCTCTCTCTCTCTCTTTTTATATCATGTAGATGGATGAAAGCAAGATTGAAGAATTCACTATACGTCGAATCATTCCCGAATACAAGATCAAACCAAATCCACCACGTCCTGATCTCAGTCGGTTTATGAAATATGATCGCTCACCTGCGTAAGTCTGGGGGAATGGAAGGAAAATGACCAAGGATACTCACCTTTTGTATATAATTAGGTACCGATATGGGAATGAACTTCGCTCTTACCAATTAGAAGGATTGAACTGGTTACGATTCTGCTACTACAGTTTCCGATCTTGTATTTTGGCAGATGAAATGGGTCTTGGTAAAGTATTAGGATTAGGATGAAAGAGAGAGGGGGGGGGGACAGAACAATGACTGATTTGCCATCTCTCTCTTTTTTATTTTTTATTTTTTATAGGTAAAACCGTCCAATCTGTAGCCTTGTTGAATGATATTTATCATATTCTTGGAATCAAGGGTCCATTTCTCATTGTGGCTCCTTTGTCTAGTAAGTTTTTAAATGTCTGTGCTTTAAATGTATACTTATTTTTTTTTTTTTTTTTTTTTTTTTTACCTTGAAGCTATTCCACATTGGGAGCGGGCTTTTAGGGCATGGACGGATTTAAACGTGATTGACTATCGTGGCAGCAACGTGGCACGTAATTTGATAGTGGATACTGAATTCTATTATAGAGATCATGATAGTAATAACATCAAGGATCGATGGAAATTTGATGTCCTTATCACAACTTACGAAATGGTAAGAAGATTGAATCTAGTGGAATGATGCTAATAGTGTATGTATGTGTTGTAGGCCTCGTCCAGCGCGCCATTACTCAGCAAGATTCATTGGAAATGTGGCGTCTTTGATGAAGCTCATCGTTTGAAAAACAAGGTAAAAGAACAGCAGGTAAAACGAAAAGGGTTTCTATCTTACTAACATTCCTCTTTTTATATATATATATATATATATATATATTTAATAGCAATCCAAAGTACTTGAAATATTGCGTACCTTTTATATGGAACATAAACTGCTATTGACTGGTAATTGGATCCATCAAAATATTACCTATCGATAACTCATGTGTTAAATATATATATATATATATATAGGGACACCATTACAAAACAACCTGGACGAACTTTATAGTCTTCTCAACTTTATGCAACCGGATGTTTTTAGTGATGAAAACTTCTTCTTCTCTGAATATGGCTCTCTTCAAACGGCTGCTCAGGTAGAAAAACTTCAAGCATTGTTAAAACCCATCATGTTGCGTCGATTCAAAGAAGATGTGGAAAAAACAATCCCGGTCAAGGAAGAAACTGTGGTGGAGGTGGAACTTACTAATCCTCAAAAGAAATGGTATCGCGCCATTTTGGAAAAGAACTTTAGTTTCTTGCGTAAAGGGGCTAAAAGTAAGTACCAAGGAAAAAGGGGAAAGAAAAAGACATTAACTTATCCCCTCTTTTTTTTTTTTTATCTATATAGCAAACAAGGAAATGCCTCATCTTCGAAATATCATGATGCAATTGCGAAAATGTTGTATTCATCCGTACTTGTTGGAAGGTGCTGAAGAAGTCATTGTCTCGGAATGTAATGCACTATCTGCCCAAGATCAATTCAACTGTTTGGTGCAATCCTCTGGTAAACTGGTAAGGTTTTATTTCAGCAAGAAAAATGGGTTGAAACTGACATCTAAACTCTATTTCTAGGTACTTATTGACAAGCTTTTGAAGAAACTTATTCTGGGAAATCACAAAGTCTTAATCTTTTCTCAATTCACAAGGTAAAAAAAAAAAAAAGGAGTGATCACAGAATGAATGATAATTAACCCTTTTATTACATTTTGTAGTTGTTTGGATATCTTGTCCGATTACCTCAAACGAAGAAAATATGCCTTTGAACGAATTGATGGATCTATCCCTGGTGACCAACGTCAAGCTGCCATTGATCGTTTCTCGACTTTACCTATCGAAGAATCCTTTGTCTTTTTACTGTGTACTCGAGCTGGTGGTGTAGGGATCAATTTGACTGTAAGTTCAACCTTTTTTGCTTTGCATGGATAAAATTAATCACTCTTTTTTATTTGAAATATAGGCTGCCGATACATGTATTATTTTTGATAGTGATTGGAATCCTCAAAATGATTTACAAGCTCAAGCGCGCTGTCATCGTATTGGTCAAACAAAACCTGTCCAGGTAAAAATATAAAATAGATATTAAAGGAGTCCCATTTACTAATGTTGGGGGAGGGGTTATCATAGATTTATCGCCTGATTTGTGCAAACACTTACGAAAAAGATATGTTTGATCGAGCGGGAATGAAATTGGGACTTGATAAGGCGGTCATGTCAAGATCTGGACCTACTGGTGAACCCGACAACGGTCAACCAAGCAAACACGAATTGACCAAGCAAGAAATTGAAAACTTGTTAAAGAAGGGTGCTTATGGAGCCATGTTAGATGATGAAGCAAGGTAAAAACATATGATAAGGATTTATGAGTCCCCACTAACCATTTCTTCTCTCTCTCTTTATGTAGTACTCAATTCTGTGAAGAAGATATTGACCAAATCCTAGAAAGACGTACCAAGGTGATCAGACATGAAGGCAACGAACAAGGCTCAGTGTTCTCCAAAGCGACCTTCTCAGCCGGGACTGGTGATGTAGATGGTGTAGAACTCGACGATCCGGACTTTTGGGAAAAATGGGCAGCCAAGGCGAATATTGACACTACCGAAATCCCCGAGGAAAAGAACAAATTGATCTTACTATCACCTCGACGACGGCGCACTGTCCAACGATTCGGCACCAAGCAACTCGACAGCAATTACTCGGATAATGAAAAGGATGACTCGGCATATGAAGATGAAGATGACGAAGAGGATGAAGATGGTCCTGGTGGCGGCGGTGAAGAGGATGAAACGGCTGGTGATGATAGTGGGATCGGTGCCCGACGACGAGGACGGCGACGAGGACAATCTCCCACTCTAGCAACATCGACAAGAGGTGCTAGATCTGGTGGTCGTGGTGGTGGAACAAGACGAGGTGGTGGTCGTGGACGTGGTCGTGGACGTGGCGGCGGCCGTGGTACTGCCAGTATTACTCCTACTGATGATGATACTACTACTGATCATAATGGACGAGTGGCTCGACTCTGGACACTTTCCGAAAAAACCAAATACGAACGCAAATTGATGGTCTTTGGTTATGGTGCTTGGACTAAAATGCAACAGGATTTCCCTAAAAGGTCGGAAAAGGATCTCAAGGCGGTAACTCGTGCTCTCATGCGACATTTATTGACTACTACCATGGGCAATCCGGACAAGACTTATTCGGAAGAAGACAAGCGGTTAATACAAGATATCGAATGGATTTTACAATCGGATATAAAGGATGAAGTGCCAGATGATCTTACTGTGCCTTATAAAAACGCTACCAAGAAACAAATTTCCGAATTCCAGTCTTTCCTTGTGGATGCGTCTGATGATTATCTTGATAGAATTGGTCGTAAAGGTATTAAAAAAAAAAAAAAAAAGAAAAAGAAAAGGTACCTATGGATGAGGATCGCTCATTCACTTTTTCTTTCTTCTAGGTCGAAATCTCTTGCTTCGAATTCAAATGCTTCATAATATCCGTGACAAGATTTTACCCAAGAATTGGAAAGAGGCCAAGAATGTGGCGGTACCTGAAGTGGTGGGTGCACAGCCAGTGCCATGGTGGGGCAAGGAAGAAGATCGTGATTTGATGTTGGGTATTTGCAAACATGGATATCAACAGTAAGTGTGTGAAATGGATATGGGTTGTGAATTAATGATGATGATATGTTAATTTTTAATTAGGTACATTGATATCCGTAATGATCCTGAATTCTGTTTTGCCGGCAAAAAATATTTGGACCAAGAAGAACCTGTGACCGATGGGGATGAAGAGGATGAAGATACGGTGGATCCCTCTGAATTGATCAAGACTACAGCTGATGAAGAAGCACCTGCTACCGAGTCAACAACAACCTCTGGCGACGGCGACAAACAACAAGATGAAAAGAAAGAATTGGTTAACGATCCACTAGATCAAGAAGAAAAGAAGGACGTGCCTGTAAGTTTTTTTTTTTTTTTTTTTTTTTTTTTTTTTTTTTTTTTTTTTTAAAAAAAAAAAAAAAAAAAAAAGGAGGGGGAGGGGCATCTTGGGAGGAGTCTGACTTGATAATAACCTTTTTTTATTTTTTTATATGTAGACATTCGTTTGGCCATCCAAAGCTGATATTGGTATGCGACTGCGAAGAGTGATTGCTGCCTGTCTCCGTGAACAAAGCCAAGACTCGAGAAAACGTAAAGCGCCCACCGAGCGAAAACCACCTGCTCCTCGACGCACACGACAAAGAAAGGCAAGTGGTCGGGGAGGACGGTCTGCACGAGCAGGTGAAGAAGAATCAACAACGATCACCGCAGGCGATGACGATATACAACAACAGATTTCCGAAGAACAGCAACAAAAAGATAGTACGGTACACCAGGTGGAAGAAGAAGAAGAACATGTGGAATCGACTGTCAATGAAACAATGTCTGATAATACTATAAATGACATGATCAAACCAGAGTCGATTATCAACAATGATTTCGTAAATACTGATACTTCTTTACTCAATGGACACTCACCAAGTCACAATGATAACAACATTTTAGAACCTTCCTCATCTTGAAGGGTCCCCCCTCCGGACTATCAAGTGGATGATGATGATAACAAAAAAGACTTCGCACACCTTTGGTTTATTATCCTCTTTCCCTTCCCTCCCTTTTATTATATACAACCGTACAGTATTAGATTCTATCCCTCGTATTTTTTATATTATTATCTCTCTGTTTATTCATTCCTTTTTAAATAACTCTTTTTTACTCGAATAAACAAATTATTATAATCCATCGTAAATGCCATGGTCTTGAATAGGATACAATGCCATCGCTCACATCTCTGGGGCAGGGTTTAAAAATGCTTTTATGGGAATATCAGATAGGTTTTTGAAAGCTCACACGGGCATTATATCTCGGCAATTCTACCCGTTTCTATAGGTCTTTTTTTTTTTCCCGTGCAAAAACAAGCCTGTTCAAACATTTCTCCCACTTGACTTGGCAATAAACTTGATTTGACAAGGGAGGGAAATTCATCGGTTACAACAAGTTGCCTTTTCCCATTCTTTCTCCTGACCCACTAGGGTATGGAATATCCGTTATAACACTTACAAACTTTCTTTGTTCTTCTCACTTTTTCTTTCTATCTTGCACTATAATGTCCAAGCTATTGAAAACCCATACCACAAACTTTTGGGCATTATCTATGAAATGAATTTGGTGTGTTCTTTTAAATGACGATTTCTCCTATTATTAATAAAGCTCGCCACCTGTATGGTGGCAAACAAGTCCGCTGGTCGATCACTATCATATCGATAAATTCAGAACTTCCAGGGGAGGGAGGTAAGGGTGAACCGGGAGAAAAAGACGTCCTTTACAACCCCATCGACTTGAATAAAAGTTACCACATAATGCATCAATGTGGAGAAAAGGAAAGAATGACTTTTTTTCCAGGGCATCCCCTCAATGATTCCTTTTATTGGATTTTCAACAACTCCGCCATTCATGTGTATTTAAACTCCGTATCGGTAAAGAAAAAACCAGTTATTGATCTGACAGGTGCCCTTTCCTTCTCTTTTATCTTTATGTATCTCTCCCTTGGTGGTAAAGAGGCGGCAGGAGTTCAATAGAAGGGGGTTAGAAAAGGGGTGAGATTATGCCCTGACATGTGTACATATATTTCTATTACTAGCAACAATAAAATATACGATTTTTAAAAGTTGTTGAAAGAAATGATCAAAAGCAATGATACATTGGAAGAGAAATCAAACAGTCAGTTAGTGCATGTGACCAGCCCCCTCTGTCTATGGAAATGATAAAACTTGCCACCGAAGTGCAGTGATGTTGGGGAAGCGATACCCCCCCCCTGTAAAAGGCTTGAACATATAGAAGGAGTAGATTGGGCATAGAAAAAGGAGTGGAGACAAAGGAATGGAGAAAGACAGAGGGCGGTGGATACTAAGTGGCCAACATTACTACATGAATTGTTTGATTAGATAACCGTTGAAGCCTGGTTGACCACATTGGCAGTGGCGGAAGAAGAGAGGATAAAAGACAGAGGAGAGAGAGACAGAGATATAGTTTATATTGGAAGTGGATGAAGTAGAGCGGAAAGATGACATTATGGATAAAGAAAGAAAAAAAGTGAAGTACAGTAGAGCTTTCTTATAGGATATAGGAAGTGATAAAAAGCAGGTCATCAGTACTGTGAAAATTGATGGTGAACCAATCATTCAACCAATGGATAAGAATATCTCAAAGAAATTGTAGAATTTTAGGATTACGAGAGGAAGCACTTCGTATTCAAACCCCGCTTTCTCTTGACTCCTACTAAGATTTTGGATGGGCTCTCCTCGCTCCATTGTTGGAGGATGCTAATGATTAAAGTGGTGATGTGGATACTATAACCTATTTACAAAATGCTCTACCGCAAAAGCCAAGTACCATGACCCTTGTGTCAGTCTGTCCAAGCTCAAGATGACTTTTACCTGCCCACTCTAGTCATTTTCTTTCGTGCCCCCTCTTTGCGGGGGCACTCCAATCCGTTTTTCTTACTATCAACACATTGGTGCGCAAAAAGGCGGGATTTCAAAGTTTTATGATGATGGTGAAATTTGAGATGTCCGTTTAAAAACAACAGCAGGATTTTATTTATATAGAATAGTGTTTTGTTGTACTGTAACTGTACTGCTTTTTTATTTTAGGTATTATTTTAAATCAACAGCTATGATATAGTCTAGGTTTCATATCCCCTGCTCCCTTTGGCCTTTGGCCAAATGGTTGGCACCCTTCGGGTGCTGGCGGCGAAAATTTGTCGATACAATGCAACTTTTTGATGCGGTCAGATCACTCCAATCATCGGGCAACATCGGCGTTTCAATGTTTTTTAATTATGTATGATGGGGTTTAAAAGACTTTGAGTTTGAGATTTGTTCCATCATTTTTCATAAGAGAAGAGAAGAGATACGAGCACTGAACACCATCGAGACTCCTCCTCAATAGTATGTGCAATAAAGGAGTGCCGGTGGCAGAAATACAAAAATCCCCTTTTTCCTATTTTGTTGTCAGTAAGAGGGGCCAACTATCACTCTACCAGCTCCTCTAGGGTCAAGTGTGTTTTGTTTTCCGTCTTGAGTGCATGAAAAACACCCAGTGGCAAACGAGGGGGAGATACGTTTTATGGGCACTTTTTTTATAACAACAGTGAAGCGATTTGTTTGTTTTTCTTTAAGGGTATTCCGAACAATAGCGCAAGATTTAACTTTATTATCTATATCTATATATAAAATCTACATAGTACTTACTACAAGTCAAAAATAAATAAACAAGAATTACTGCTGCAAGTGACTCCTTTATGATCCCTGAATATTATCTTTTTCACTCCTTTACCCCCTTCAAGTGGATTCTCTTTTAAAGTAAACTTACAATCTGCATTTTTCATTCATTCTTCATTTTTCTTTCATGACCACTCTTACCAGTTACTACCATCCTGGCAGCAGCACCAAGATGACGCTCACCCAGGTGGTGACACAACCGATTGTACCCGTGTCCTTTCTTACAAGTTTCCTTGGTTTGGGCATCTACTTTTTTTTAAGTCTAAAAGTGGCCAAGACGGAAAAGCAGATCAGCTGGATTCTGACGTTTGCAAGTAGTGTGGTCTGTACTTTGGTCTCTATACCTTATTATGGTCGATTCTGGCGATCAGGGTGGGATATGCAGCAACTGGGTACCGAATCCAACGTACATACCGCCTTGGTCTGTTTTTTCATCACCTACTTGGTACTCGATCTAAGCCTAGGTTCTTATTTTTACAAGAGCCGGATCACGATTGCCACGGGTTGGATCCATCATTCGATTTATATTGTCATCTTGTTCTGGCTGATGCGGTGCCGATCTGCGTCGTTTTTTACGGTGAATGCAATCCTAGAGTTACCTACGGTGATTCTCGCCGTGGGATCCATGCGCGCTCGGTGGCGAAGTGATCTATTGTTTGCTTGCTCATTTTTTGCACTCCGATTGGTATATCATGCTTGGATGATTGTGGCGGTGCGTCAACATCACCGGATTGAATCGCTTTGGCTGGTGGCCGTCTTGGTGTTCCCACTTCATGTCTATTGGTTTTACGGAATTGTTCAATTACAAATCCGACGACTCAGGTCTGCCTATGCGGCTTATGCGTCATCACCTGCTGGTGCTGGTAGTACTAAAACGGATCCTTGTTCTTTGGAATCCACTGCCAGTAGTAGTAGCGGTGGTAGTAATAACAGCAGTGAAGATGAAGATGAGACTAGTGCTGCTTCTAAAGCTGCTGCTTTGGCTGCTTATCAACAACAACAACAACGATCTTATTCAACATGTAAATCCATTGTGGCCTCCTCCATGCGCCGTCGTCGATTCAAACCTAGTTTCCTTGATAAAGTCTATACCATTTAAAATAGCCCCTTCCCTCCCCTCCCTTTTTTTTTTTGTGTGTGTATAATAATATGGTGATGAATAGTGATAATAATAATAATAAAAAAAGGATAACAACCTCTTTTTTTTTTATTTTTTTTTTTCCTTCAAACCCTGCGCACTCTCTATACATATATATATATATATATATATATATACAACCCAAACTTTATTATTAGATAAACTTCATAAACGACTATACTAATAAGCCTATCCTGGAAAGTTCATTATAAGAATGAGCTGCCACGAGTACTACTAAACCGATCCGACCATTCATTTGATTTTTCCAATAATTCGGCTTTTTGTTTCTTGTTCATTTGTCGAGTTCCCATCAAATCTTTTTCGCGATCAAAGGGTCGTTTGGATGGATCATCTTCATCTTTACGTTTTTTGTTTTTGTTCTTATTGTTCATTCGATGTAGTTCCAACAATGACATGGATCGTTCCGATTTCTATTTAAAAAACGCAAAATAGGTTAAAGAGACAGACGGACAGTGAGAGAGAGAGAGAACCACACTTACATTGTGATTATCGACTTTTTTTCGTAGTTCCATTTCGGCTCGAGTCGGTCGTTGGTCTGGTCGTAAGCTACTGGACTGTTGTTCTTGTTGTTTATTGGCTTTGTCTGCAGGTGTATCTGTCCAACTACTTGTGTCCTGTTTGGCAGCATCAACTGTACGTTGGTTAAATGTTCTTGAGCGTCCATTACTTGCTAAATGAGAGACAAGAGGAGATGTTTATTAAACCATTTTTTCCAATGTATTTGCCTTACCATTTTTCAAGTAATCGACATTAGGAGGTGCCAGCATCCATTCAGGTCGTTCCACTTTCTTTTCGCCAGATCGTTCCTACCAAGAGTGTAAAACAAGTCAATTCCTGCCAAGTCTGCTCTTTGTTTTACATTTTACTTTATTTATGGCTAGCTCTTTTTGTTTGGCTCGGTCTTCAATGGCTGCTACGGTGGATGATAAGGCTGCTTGGTCAATATCGTATTGAGAAGGTAAAGCTGGACCAATGGTATCGTCGTCATCGTCGTCATACTCATGTGTTGTTGCTCCAGTTGGTAATTGTGGACCCATGGTTCGTCGTTTTGTTGTTGTTGTTGGCAAAAGATCAGGAGGTAAAGCTGGCATGAATTCATCAGCAAGGTCATCTTCATTTACGTCGTCTTGTTCTGGTTCTTGTTCTTGATTTTTCACAAGATGAGCAGGAATGGAAGGTCCAATCATAATGAGAAAGTAAAACGAAAAGTGAAAGGAAAAAAAAAAAAAGTTTTTTAAATACAGTATTCATGGGCAATTATTTAAAATCCCGCCATCTTTTCTTTTTCTAACTTGATGTCTCCACGATTATCACCATACCTTGTTGTGTTTACCGGCGTTCTTACTGGTGTTGGTGTAATCTTGACCATTCGATATACGATCCAGTATCATGAACGACCAATAACTGATCAAAAACGATATTCCATTCGACAACGACGAAGGCGACAAAGGAGGAGGCAACAACAGCAACAACAGCAAACGGAAGAACATGACGATTGGTTGCTTCCGCTTCACTTGGATACGGATAACGACGAAGAAGAAGGACAGTTACGCTCGGGTGATACGGATAATGAAGAACTAGGACAAGATGATGATGAAGACGAAGAAGAAGAAACTGGTGTTACAACGACGGTTTCTGGCCACAACAACAACCCGGGAACATATCCCAATGCACATACGGATCGCTTATTATCTTTATTCACTGAATGGCAAGACGAAGACGAAGACGGTGATAACAAGAATCTCTTGCAACTCTTACATGCTATTTCAGAAAACCAAGCTCGAAAAGGTAGTACAGTTTTAAATATACCAAGATCTCACTCACTCTCTCTCTCTCTCTCTCTCTCTCTCTCTCTCTCTCTCTCTCTCTCTTTTTTTTTTTTTTTTTTTTTTTTTTTTTTTTTTTTAAATTTGTTAGAGGGATATATACATAGGGGTATTACATGTAATAAGTGTGCGGTGTCACCTATTCGTGGGATTCGATATAAATGTGCCAATTGTGTCGATTTTGATCTTTGTGATATGTGTGAATCCTCTTCTCATCAACATACCCAAACTCATGTGTTTTTGAAGATCCGAATTCCCATCCCACCTTTGGCTAATCCACGTAGTGCTCTTCTTCCTCCTTTTTATCCTGGCAAAAACGATCGATTGACTTTATCTTCGGATCAAGCACGTACCTTGGCAGCCCAATCTCATTGTAAGTTACATATGCACACACATATTGGCTCTCTCTCTCTCTCTCTTTACTAACTCGCATTCTAGTTGATCATGTGGAATTGGAAGCGCTGTTTGCTCAATATAGATCATTATCGGTGATAGAAGGTGGTGGGATCAACAAGACTACATTTGAACAATGTTTGGGTCCTTTGGGTATGGAAAAAAATCTAATCACTGAAAGAATATTCTCATTCTTCGATCGAGATCGTGATGGGGTGATCATGTTTCCTGAATTGGTGGGTGGACTCAGTGTATTATGTAAAGGCAATCTAGATGAAAAAATTGAATGTAAGTCATCATAAAAAGATAGAACGATTACTCTAATACTTCTTCGTAGATGCGTTTAATGGTTATGATTTGGATGAAGATGGATATATATCAAGGGATGAACTATATTGGATGTTTAAATCTTATTTTTACTTGTCGATGGAATTGGTTCGTGATGTGGTCAGTGCGATGGAAGATGAAATGCTGGATCAATATGATTTCCCTGCTGGCCAACCTGTCAGTGCCGCCTTTAATGTCCCCATTCCCTCCACGAGTACATCTACAACTGAAGAAGACGAAGACGAAGACGAAGAAGAAGAAACAAGTCGAACTGGTGATATGACTACTGCTACTGCTACTGCTACTGCGGCCACCTCACATAACAAGAATGACACAAGTCTTGAAGAAAAACGACAAGTTTTTGTAGAGGATCAACAAGGATGGGAAGAGAAGTTTCCCATCATGGAAACGATGGCTCAAGATGCAATACATGAAATGGTGAACAAGACATTCAGAAATATGGTCACGAAACGAGAAGGACACATCAGTTTTGACGAATTCAAGCAATGTGTACAAACTGATTCTAGTATCGTGAGCTGGTTTGAAGCTCTAGGTACGGTTTTTTAGACATTGACATATACATGGACATGGACATAGACATAGACATAGACATGGACATAGACATAGACATAGACGTAGATATAGACAGGTGGCGCGTATTTTGGAGGTGCCTCCAATCTCATTTGTGAAATGATGAGCTTTTTGCTTGGATATGCCTTGGTCGTGCATTTTAATAAAATAAAAAACACCCCGTGTGTTAACGTTATCCTTTTCTTTTTTACATTTGACAGTATAAGTATGTCAGCTTAATTAACCAGTTCCCCTCTCTTCCCTGGAGCTAACGCTGATATGAAGATCTCGATTCCTTTTTCGAAGGTGTCGTGAATTCTTCAACAATTGATGTTGGTTGGGCGATGAACCGTCAATACGGGGGTAATTCGACAATAAATGGTCACCTTGTGCATCTTTTAACAAAGCACTGTCTTGGAGCTGGACGATGCTCAAACTACGCTTGCGTTTTGAACATGGTGGATCAAAGACTTTAATCCCACGATAACCTCATTCGGAAACAACTTGATACCGAGTGCGTTCATTGCCATCAGCGAAAGCATATCCATGTTCCTTGTCAAGTAAGGGTCAAGTTTCGTCTCGACGGTGAATGCTCTCATATGTTTCCCGATGACAGATCTTTCTTAACTGATCATACTTATAGTGAATATCGTCCTATTCATTTGCCTCAACAATCTACCCAGGAATTCGAAGAAGTGATACTTGCAAACCCATTAAAAACATCAAAGGCGCTAGTGATAGGAACCTCTGCTGGATCTGGTGCTACTAAATCTGTGCGATCTATTCATCCATTGCTTCAGAACATTGATCGACTAAAATATGAACGTCAGAAAATTACCACGACTTTTAACTTAAAACGTTCATCAGACTCGACCATTGAGGATTTTCTTGCTCTCCAACAGGAACACAAAAACTCATTTAGGATATGCAACATACATATTGATGACTTCATGATTTCTTTTAAGGCAACCCCTTTAGTTAGACAATTTGTAGATTTTAAAAAGTATCCTGTGCAAACTGATGTCACGTTCAAAGTTTTCCAGAATTACGACTTCTGTTCATCAGTAATTTATTGCGAGGTATTGGGCCGCGATGTTCTTCTGTATGCTGCAGCCATTCGTAGATCTACAGCAGCCACATTCCAGCGATACTTTGAAGACTTTTTCGATGGTTATTCTATCGATTTCCAAAATGACAGTTTCCTCGGCATGATTATGGACTTCTCCCTTGCGCAAGCGAAAGGGTTCCGTGATGCCTATGCAAATCGTACAAAGAATGATCCTTCTTTCGCATCAGCGTACTTGAAGGCTGCTTCGTACATTTCCAATCAAGCGTTGTAAAATTGATGAATCAGACTGAAGTCGTCTTACCTTTGGCAGCCAATCCTGGCAGCAACGATGATTTCCAAAAAATGGTTCCAACCCGCCAGAAAAAACTGCGAGGCCTCATCGATAACCTTACTAAGGTAGAAACCAAGAAAGACTTTGAAAGCACGGTAGCGACAATCAGTGAGTACTAAAAAGAAGATGTTTTAGGCATTATTAAACATTATGGACAATGACACGCATAGTCTTGAACTCTGCAAAAAGGGTTATCCGTCATATTATGGAAAAAAAAGAGCCCAACAAGCAAAGCACCAAGAAAAGGAGCCGTAGTGACAAAGAAAAAAAAGAAAAAGAAGAAAAGAAATATAATATAATATATATATGTAAATTACAGTATTAACGAATATTACTTAGCCCAACCTTTTCTATCAGCATGCTCTTTGATACGGCCAAATACTGTGACGATGTGGGTGATTTGTTGTCCACTGTTGATAACTCATGCTATGTTGACTGTATTATGGAGTTGATCAACCGATTCGTCCTCCCTTGTGTTGTTTTGGAATATGAAGATTGTGGTGATAGTCCTCTCAATATGTTGTTTAAAACTTTACGTCAATATGCACTTGAAGGTAACTTTGCCCAAGCTTTAGCGTTTTCTGAAAAAATATTTGGCAAAGTAATCGATTTCCTCGTGGAACAATGCAAGACTGTCGCGACGTATTACATTTTCTATTCCACAATAACCCCGGAAGCACTTTTTACTCTTCCAAAAATATCATGCAGCAATAGATGTGCATTGGTAGCGCTACTTCTTTTTTGGGACCATACGTCTCACTGCTCCCCAGAAGGATAACTACTCCCACCGCGTTCGCTTTTGAAACTTTGGTACAGAAATATCTTCAAGCATCAACTTCCAAAAGTGTTGTCATTGACCGCATGCCCCAATTTCTCTTCTTCTCTGACCCTATCCACCCCCCCAAAAAAAAAGAAATGGACTATCCTCACTCCTTTTTTCATGAAAACATTTTGTATCTTATGTGTGGCAATATGTTCCTCATCGTTAGATGGCATGCATTTCTGGTCATATTATTTGAATGATAGCGATACAGTCATTAAGGTTGATAACATACTACATACTGCAAAGGTATGTGAAGGACTCTCTCTATATGGCAAGATGAAAAATACCGTGATGACAATTTACACACGGTATATACTATCTCATGCGGACATCCCGACACTTGACTCTCCTCTTTTGGTCCCCACTCCTCCTTCCCCTATTCTTGCCTTTGTTCTTTCGATTCTGCTGCTGCTTCCCCTATTCTTACCTCTGTTCCTGCTCCTACTGATTCTACTGACGTCAATACGTCTTCTTTGATAATCAAAATCCCACGACAATTGCTTCAAAAAGCAACGATCGCTTTGTAGGTGTCGACCCTGGTGTTAAAACGGTGGCTTCTGCAGTGATGATGGACTCATTCAAATCAGGTGGATACTTGATGCTCGCTAACAAGTACGGCCCTTTACAAGATTTTCTGAAGGAGCAACAAACGGAAACCATCAAAAATTTCATTCAAGTTACTTCTAAGGATATCACTGCCTACCGTATTAGCGCCCAGTCTCGATCAACAAGCAATAGCCGTCAGCTGCAATATCAAAAACGGAAAAATCACAAGACCTTGAAGAGCAGTAATGATGAAAATAGCAGCATCACAATGATCGAGCGAAAATTATCCGACTTTGGGAAAGCGATCTCATCATCTGAAAATTTTGAAACGATGACAATTGCACAACATAACTATTGCAAGCAGGTTGCACCAAATCTCTATGACTTCTATCATCATTCCAATTGGTCAAAAAAAAAAAAAAAGAAGGGCAAGGACTGATTCACCAACAAGGCCTATGATCATGCTGCTGTAAATCTTATCAAATGGCGGGATTACATTCCAGGCAAAACTGCTGACAAGGGCAAAGCTATTGATAAAGGAAAAGGCAAAGCTGTGAGGAAAAAAAGGCTGCTTCCTTTACGATTTTTTATGGCGATCCTGGGCGGGGATGTGGATCACGAATCAAGGGCTACTCCAAAAGAAGCACCGAAAGACTCCAGCATGGTTTGAAAGGAATCTGTTATCTCATTAGCACAAAGGAATACTTATCTTCGAAGTTATGTTGCCTCTGCGACAGTCATGTCTTCCATCCACAACAACGAAATGGTCGAGCAAACCCCGGAGTAGTCCATTGTGTCAACCCTGATTGCTTTGGAAGAAGGCATAGGTGTTTCCTCCGTGGCCGGGACAACAACATTCTAAAAATTGGAATGTACCAGGGCGCCACGGGGAGCGAATATCCCGCTTTCTCGGCAAGTCGTATCCTGACAACAACAACAATAACAGCCGATCATTTGGCTGACGTGCTATTTGGCCAACACAGTTTCTGGTTCGCGAACGTGGTTGACTACCGCCCCCTGAGGCGTGAAGGATTCCCTGAGGGTAAGTTTAATAATTTTTATCATGTATTCTTCCTCAAAACGCCAACTAATATTTCATCCTCCGCTTATTCGACGAAAAATTCAAGTTTTCCCAAACTCCGGTATGTGGAAGTATTATAGAGCGCTTGGAGATTTCGTGAAACTCTCCCTTTTTTTATATATATACTCACCGTTATAATGACACCACAAATTTATAGTTTGAAAAGGATCATACTTTTATGGCTCTTCTTCATCCTTGTCTTTTATATATCCCCTGGTCAAGCTGAAGAAGTCTACCTTGTAAGCTAAGCGACCGGCATAAAAACCTTTGACTAAACTTGTTAATATAGACCAGCGATGAATATTACGCCACGACATGTTCTGGTGTTTGGAGCCAACAATCCATCCCAGGAGGTTCCACTCCTTACATTGAAGGTAACATTTATATACATATAACTCGTCATCTCAACTAATCCTTTGTTTCAATAGTGACCTTTGGCGAAAAATCATCTGGCTCAGCGGCACTTTTAGTTTATGAATGGGAAGACTTTGAAAAGATTGGCGCCCACAGTAATGTCACAAACGAGGTACAACAAAACCGTTTATATGTATGAATACATTACTCACTCGTCTTTTTTTTTTTTTTTTTTTTTTTTTTTTTTTTTTTTTTTTTTTTTTTTTTTTTTACTTTAGATGGAATACATATGTGATGAACAAGCAATTAGCCAACATTTGTGTACTCAAGCTCAACAAGGTCAATTCATCATCCAATCTTCCGGCAACAATAACAACTCGATCTTGACTGATACCATCACTTTGAACCATACTTTGGAAAAGGCAGCATTATACAAGGTCGAAAAGACAGGATATTACTGTGTGGCATTGATTCCTGGTAGCACTAATGGTAGCTACTTTGAAGCTTGGGTTGAATGGAAATTCCCTTATGGTGAATTACCTGCCGTGGATTATCCGAAATTAGTGGTAAAAAAAAAAAAAAAAAAACATTGACTGGCATTTGTGGGTTTAACTCGTCCCCTTTTTTTAGTTGTATGGTGTGTTTGCTTTGGTATATCTTGCCGTAGGACTCTTTTGGGCTGCTCAGTCTTTCAGATATTGGCATGATATTCTCCCTGTTCAGGTAAAAAAGACAATCTTATCATTATTTTGCACTCTATAGACTCACCCCCCTCCGTAGCACTTTTTATCTGGTGCGATCTTCTTCTTAACGGTAGAAATGGCTTTCAATTGGGGATTCTGGGAATCTTATAATCAAACTGGCAAACCATGTAAGTTGTAGTGATAAAGAAATACTATCCAAATCTCATCTCTCCCTCTCTCTAGCTTGGTTATTATTAGCCCTGGTTGCTCTCTTGAATGCTGGTCGTACTAGTATTTCCTTCTTCATGCTATTGATTGTATGTATGGGTTATAGCGTTGTAAAGTAAGTCCTTATTTCTTTTATCAATGACAATAGTTTACTAATCTTATCTATTTGTGATAATTAGACCTTCCTTGGGCTCGGCTATGAAGAAATGTATCATTTTGGCATGTACTCATTTCTTCTTTGGTGTGGTATATTCCTTGGGCACCATGTTATTATCTCCTGAAACAGCCGGTTTCCTCGTCTTACTCGTCATCTTCCCACTCTCCATCACCATGACAGCCTTTTATATTTGGACCCTGAATTCCATCACTGCCACTTTGAATACTTTAGGTAAATCAATAACAGTCTGATTCACCCATACTTACTCAACCACATACACTGTCTTTTACCTGTCTAGTGCTCCGAAAACAACATGTTAAAGCATTAATGTATCGTCGTTTATTCCGGCTTCTTGTCTTCTCGGTCATCATGGTGGTCATCATCTTCATACTCAATATGTTTACCTTTAGTGATCGAACCAGTGCAGATTGGGGCGCACGAAATTGGAAATACCGCTGGTTCATGTTGGATGGGATGTTAAACATTCTTTACTTTGTTGTATTTTTTGTCATCATCATCTTATGGCGACCCACCAGTAATAATGCACGATATGGTTTGGAACAAATCAGTCAAGATGAAGAAGAAGCTTTGGATTTGGAACAACGATTAGAACAAGCAGCTGGAGGAAAACAACAACAACAAGATGATGATGGTTTGTTTGAATTGGGGGATGACTTTAGTGATGATGAACAAGGTGGTCGTAAAAGTGAACCTGTCCAATTGGTCTCTGTACAGCATTATCAACAAGCATCTTCTTCAACCACTAGTCCTCCAGCTTACTCTCCTCCTCCTACCAAATCACCGGCAAAAGTTTCTTCCAATGAAGAACAAAGTGCACTGTTACATGTTCAAGAAAGCGACGATGAAGATGACGCGTAAGTTAAAAAACCAACCTGACTCTTACCTTGTTGATCCTTCTCACCTTTTTATATACTAGTTTGGATACCAGTGAACATGCTGGGCTGACAAGTAATGCAAGAAAATAATCTATTAGTATATTAGATTAGTGTAGTACTAGTTTTATTCATTAAATAAAAGTAACAATAAAATATACGATGTTTTAAAATAGTTGAAAGAAATGATCAACATATCATAGGAAAAGAAAGCACACAGTCAGTTAGCCCTACTCGGGTGAGAGCGGGTCGGGAATTAAAACAGAGCATTAAAATTATTTTTGACAACTTTTCTATTTTTAACTCGCTAAAAGAATAACAAAGGGTGAATCTTCTTTATTGTAATGCTTGGATAAAAAAGACTAACTAACTTTATCAATTGACTAGAAGAAACGCGAAACCATCATACCCCTTTACACCAATAGTTTGGAGCGCAGTAGCAGAGACTCTTGAATCAATAGAGACGGCTTTATTGAATTCACGAGTGCCCCTGATACTTTCATTCTGCTCTTCCAGGTCAGCACGTATCACGTCGCCATTGCGTACGACATTATCCATGATGATAACAGACCCAGGTCTTGTCAATTTGAGGGCCCATTCATAGTAATGTTTGTTGTTCACCTTGTCGGCATCAATAAACACCAAATCAAAAGGATCTTCAGAGACCAATGTAGGTAAAGTTCTTAAAGCGGGACCGACCTTGAGTTCCACCCGATGAGCCAAATTAGCATGATCAATATTTTGACGAGCCACACGCGCATGATTTTCGTTACTTTCCAATGTCACCACCACTCCATCGTCAGGGAGTGCACGAGCAAGCCAGATGGTACTATAAGCACCCAATGTTCCAATCTCGAGCACACGGCGAGCCTTCATCAGTTTACAAATCAGGTTTAAAAATTTACCTTGAGTAGGTGAGACATTATGAGGAGGTAAACCTGCGGCTTCACTGACTTGATTGGCTGATTCCGGATCATCTTTGGTAAATAAACCTTCAAAGTATTTGTCAACAGCAGTCCATGTTTCTTGAGTAGCATCACATGGAGGTGGAAACACTTGAGTAGCAGCAGATGGAGTTGGAATCATTATGAAAAATTGTTAATTATAGCTGTAGTGAAGTAGAAGAGAGAGAAAAAAGAAAAAAAAAGAGGTAAAGGAAAGGTCTTTTTTTTATATACACATCAGAATGTCATAAATAGTCAGGTTTCGCTCTGGTATCATTTTCGAATTAGATGATCTTGATCTTACCTGTGGGTGCGCTCAGCAAACACCCTCATCATTCACCCCTTACCAGTCAAGGAAGGTAACTGTTCGTTTCCAAGTCCAGGTGTCAGATGTCGAGTTGTTTCAAATTTATTATACTCACTGTACCATTATGAGCACCTGAAGGGCTTACTTTATCCATCGATTTTATGGATAGTAATGATACCATTTTACATACCAGTAAGAAACACGTCAAGAAATGGTAAAAATATAGATGATCTTCATGTAACTCCGACATTTCATCCCGGGAAAATTTTCACCGTCCGGAGGAGCGGCAAACTAACCGTAAGTATGCATTCCCC